>JABSSW010000042.1:0-430499 GCA_018902385.1 Physcia stellaris | reverse complement strand
ATAATACGTTCGTCACATTCGATACGTCAATGAAAAATTTCGATTTTCGTTACATGTAAAATTGAAATCAATGTTTCGAAACAATCAAATTTTTTTAAATTTGGAAATTTTTTGTTGTTTTCGTTAACGAAATCGACAATCGATATTTCTCATTGCTGAATTTGTATAATTTTATCGATATCGAATTCGAAAATGTAAATCAACGCGCTAAATTTAATTTTTTTGATTTTGTCATTCAATGTGTCGATTTTATTACGTTGCGTTTTTTTTTTCATTTTTTTTTTTAATCATTCGAAAATCGATTTTGAATGAATATTTCAACATAAATTTGAATGCGTATTTATCGCAATTTTTACATGCAAATTTTGAATTTTTTTGTTGTTCGATTTCGTTGTTTTCGATCGCATCGATGTTTTTTTTCACGTGTTTTTGTTGACGATATTTTTTCATAATAACGATTTTCGTTTTTTCGTTCGCGAAATTCGATACGACGATTCAAATTTGTATCAACGAACGATATTTTCGATCATGTGTTAATTTCATTATAAAACAAATAATTGTTCGTTTATCGATTGTTAAAATTGATTTTTGTAACATCAATTTGTTTTTTCAGTTTTTGATTTTGTTCAAAATTTCGACATATTTTTGAAATTCTTGATATTCAACGAATAATATTTTTTTTGAATTTCATGAATTGTGTATCGTCGATAAATTTCAGTTCTTTTTGATTTTCAATAATATTTTATAATTGTTGTTGAAATATTCGTTTTTGAATTTATTTTTCATTTTTGTGTTTATTGTAAACGTCATGTAATCGATCGTTTTTTCGATTTTGTTTTTTCATTCAGTTTTTTCGATTTTGACGTTGATTATTTTCAACTCGATAAATTTCTTTGAAATTTATTGAAAATAAACGTATAGAATTCGATTGCGTATTTTCAAAACTTTCGTTAACGTATACGACTTATATTTATCAATCAATCATTGAATTGTTTTTGATTTAATAAACGAATTTTGTGATCATTTATGTTTATCGTTTTGATTTTTGTCATTGCGACGACGACGACGACGTACAACGTCGACGCATTATCACGAACACAATATAACGTAATAAAATTGATTAATGTCAATTTTTGCGTGCGCGAGCATCATAATTTGTTGAAATTTGAATCGTATTATTTCATCGATATAAATGCAAATTTAGTTACGCGACGCACTTATTTGATCTATTGTTCTAGTCACGTATATCAAGATTCTGGAAGATATCGATTTTAACAAGATTTCAAAAAAACGTTCGATGTATCACGAAACGACTAATAAATACAATGATGTTATTCATAATATCGTTACAAAAAAAAAAGACGAAAAGTTGCACGAGAAATTTGATGTCAATTGACGAAATTATATCAAGCATTTCAAGCATACGTACAATCAAAAAATGACATAGCGACAAGAACAGAGAAGAAAAATTAAATGAATGTCAGAAATAATCAGTTTTGTATCAAAATCGTTTTCAAAGAAAAAATAAAAAAAGTACTCGTACAACATTCTAAAATAGAATAAATGCAAAACAAACAAATGATTTTGTAAATAAAAAAATGCATAAAAAAATTTACGAAATCGAACGATCGATTAAGTACACGTTGAATGATTCATTTTTACTAGTTTAATTTTTGTCTTTTTTTTTTTCATATAACAAACAAGAGTTTCAGCGATCAAAACAACATTTAATTTGTGATATAATTTTTGCTCGAATAATATATCAAATCAAAACAAACATTTTGTTTAGCATACTGATTATTTCATGTTAATTATTTCTGTTGACTTTTACGATTAACTTTTAACATCATTCATTTATTTTTTTCTTTTTAAGTCTTGCGTCGCTGTTTACGTGATCGATGTACAGTTTGATTCGATTCATATTGATCAAAAATGCTGTTCGATAAGTAATCAATTCGCGATATAAACGTCTTTAGATGATTTTTTAATGAAATGTATCACGTATGTCACGCTTTGTAATTGATTGACGTAATGTGAACGAAAATTCATGAATATTTTCATAATCGATAATTTGAAATGATTCGCGTCAACGAGATTGTAATTTGTCAAAAATTTTTTGATATAACATGATCAAATTGTTTATTTGATGAATTATTTGTTTAATCTTTTTGTTGTAACGACGTGTTTCAATTTCACGTCGACGACGTGTGATTTTTCGAACGATATCGTGTAATTTTGTTCGATATTGAAAATAATTTTTAACGTGACTAACATGCGTGATTGATGTAATTAATTTATCGTGTCAAATTTTGATTTCACGTTCTGAAAAATTTAATAAAATTGAAATGATAATTGAAACTTTCGATATTATTTCAAAATTGATGTCAATGAAATGTGACGAACGTGCATCGAATTCAACATTTGACAAATTAACATCGTGTTAACATCGTTATTTTATCACATCGAATGTTAGAATCGAAAATCGTTTTGACGCATTCAAACGATTTAATTTTTTACATATGTTTTTACAAATTTTCATGTATTTGCTTTTTACTTAAAAATTCTCGTGTAATTATGTATTAGTTCAATCAATGCATGACATTTCACATTATTTTTAAATCATTTTAATTTTTTCAAGTTGTTCGAAATACGACAATTTATTCAATAAACAAAATTTCAATCAAACGCGAAAATTTAAAACGTCAACAATTAAATTCTAAACGTGCAACGAAAACGAGAAAGTTTTGTTCACGTAAAATCAAAAATTCAAACGATTCGAATGAAAACATCGAAATTCTATTTCACGCAAATTATTTTTTAAAAAACAACGATTTCGAATGTAAATTTTCACGAAAAAATCATTTCGATATTTTAGCAAAACGACAACGAAATTGTACGTTACAAATCGAAACGACGAATTGACATTATTTTCGATCATTGAACGAAAACGACAAATTATGTAAACGACGTTCGATTTCATCAAAAATCAACATCAATAACGAAACATCACGAATCAAATATCAATTATTCATTTTGTTTATCACATTTTTAAACAACACGTTACATATCATTCGTTGCTTTTCGCAACTGATAATGATCAAATAATGATTTTTTTATTTCTTATTGCAAACGCTTTTCGATTTCGATTTTTTTTTGCAAATTAAATTTTTTTTTCTTACAAACAATTATGTCATTCAACATATTTGCATTCATGAGACAAACGTATTATTCAAATCGATCGTATTGTTGTTTTAAATCAAAACAAAATTATTTGATTTCATTGTTTTGTTTTTGAATTCGAACATTTTTTGTTGTCATTTCGAGAACGTTCATCAATTTTCGATAGAAAAAAACGATTGTGAAAATTTTTTCAACATTTGTATTGAGACACAATTGATCAATTGAGTTCGTCATGATTCGACATCAATTTTTAAAATTTTCGAAAAATTACGCGTCGATAAAAATATCGACGTAATTTGCATTGTTCAATGAAACGAACATGTCGATAATTACAATAAATTTGTCAATACGATTCAAATCATTTGAAATCAACAAATCGATTTTAAATTTAAAAATAACGATTTTTTTATCGAAAATTTTCAATTCACGATCGAAAACGTCATTTTTTAAATTAATTTGAAAAGAATCGATATTATCGTTTTCGTTTTATTTTCAAATACAAACGTTACAAAAAATAAAAAACGTAATGTTAAAATTTCGAATTTTTTCAAATTTTCACAAAACATTTCGAAATTATCATATGAAATTTGAAAATAATTGATTCGTGACAAATTCATTATCAACAATGATTATTATTCAACGAATCAAATGAAAATTTTGATCGTGTTTTTATGATTGAATGAAATCGTTCGCGATCATGTTTTTGTTCGACGCAAACATAATTTTTTGTTTTTCAAAACGATCGACGAAATGTTTATTTTATTAATTACAATTTTTGTCGAAAAAAACATCGATCGTATCGTGCGAAATAAATTCAAAAATTTCAAAATGAATATCAATCAACGCTTTTCGAAATTTTTTTCGAAATTCGTATTTTTATTTAATCAATTATTCAATTATTTTCAACAGATTTTGATTGATGAATTTCGCGAAAAATTAACATTTGTTTTTCAACGAATTATCGTCAACAATGAAAAATTCAACGATATCAATTCGTTGAAAAAATTGATCGAAACGATGAATCAAAAATTTTACAATTTGAAAAATTATCAAATCGTTAAATTTGAAACATTCATTCGAATTAATCAAACAATTGATAAAAAAATTAACGTCAAATTTTTTATTCGTGTTTTCATTTCGTCAATTTTTAAAAATTTTTCGTCTCGAAACTGATCGCGTTTAAAAATTTTCAAATTAAAAAAAAAATGTCGTCAAATTGTTACAAATGCGAAACGTCGAATCATTGATCAAAAAATTGTTCAAAATCAAAATCGATTGTTTTTTACATTCAAAAAGTATTACGTAAAAAAAAAAACGTTTTGAAAATTCACAACATAATCGACTTTCTGTTCAAAAATTCGATTCAATTAAATCAATTTATCACGAACGATGAAATCAACGAAATTAACGAGAAATTTTCATTCGAACATGAATCGAAAAAAATTTAAATCTTCTCAAAATCGCGAAAAAAATGTTGTCGATTTCAACAATGTTCAAAACATTCAACACGTTTAATAAATTCACAAACAATTCATTAATTATTCAATGTACATTAATTTTCGATAAATACGAACACAACGTACAAACATTAATGAATACAAATGTCATTGAATTTGTTTTCATTGATGAAAAAATTGCGCAATTGATTTGTGAAAAATTTCAAATAAATTTTGTAATTTTTCATGATTTAAACACGTCAACGAATTTGACGATCGTTTGATTAAATTTATTATTCATGTTATTTATTTCACATTCACAATGCAAAATCATTTTGAATTATTTATTTTTATGTTCATCACGAAAATAAACGTTCATTTTTTGATTTTGAATAAATTTTGAATGAACGCGCACGACGTGATGTTGAACATGCAAATTGATAAAATCATTTTTAAATTTGATTGTTGTATTCATTTCGAAACGTTTAAAAATTTGAAAACGTTTTTTCAACAACGACATTCATCAAAAAATATTTTTTTTTTTTTTCACGTTATTCGAAAAGTTTTTAACATCGATAAATTTTCAAAAATATACGATTTTGCAAAAACGTTCATCGTCGAAAACGATCAAAATTCGATTATTTCGATTTACAATTGAAAATTACGTCGAAAACGATGAATTTTTTCGAAAATCGTGTTAAATTTCAATTCTCGATATGTTATTGAAAAAATCGATAAAAAATATTTTTTCGTCAAATTTTTTAAAAAAAAACGACGTATTAAAATTATAAAAAAATTTCAACAATTTACATTTATGAAATTTTCTATTCGAAAATCGAATTTAATCAAAAAATTCATTCGACGATTTAATCGACAATTTAAAATCACGATTTTCGACAATGAAAAATACGAAAACGATTTAAATTTCGATATTTTTTTAAATGTTTTTTTTATCGACGCGATCGTTTTTCAATTTCTGATCGAATTTAAAAAAAAAAAAAAAATCAAAACGTTTTCGTTGATCATGAAAAAATTAAATGAAATTATTGACAACGTCAAAAAAAATTTAATTCAAACGAAATTCGATTTCGATATGAATTCAAAAAAAACGTTTAAAATTATGAAAACAATCGTAAAAAAATTGAAACGTAAAATTTTTGATTTTTTTAAGCGATTCGAAAACGTATTCAATTTCAAAAAAATCGATAAATTATTTTTTCACAAATTTTACGATCACAAAATCGAATTGATTGAAAAATCGATTCAATTGTTTCGAAATCGAATTTATTTTTTATCGTTTAAAAAATTCGAAATTTTACAAAAATATTTTCATGAAAATTTTCAAAAAAAATTTATCAATTCAAACAAAACATTTTATGTTTCGTTCATTTTATTCGTTGTCAAATCAAACAATCAATTTCGTTTGTGTGTGAATTATCGAAAATTGAACGTCATAATCAAACGCAATAATTATTTTATTTCATTAATCGAAAAAATTTTCGTTAAAATTATCGATTGTAAATTTTTGTTTAAATTAAACATTATATCGATTTTCAACAAATTTCGAATGAATTCACAAAACGAAAATTTTACAATTTTTATATATTCATTGAGCATTTACAAATATTACGTATTGTTTTTCGAATTAATCAATGATTCAATCAATTGATAACATTATATGAACGATTTGTTATTCGAATATATCAATTATTTTTGTCAAATGTATTTGAACGATATTTTCATTTATAATAAAATTCGAAAAAAACACGAACGACATTTCATTCAAATATTTCAAAAATTAAAAAAAATCGAATTTCAAATCGATATCAAGAAATGCGAATTCTTTAAAACGAAAATTTCATTTTTAAAAATCATATTATCAACGAAAAATTTACGCATGAATTTTAAAAAATACAAAACATTGTCGATTGAATTCGTTCAACGTGCATCAAAAAAATGCAAACATTTGTAAATTTTTGCAATTTTTATCGACGTTTCATCAAAACATTTTCGAAATTCGTCAAGTTTTTGATTCGAATGATCAAAAAAAAAATCGATTTCGAATGAATCGATTTCGTTAACGAAACGTTCGAAATTTTGAAAAAACAAATGATCGAAATTTCAATTTTTCGACATTACGATCGCAATTGTAAAGCAATTTTAAAAACAAATTTTTCGAATTGATATTTAAATGAAATTTTATCACAATACGACGACGAAAAAGTTTTTCATTCGATTGTTTTTTTCAATAAAAAAATGATTTTCGTCGAATGCAATTACGAGATATACGACAAAGAATTTTTAGCTATTATTCGATGTTTGAAACATTAAAAATTCGAATTTGAAAACATCAACGAATTCGTCGAAATTTACATCGATCATAAAAATTTGAAAATTTTCATGACAAACAAATAATTCATTTTTCGTCAAATACGTTGAATTGAAATTTTGATCGATTACAACATCAAAATTCAATATCAATTCGAAGTCAAAAATGTTAAAACGAACGTTTTGATTCGAATGTTTGAATTTCGTTTTGTCGATGACGACGAACGAAAATTTTATAAAAAACAAGTTTTGTTGTCGTTTTTTCGATTGCAATTATGTTCGATTGACGTTCAAAACGATTTGTACGAACGAATCATGCAAATCAATCGAAAAAATGAAAATTGTATCAATTATCGTCAAATTTTGATCGATGAGCAAATTATTAACGAAAAAATAAATTTGCAAAAATGTTTCGATCGAAACGACGTTTTTTTCAAAAACAAAAATTTATGAATGTCAAATCGTTTAAATTTCATAATTGAAATAATTCGCGATGTTCACGATCAATTTTTTTGTGTTCATTCAAACATGAATCGCATTGAAAAATTCATTAAACGTTATTATTATTGATTCAATATGCGATTATTTATCAAACGTTACATTCGTAATTGTCACAAATGTCAACGATTTAAATTTTCACACGATAATCGTTATGAATTGTTAATATTATTGTCAATATTTAATCAACGATAAATAAATGTTTCGATAAATTTTATAATCGAATTATTTGAATTCAAAAAAAACAACGTTATTTGTATTATTATCGATCGATTAATCAAAAAACGACATTATGTTTTTTACGTGATCGATAATGACGAATTGACAATCGAAATTTGCGTCATAATATTATTTCATTACGTATTTCGCACGCATGATTTATTTTTTTCAATCGTTTCGAATCGAAATGATCAATTTGTGAATCGCATTTGAAAAGTTTTTTGCAAACGTTTAAAAATCAAATGTAAATTGTTCACGACGTTTCAATTTCAAATCGATGATCAAATCGAACGAATTAATCAAAACATTGAAATTCGTTTACGTTTATATTGCAATTATCGTTAAAACGATTGAATTGATTGAATCGACATCATGAAATTCGTTGACAACAATAACGTTTTCGCAATTATCGAATTCATTTTTTTTTTCATCAATAAAAATTATCATTTTCGAATGATTTTTGATTCAAATTTGAATGATTACGAAATCATTAAAAAACGTTTATTAATCAAACAAAACGAATTCATTGTCGAAAAAATGAATCGTATCATCGAATGAATTAAAATCAATGTTGTCGATGTCGAAACAAAAAATGACTGTTCGAATCAACAAATTTCGTTTTTTTATCAATTTTGAAATAAAAATTATGTGTGATTAAATCGTCGTCACATCAAAACGATTCGTTTATTTGACAAACTGAATGACAAAAATTAAATTCATATTTCGTTGTTAAAAACGAAATATTGTTTACGAGTTCGAATTGCTCGATGACATGCACATTCATTCAGTTTTTCATTTTGATTGTTAAAAAAATTTCAACGATTCATTGAAAAAACAACACAACGATTTTTCGAAATTTGTTATCGCAAATGAAACGTTCGAATGAAAAATCGACGACATATTGCAATTTCGATATTATTATCATCGTTTTCAATATCGTTGTAAATGATCGAATTGAGATTTTCACGATCGCATTTGATATTATGTTGACGACGATGAATTTCAAAATGTTCAAAATATCGTCGATGTTTTTCACGAAATTAATTCAAAAACAACAAAATTTGCTTTGCGAAATGACTAAATCGTGAATTTGATTGTTTATGACGAATCAAAAAAATTGTCATCGAATTCGTTACAATTCATTTTCAAATTGTCGTCAATGATTTTTTTTTTTGTCATTCGTTTCGTTGTCATTTTGCGTTATTTACAATCAAAATTTACGTCGCATGAAAAATTGAATCGTGTCAAAAACATTTTCAAAAATTGTCGTCAAATCTTATTGAACAATGAATGATAATGTAAAATGTCATGCAATGATATGAATAAACAACAAATTGTCAAAAAATTCGAACATTTACAAATTCGTCAACAAAATTTTCAATTGCTTATTAATGACACGCGAAATTATTTATAAAATTCGTACAAAATGTTTGTTTTTCAAAAAATTTAATATATGCATATTTCGTTGAATGCATTGTACGAATCAATTGTTTTATATGCGATAACGTCGACGTGTTAATCGTGATAACAAAAATTTCATCAATTTGATCAAATTGTTCGTTTCGTGATATCAATTTGATATTGCAAAAATTTTCGAAATTGTTCATACGCGAAATCAAATTTTCAATGATTTGTTTATTAATATTTGTCAAAATTGTTTTTAACGAATGACATGAATTGATTATTTTTCAAAACATTCATTGCATTCACGTTTTGTCGCATGCAATGTACACATCAATTTTCGCATGTTCGAAAATATCAATACATTAAAAATTGTCACGACGATTTTATTAATAAATTCAAACTGTTTATTTCAAAATATAATCATATGAATGTTTTCGAAATCAAAACGAATTTATTTCGTTGACGAAATTTTTTTCGCGACGTTTCGCGTTTATTTTTTTGTTTCGACGATCAATCAATTCAACGTCATTCAAAAACATATTTACATCGCGCAAAACGTTCAAAGAAAAAAATCAATTAATCGTTTCGAAACGAAATTGAAAAAAAACGAAAAATAATGTGACGAACGTGTATCGAATTCAACATTTGACAAATTAACATCGTGTTAACATTGTTATTTTATCATATCGAATGTTAAAATCGAAAATCGTTTTGACGCATTCAAGCGATTTAATTTTTTACATATGTTTTTACAGATTTTCATGTATTTGCTTTCTACTTAGAAATTCTCGTGTAATTATGTATTAGTTCAATCAATGCATGACATTTCACATGAAATTGATTTCAAAATAATCAATGATGCGATTGTTCACAAATTTAGCAACAATTGAAATGCGATGATTTCAATTCACGTCGAAATGATTTTTGCGTAACATTTTTTCAAAAAATTTGTTGAATAATTTTATCATGTTTGTAAATTTGAATGAATCAGACGAATTGTATTCAATAATTGTGTTCTCGTCTCGAAAAAGTTTCGTAATATCGAATTGTTGAAATGCTGATTTGAATTCACATAAAAAACGTAAAATCGTCGATACATTGCGAAAAATAAACGTAAACATCACAATACGTTTTCAACGTTGTTGATTTTGCAAACGAAAAATACAATGAATCGATTGAAATAGCACACAATCATTAATATGTATCGACAATCATTGATAGTTTCGTCGAGCGACTCAATGAAATTCATGTCACAAAATTGAAACGAACAAATCACAAAAACTGAATTAAATGATTGTGATCGAGTAATTGAATCATGTTTAACACAATCGATACATTCGATTATGTATTTTTTTACATTTTGAATTTGATCTGATCAATAACATTTGTCACGTAATTTAATCATGATATCAATTTTAATTCAATGATCATTGTTATCATGAACGTCGACAAGTACATCGCGTATTTTAATTTCAAATATGCATGACAAATAGTATTCGCGACGATGTATTCATAAAATGTCAATTATTATTCGATAGTCGAAAAATCGCTTTATTGTGTTCGTTGTAAATGTTTCGTTTTGTTCAACAAGAAATCGATATATCGCATCACATCAAACAAATTTGTTATAAACAATTTGTCAATTAACATTCGTATGCGTTATTGTTGTAAAAAAAAAAATTGACAAATCATCAATGATATCATGTTTTAATGCTTTCGACTTGTGTGTTGAATTCAAGATAATTAAAAATTCATCGAATTTTTTTTTGTCATTTTTTCATATTCAATTAAAATTTCGATTAGTGATTTTTTCATGTAATTGATTGATAATGTTGTTGTTATTACAATCGACGTCGAACAAGATTTTTGATAAAACGTCGATTATTTTGTTTCGATGATCAAATATGTATTGAATGATGATGTTAAATCGTCGTAATTGATTTGTTCAATGATCATAAATATTTTCATGAAAATCGTTTTTCAAAAAATGCACAAACGATTTGTGATTCGTGTGTATGACAATTGACAAAAAAAAATGCTTGCACAAATAATCGTATTTAATGACGAATGTGACAATATCGTACAATTCACGTTTGTAAATAAAATATTTTCGTCGAATAAATGATAATGCGAATGAATCATAAAAATAAATATTTCAATCGTTTTGTTGTTGATAACAGTAATGTTCACTGTATCAATTGATTGAAATTGAATTATAATTAATTCAATTGCAAAGTCAAATACATCAATGTAGAAATGAACAATCAAACATAAATTGATGTCATGCATGTTTGATTTAATAACACATTTGATTCGTAACATTTCGAAAAACAATTGTTCAAATTTCTGTCAACGTCATTCGACTTTATCAATGAATCGTGTGAATAATTTAATCAATTTTGCGAAATTCTTGATTCAACGTTTGATGATATTCACGATATTTAAAAAGTCACGTACGTCGAATTGATTTTTAGACATTGATCAACGAATTATTTTGATTATTCGTTTTTTCAATATTCGAACAAAATCATCAACAGAATGAATGACGTTTAATGTTTTGATTTTTTCAACAAACAATTGTAATTTTTTGAATGATAATAATAAACGTGCTCATTCGATTCGAAATAAAAAATGTTTTTTCAAAAAAACATATTGCTTTTCGAAATTAACAAAATCATCGAAAAAGTCATTTATATAAAAAGTAAGCATCGATAGACTAGCTGAATCATTTGAATGTAACAATGAAAATTTTTTAATGAAAAAAAATAGCGCATCAAAATCACGATACGTCAATTCAATCATAATAAAATCAATTGATTGCGAATTTTGTTGCATACGAATAAATTGCATTTGATCAATATCGAATATTGTAAAAAAAAAATAGTGTTTATCATTCGAATGAAATGATATAATGAAATAAACGTGTTTCAAATTTGTTGCGAATAGACAACGATAACGTGAATTTGACAAATTATCGTGAATTTTGTTAAACAATTCGAAATGATTATTTGATAATTTTTCGTTCATTCGTGAATAATCGAAAATCATTTTAAATTCATTTTTTGATGTAAAATTTTCGATTTTGTTCATTACAACAGTTTTGACGTTTCAACGTGACAAACGATCGTTTGTTGATTCGATAAATTCGTAAATTTCATTTTTCATGTCATCAATAATGATTTTGCGTAATCATCATTCGATATGAATTGATCAACGTTTTTGAATAATAATGTTAATTGACTTAGTGTCAAACTTGATTCGAATTTTGTGAATAAATAAATCGATGCATGATAAATTCGTCAAATCAATGTCATTAAAATGACGATAATGATAAAACAAACACAACATTTTGTGTTTATTTGTTTCATTAAATATAAACGAATCTAAAATTAGTTCGACAAAAACAATTCATTTTTTTAATACATTTTTTGATATGTTAGAATCTATGAACGATCGATTAATAAATCGAATTGAAAACGAATTGATTTGTTTATTTGAATTCATTCGAAATTTATCGAACGTGACAAAATAATTAAAAATGTCGAATACATTGAAAATTGAAATTGAATAATCAAATCGATCAATGAAGCGAATAACATCACGTTTTTTGATTAATGTCAATGATGTAATATTGAATTTCGAGTTAATAATTTGTTGAAACGCAATAATTACACGAATCTCGAAACGAACATTTTGATTAAATTGAAAAAATGAATGTTCAAACAATTTAACGTCATATTGAGAATTTAATGAAAAAGTTGCATTGAATAAAATGAATGTATTGAGTTTTCGATATCAAATAAATCATTTTTTTCATCATTGTCATTTGAGTCGAAAGAGTCGAAAAAATTGACTTTTTCGACTTTAAATTGTAAATGTCTTTTTTGTTTATTGTTAAACGTTGTCATGATTGACTTTGAATACATTAATAAATTATGATTATTACAAAACATTAATTTCGATTCAACGACAATTTTGATTGTTTCGTTTTGATTCACGTCATCAATCATAATTTTTGATTGACGAATGAATATTAAAACGTTCACGAAATAAAATCAAAATAATTTCAATATTAGATTAAGATGTTCTGTCTCATCGAAAATCATGATTTGAAATAGTTTTGAAATTACAAAACAACGTATGTTTCGAATTATTTTTTCAATATTTACGCGTAATCAGACATAATGATGTAATATGATTTTTCTATGATCGACTGTACGCATAAATAAATTCTTGAAATCAATTTTTTCAAACGAATGTAATTGAAAATTGAAATGACGTATCATGTCAACAAATATGACATTCATGTCAAAATTTTGATTTGTTTGAATGCAACGATTGCTCAACAAAACGATTGTATCATTTGATTTGATTATAATGCACGATATTTTGAAAATTTTATCGAATTTTATCATAGCATTCAAAAAGCGCGTGTGTCGTTCGACATTTTGTTGTGATGTTGTAACATTGAAAATTGTATCGAAAAATTGCTGATTAACAAATTGTGAAAACATTTGTGAAAATTGATTTTGATCAAACTGAATCGACGACATAAATACATACGTTTGCTGTATTGATTGAAAAACTTGTTGAAAAATTTGAAAAACAAACATTTGATATGTTGAAATAAATTGAAAAATATATTGAAATATCATCGAATTGAATTGTTGTGTTGATTGATCAATTATTTTTTTAAATTCACGTTTTTTAATTACGCGTGTACAAAAACGTTTGAACTTTCGACACATTGTGAAAAATCACGTTATGAAATTCATTCAAATTAAATCAATCTTGTTGTTTTGAAATATTTGTCGTATTAATATAATTGAATCGTATTTGTTCGATGCGTCGTTTAACATGTCAATTATTGATTGTGATTCGAACTTTTTTTTTGATTTTTTTGTTTTTTTTAAATTTGAAATCGACAGCAATTTGAAATTGATATTGTTGATCAATTATCGATTGTGTAAAAAATTGCTGATTAAAAAAAAAAAAATCGATGTCAATCGTTCAAATTGATTAAATGTTGATTTTTTCGATTCGAGTTTTTTTCAACATGTGAACGCTTGTTAATTTCAAATTTTTCGTCATACAATGCATCGACAGCATTGACATCATCAACATGTAAACGCATAAACAAATCAATTATTTCGACGTGAATAGAATGATTAATCGAATTGTTTAAAACATCATTCATCAAAATTGTTGATGTAAACGAAATAATTTTGTCAAAAAATGTAATTGAAAAATCAAAAATAAAATAATTATCATAAAATCGAACGTTGTCATCGAAATTTTCAAAATCAATTTGTGCGAAATTTATTTGTGTTGATTGATCGAACATTATTTCACGTAAATACGATTGTTTTCACGACGATAACACATCGTCATTACATTTTTTGAATATGTGATTCAAATGATCACACTTAATGCATAATCGATCGTTTTTATTCATAATTCATAACTTAATATCATTGATGTAAAAATTTTTAAAAATAATACGATCAAATAAATTTTTGACAATAAATTGATATTTATCAATTTGTTTTCGTGTTGATTGTGACGATTTGGACGTTTCATTGATTCGATTGAAATTAACAGTTAATGATTGACGAAAAGCAATTGAAATTGATAATGATGTATTCATCACAAATATCTGAAACTGAATCGAAACTGTAACAATGTTGAAATTTTCATAAATTGATTATTGAAATTCTTGTTTCTGTGTTTGTAACTTGACGACGTGATATTTCGTAAACAAAATTTTTATTTGATGACGAAATAAATTGCGCTGTATTAAATTTTTGTAAAATGATAATTCATCGTATTTAAATTTCTCATCAAAAAACTTTTTGATTTCAATATTGATACGACGAATTTTTTCAATTAATTGATATATCGTACGTAATGATCGATTTGACGAAATCATGTTTTTAATAGTTTTTTTTCGAATTTCAAAATTCAACAAGTCTTTAATGAACGCACGCAATATAATATTCAACATAACAAATTCAAACAAAATAAAAATAATTGTAACAACGAAAACAAATTTATTTTTAACATTTATTCGTTGCATCAAATTGATAATTCGCTTGTAATAATCAATTAAAAATTCATCATCACGTTGACGTAATTCGATCAATTTCACGTCGAATGATACAAAAATGATTTCGACGATTTTGTTAAAAAAACGTTCACACAATAATGATTTGAATGAAATTATTGTGAATTGAATAAATATTGAATCGTTGAACAAACGTATTGCATCAAAATGATTTTCAAATCAGTTTGCAACGTCGTCGATAAACAACATGTTCATTGATTCAAAATATTTGTCAACAAAAATTGCATCAATAGCAATTGTTTTGTAATCAAACATTTCGTGTTCGAATTTTTTGAATCATCGTGACGTTGATATGTTGTTTTGATCAAAAAAAATGTCACAAAAACGAACGTAAAATCAATTAGTTGATACGTCATGATAATTGACGTGTTAAATGTATCAATAATTGATGATTTTATTGAGATTGATATGAAATTATCGAAAAATGAATATGCGACAAACGAAAATGATGATAAAAAAAAATTCGATAAATCAAAAAAACGTCTTTGTAAAATGACAAATGACGTGTAATTTTTTCAAATAAAACAAAAGACTTTGATTATTTGTCACTGTATTGAACGTTGAATCGTATTTTTCGAAATTGAATGACAAAGTGAAATTGTTTTCGAATGACGACGAATCAGTTTTTGAAAAACTATTTGTCGAATTTGATGTGAAACTCGTTGACAATTCGTATTTGAATGATTTCGACGAAACTAAATGAATAAAAAAAAAGTGATATTTCAACGTGATGATTGCTGAATTCAAATGTGATAAAATGTAAACGACGTGTTGTAGTGACGACAGCAAATTAGAAGATCGACTGTAGTTGTAATTGTAGCAAAATCAATAGTCAGACAGAAATTATCGAGCTGAAGTAAAAGAAAAAACAAAGCAAATTGCTATACGTCGCAATTGACAAACTTCAAATAAATGAAACGAAATGCGATGATTGATGACGATAAAATGAAATGCTCGTAATCACAAAATATGATCGATAAAACGATGCAATGACGAATTAAAAAACAACGTGATGCATTTCAAAATTACATGAATCGCATCGTGATCGTCAAAATAAAATCAAAGCAAAAAGATGATTTTGTAAATAGAAAATGCATGAAGAAATTTACGAGATCGGACGGTCGATTAAGTACACGTTGGATGACTAATCTCCACTAGCCTAGTGCCTGTCTCCTTCTAAGATGCTCGGAGGGAAGAAATAATGGTGCTATCCACTGTGCCAAGACTCGCGGAACGTTTCCGCTGGGTTATTCAAACTTTCCGGCCTCATCCGCGCGTTTTGCTGGGCCCACGCGTTCTCCAAGCCCACCATCTCATAAAGTCTCTCCTCTGCTGTTCGCTCCACCTGTGCAGCTAGAATGACCAAGCGCAAAAGTGATGCCGAAAAGGCATCGAATCGACATTCAAGGAAACGGATGACTTTCACTGCCCCCAAAACCGCAGCCACGAAAGCCATGTGTGTCGGCCCCCATCAAAAGGGCGAAAAGACTGATTAGCGGCTAATCTATCTATGCAGAATCAAACAAAACGCCGAATCCTCTCCTCTCCTTCGCCTTCCCGTCGAGATCCGTCGGGAAATCTTCAATTACATGCTGGGAGACAGACTCATCCACCTCAAGAATTGCGTTGAACAGGACGCTAAGAAGAAACACTCCAATCGCTGGCATTTGCTCGTATGCGATCCATCTGCGGCCGAAAGCATCGAGGATGAGGATGATGATTGGACCTACGGCGGTGCAGGAGAAGGCGGTTTCTCTCTTTTCGGTCACCTCGTAGGCTACACAGGTCGTTCTCCTGCGTCTACTGGCGATGGACGCACAGCTCCTCCCCACGACTCAACTCTGTTAAAGGCACGGACCAATATCAATGCAAAAGGCTATGAGGCTAGTGGGGATTGGAGCTCAACGGATGACTCAAGCATGCAAGAAGAAACCGACAGTGATGGCTCCTCTGAGAATTCCTTCGTTTATTCTAGCAAGCGCGATGAACAGATGGACAAGGAGGAAGAGCAGCTTCTGATCGGGCACCTCCGCGTGAGTTACTCACAAGACGAATGGCGGCGCGCCAAGGACACCCTCGTGTATGGTCCTCCAGGGGCAGTGTTCCGTAAGCGAGATGGCTATGACAGGGAAATGCATCTTGGCATCCTCCGTACCTGCCGGCAAATATACACCGAAGCCAACCAAGTCTTGTGGGAAAGCAACATCTTCTCCTTCAATGATGTTCCGTCCTTCAGTCGCTTCATGGGGAGAGAACCAATTTCCAGAAACGACTGATCAAGAAGCTACGACTGGTAGTCGTGTTCGCGCTGCGAGGAACGCCATTGTGGAGTGACGCCATTACTATGCCTCTCGTAAGGTCTTTGCAAGGACTACGTGAGCTATGGTTATGTATCAATGCCAGATTTCCTGCCAGCTATTTCGACAAAGAGTACAAGGCCCGTTGTTTTGAAACCAAGTACCTGGAAGGTGCACGAAAATTGGCCACACTCCCACTGACCCGAGCCAAAGTGTCCGTAACTAATAGTTATCTGGGGAACTACGACGCCCACTGGAAACTGGGACTCTACACGCAATGGACAAAAGAACAACAACAAGAGTATGCCGAGCTGATACAGGCGAGGTTACTGGATGTCAATGGTGCTCGATTATTTCAACAAGAGAACGATGTGGTCAAGGAAATGATCCAGCGCGGGAAAGAGATCCAGGCAGAGAGACAAGCGAAGAAGTCCATTACCTCGAGTACTTGAGTGAAGGCAGACCACGCTTGGGGGATGGAGATTCGATGGCTATCTACGAGAAGGATACCTGGAGTCGTTTCCTCTGATCATGAAGCTTACCTTTTGGAAGTAGCTCTAGCTATATTAGGAAGAGACGAGTCGAACGATCGAAAATCAGACGTATGCAATTTCGGTTGAAGGACAATGTATGCGTGCATTCAATATCAGACATAATCGATGCATTTCCTGGGAAGTTTTGCCTCTTCGGTCTTTCAATGCGGATTCGGAACTACGTGAGATCGAAATGTACCATGTAAATCTTATCAGAACGAAGGAGCGTGCTCTTGACATGGGACTTCGAAAACACTTCATGCATTGGTGTTGATGTACACAGTTAGGGCACAGCCCTTCGGCAAGCCCGTTGCGGTTAGCGCATCCGCTACCCACCTTCAAGATCTCTTGACTCATCAACTCGTCCATCACCCAAATTCCCTTCAGCAAGCAGCATCTGTCTCTACCTTGTCCTCCACCTCTCAGACTGCGCCAAAGTACCTGCAGCGACAATCTAAGTAGCCGAACGCAACAACAAACAACAGAAGAACCCGACAGGTCGCCAAGATGGTGAGAGAGTCCCAGCGTGGCAATCGTACGAGTGCGAGGAGTCTCCGCTGATGCGCCGGGGTGAATAGGTTCTCGCAGTCGATTTATTGAATCCCAGCCCAGCGGCTGAGGCGAGAAAGCACAAGCTTAAGGTACGTTGGCTGTTAGGTTCGGAGAAGAGTGAATGGAGCTGCACGAGACCTTTGGCGGTGGTCGTGTGCTTTACAAGCTGCGGGTCAACAATGAGCACCCGCCTGCCGCAACATACTCTGGCTTGCGAGTCTCAAATAAAGCATCAGAAGCACATACATGGGCTCAATTGTTCACTACAATTGTTCACTACCATGTTCTGCGAGGGTTGCTTTCTCCCTTTCCATCATCAGAGGAACTATGCTCTTCCCACACCTCGACCTCCGCGTCGCAACCTTCCAGTAACCTCTCAGACTGCTGACTTCCTTATCTCTCCAGATGCTTGTACCCGCACCCCGCTCCTTCTTCATGGACGTCAAATGCCCCGGCTGCTTCACCATCACCACCGTCTTCTCGCACGCCCAAACCGTCGTCATCTGCGGCGGATGTTCGACCGTCCTATGTCAACCTACCGGCGGCAAGGCACGATTGACGGAGGGGTGCAGTTTCCGGAGGAAGTAGATACGAATGGGGGAAGCAGAGGGTGGAGGTAGATGGAAGATGTGATTGCATGGATGTCTCATGACAAAATAGCGATGGAGGATGGATGATGCACTGTATGCTAGGAGTCATAGAAATGAGGAGCATACTCTGGCGCAGGCCCCTTCCTACGAACACAAGAACCTTGCTCGTGTTGGTTACTGTACGAACTTCCTTCAATGGAAAGGCCTTCCCTCGATCTCTGTAAGGCTTCTTATTGTTTCGCCCGGATATATTGAACCCACACCCGGAGTCCGGTCTCAGCCTGAGCGACTCGCTCACTCGCGCGTGCTGCTATTCCGTATATTGACCATTCGGGGCACTCCCTGTTACTTTCGAGACATCCGCAGATGATATCTCTTTGGACTGAGACAAGATAAGATAGATATCCTGCAAACCCTATCATTCGTCTGTTTCATTCGGAGTTTGCCAGTCCGTCTGTCAGATGTAGCTCGGCAGAAGCATCCTCGGCTGTCTTGGCGCTTGTTATCTTCCGGACAGGGGGAAACACTCCGCCGACCTCAACTCGCACCAACCCACACACCTCTGTCCAACTTTGTCCATGTAGCCTGTGATCTTCCTTGCATCATGCAGAAAACACTCCGAGACGCTCATGTAATCGTATCACTGTCAGAGGATGACGCTCTTCTTCAATGCTTGAGCCTCTCACAAATCCGAAACGCCTCGGGTTTGGCACCTTGCGAGTTGATGAGGCTGAACCAACTGACTCGAGTCCAATTGAAACGCATCACCGGTTTTGGCAAACAGCCGAATGAGATTTCTTCACTCCTACCGCAACTGTAGGATTTCCCCTAGCTTCCGCTGTCAACGGACCGCTCTGCTCGTCGCCTTGTGCAAAGGGTAGTTCCGATCACGCAAGTTTCAGCTGATCCGGCAACATCCATCCAGTCGGAGTGAGCACCGGTCGGCTCTGGAGCTGTTGAGATTCATGCTTTCCTGTGTAGGATTTCATCCTAGCATTTCGCCTATAATACTCGGAACACTCAAGACAACCAGGCACACCATGAAGGCGGAATCGCTTCCCCTGGATGGCTTTATCTTCTCATCCCGACATGGTTCCCTATCAAACTTCAAGAACGATAACATCACACGAGCTTCCAACCCGAAAAGTTAGATATCCTCGCCTCGTTACTCTCGCTTGATTACTCGCAGAGGGCTGTTAGAGTTGCACAAAGCAGCTTACAAATACTGATTCGAAACTATGAGCATTGCTCCTGGACCTGTAAACCATGATTCCGAGGTTGGCGCTGGAACATTGCCGGGCATTGGTCTTCATATCTATGCTAAGTCTCGTATGACTGCAACTGGAGGATGTCACCGAGAGCCGAGCATTCAAGGCAGCCGAGTATTGACAACAGTGGTAGAGGTATAAGTATGATTCGTCTTCTTCTTTCGTGCAAGCAAAAGTAGTTTATTTTCCCTGGTACTGCCCACTCTCTGCAGTAGTGAGCAATTCTCTCGCTTCCTAGATAGACCTATGGGGCTTATGACTTAGCATATTGAAGAAACCCTCCCTTTCAATCATTCATTACTTGATACTCCCGAACATCTATCACACTTTATCTCCGTCCCCAGAATCATATCAGGACTCCCACTCCCTCGTCATCACCCCCAATCCTTCGAATACAGCCATGCTCCTCACCAAACTCCTCACCCTCATCCTCGCGCTGGCGCTCTCATCCCTAACATCCGGCAACCCGCTCAACAATCCCCCTTCCAGAAGCGCCAATTCACAAACACCACCACCACCACCGCGCTCCTGATGGCTCGAGGCACAGGCACGGGAGTGGCCTTGATGGCTCGCAACTACGGAACAGGCACCGGGGCAATCCTCATGCCTCGCGTTACCGGCAAGCCTGCATTCAGTAAACGGCAGTTCTCGAATACTACCACGACAGCTGCAGGTACGGGTGCGGTCTTGGTGCCGCGCGGGACGGGGACGGGGGCGTATTTGGTCGCGAG
Source organism: Physcia stellaris (assembly GCA_018902385.1). Lineage (NCBI taxonomy): Eukaryota > Fungi > Ascomycota > Lecanoromycetes > Caliciales > Physciaceae > Physcia > Physcia stellaris. The sequence goes on along the minus strand of JABSSW010000042.1, from coordinate 409,339 downwards.
GGGGACGGGGACTGGGACGCCTTTTTAGTTGGGTTTTGTGGGGATGGAGATGGGGATGGGAGCGGTTTGGGTGTTGGGCTTGATTCCATGGTTCTCAGTGTGGGGTTGTTTGGCAGATGGGTACTGTCCATAGGGCCACCTTATAACTTTAAACGGAACGAGTAAATTTTCAAGATAAAACCTGCGCCGTCGCTGCGAGAGACTCTCTTACTTGCAGGGCGTGTAATCGTAATCGGTAAATAGACCAGCATTTTCGTCGTCTTCCTATTCCTGCCCCTTTACCTCGAGCTTAGCGATTCCTGACTACACCCCCTTTCCCCTTCCATGTACGGATACCCACAGTTTCCCTAGCTCTCTTTCCCTCCCATGCCTCCCTTATACTTTCCCTTACATCGGCCCTCCGACGCCCAACACCACGCGTCTAAGATATCCGCCAGGAATGATGATACGGTAAGCTCGTATGTCCAATATCTGATTCTGCCCCCGCATCCTCGGACCGCGATTCTTGGGTTCAGATAGGGACTGGGGTATGAGATAGGGGTAGCGAGAGCCCCCTTCAGTTACCAGTTCATGGAACTTATGATCGTTGAGAAGGGGTGCTTGGATAGATAGCTACTCCTTTCCCCCACTCAATTATATCTCTCCCATGAAACAAAATCAGGAAACAACCTATCACCCCACCATCCTTGCCTAATGACTATGATAAGTACGTATAAACTATAAAGCGAGCAACATCCTTCCCTGTGAAGAATAGGAAAGCCAGAGAAATGATAAAACGCTTTTTTTTCCTCCTGTTTTTTCGGCGCAAAATCGTTAATGTAATTTGTCACATTGACGCTTGATGAGCCCTTTCCCATGTGCGGATTTTCGAAAAGGAGATGGGATGCAGCAAGTGTTGGGGAGTGTCTAAATCTCGCCACTGCGGTCCTAGATGGGGTATAGATATACGATTTTGGGGTGTTCTGGAGTTAGGGGAGAGAGGATGCGAGAGGGGGTTGGGGATGAAGGTCAGGGTGGTCTCTTTGCAGGATACAGGTGAAATGCCAGAAGTTGGACATCAGCTCATTCTATTTTCCAAAGCAATCTCTCTTCACGTTTTCCTGATGATGTCGGGTATGAATAGCCGCACAGACGATACAGATTTATATGGCGGTCCCTTCTGTCCGTCCTGGAGATCAGTGGTTTATATATGTCATGGATCTCAATTGCATCTTCCAGCCCTGCAACCCTCCAACCCTCCCCTCCTCCTCGCCATCCCCCGCCTACCCCAGACCACAACCGCGCCCCCTTTCTTTGGAGAAAACACACAAAATCAAAACCCGAACTCCACACCCCCTCCTCTCCTCACATCATCCACAGCCTTTCCTACCCACCCGCGAAGTCTGTGTTCTGTGAGTATTACGTAATCATTGGCAGGGAGTTGGCAAGGAGTAAGGGCAGGTATTGAAGTAATCATTGGTATAGAGTAGGGGTAGGTATCAAGAGGACGAGAAAGTGGAGACGGGATGGACACGGAATGGACACGGAATCTATGGGAGCTGTGGGGGGTTGATGGATTGGGTTAAGGATAGGGGGGAGGAGAGTGGGTGGGATGAAGATGAGGATATGGACGTAGGTTAGAGGATGAGAATGGGCGGGATCAAGACGAAGATGGGGTGCGGAATGGACATGGGCGATGATAACGAGGTATTGTAAAGGGTGCTTGGAGTAAGTATGGTGTAGGTTTTATGTTCTTGTAGGAAATTCGAAACAGATGAGAATGCTAATATGTGGGGTTTTTGAATGGTTGGAGGCTTGAAAGAGGTAGGTAGAATATTGAGAACTTGGAAAAAGTGGGAGAAGAGAGTAGGACTTGAAGATGTGATCGAGGCTAGATTTTGCAAGAGAGATTGCTGAGGTAATTGGAATAATACTGAGGACGAGGGAAGAGAGTGGGCTGTAATGCAGAATGTTGATGTATATGGGACAAGAGAGTGTCTAGTGTTGCGGTAATGGAGATGTGATTAGTAGAGTAGTGTAGAGTAGTGTAGAGTAGAGTAGTGTAGAGTATTGAATCGATGGAGAGAGTTGATGGAGGTAGTGAGACAGTGCTAGCAGTAGGAGTAAGAATCAGAGTGGGCGAAACGATCTCATTGCAGATAACGTTTCGACACGATCCTTTGAATTCAATAACAATGCAACGAATCATCTAGGATCTGATATGCATCCAAACACCGCCCTGAATATATTTAGTAGTAGAAGTAGAGATAACAACGGAAAATTCATTGGCTAGAATACGGTCCTAAAGTCCCTAGCTCAGCATTTGGTGTTTCTCATGAGAGGAGTGCCTACTATCTGATGAATAATGAAGAAATAGTGCAATATACCAGCCAAGCGAGCGTACAGATGAAGGCAGCTTTTCGAATTTCCAGTAAGACAGACTATCCAGGCTAGACATAGGAGCTAACGCACGAATGAAAAGTTGAAAAAGGCTTGAAAAAGCCGGCCCTCTACGAGTAACTAAAAAGAAGATCAACGTTTCATTTCTTTCATTCCTCATCTTTCGTCTCTTCTTTTTGCCTCGTTCACTCATTATGTTTTTTGATATTCATCGGCGTTATCACCTCTTTCTGAGGCTTTGTTTATCACCTTCGTTGAAGATTTTCTTCTTTTCGCTCCATAATTCAGTCGCAGAGACAGAGGGAGTAGTCAGGCTTTGAAAGCTGCTCCGTTGAGCTGTTTCGCTCATGCAAAAGGCCTACAGGCCGGCCAGGCCCAAAACACCAAGGTTCCTGTACATAGCAATGAGGGAAGTACGCAGCATTAGGGTAAGATGCCAGCGACCTACCGTTTAGATTTGTAAAGCTGGGAAGATGTGGACTTATGCTGTGTCCTTTCCTTCGCCAGTGCCCGCGCCCAGCACACCATTAATCTCCAAGTCCAATCTAGCTACCAGCGCATCAAGCGCCGAACTCTGTGTCGCTGCCGTTGCTTCCCTATACGGCCCGGACCAGACTAATCCCAATTTGTCATCTCTTCCTCTATCTTTATTCCAAATCGCGTCGGCATTCCGCCCTATCGCCGTCCTCGAATCATCGAAACGTCCGAACGACTTCTCCAAAAAGGCTCTGCTCTGCATAACATTCCGCATGAAAATGCCCTTGAACTGCGGCCCATCGTCCCCGCACTCAGGCTCACACACATCGTGCAGGATGCCGTCCCTGTCCAACAACTTGCGGAGGGCATGTAACACGGTGCGGTCGACAAGATGGCTATAAATTAACGGAGTCGAACCCGGCCGCAGGTACATACCCGTCTGATTCGCCTCCACCAGCGCGCCGAGGATAACCCCCTGATTATAGCTCCACACGATCCCATTGTTGTTCTGGCACGTATTCAAATCAAGACCATCATTGATAACGAAATCCAGGTTGAAAAAGCCCGCCGTTCGAAACCAGGCCCAGTGCCTCCAGACCCAGTCTACATAATACGGCTTCTCGATTACAGGGACGCGGTTCGCGAGCCCGGCTGCGACGGCGAGGAAGAGTTCGTTGGCGATGGCCACGTTGGCGGTGTGACGTTTGTCCCACCATAGTCCGCCGCAGGTGGCGAAGTAGCCTTTCGTCATATCGAAGAAGATTTTGGCTGCTTCGGCGCGGTAGGCCGGGTTATTGGTGACGTCGTAGGCTTTGAGCCAGGCGAGGGCCCACCAGCCTTCGTCGTCATAGTACCAGTTCAGGAAACCATCTCCAGCGTTGGAGGCTGGTGGGGCTTTCAACCCGTCCGGGATGTTGGGGTAGGTGTATGTGTGTAATGAAGTCGATGTTCGGACTTTGAGAACGCGGGGTTTGGAGATGGGCGCTCTGATGAAGGTGTTTTGTGCTATGCGTTCAAATTCGGGTGCGAAGGATGGGTTGAGCAGGGCGTAGTTGCCAAGCGTGGTTAGAATGTTGGCGGCGTTCCACCAGTTTGTAGTTTCCCAGAGGCCCGTGGTTGGGTTATACCATTTTTGAAGCGTATCGACTGCTGATTGGGTTCTGGATAACCAGTCCGCCGTTGTGTAGTTTGTTGCAATTGCACGAGGGGCGGAGAGACTGACAGGGATACAGTAGAGAAGTAACAAGGTGGATGAGATGAGCATCACGACAGTCAATCCGACAACGTCGAACAGCGTAAGTTTTTGGGTCGAAGATTGGTCACGGACTGCGGAGTTTCCTTGACTGGAGCCTGCCAAAAGAGACGGACGGAAAAGAACTTGAGGATACTGAAGGTTGACATGATCGTCAACCGCGAGCTTTGCGAAAACAGAATTGCTCTCGTCTGAACATCCGTGCATCTTCCTTGGCTGCGCGTCTTTGGACATGATACGCGATAGACGACGAATAATGTAGCATGTGCTGTGCCGCTCATTGAGCACAGTCCGATGATGATGACGATCTTAGCTTGCATAAGTAGAGAAATCAACACAAGGATGGAAACAATAGACAAGTCTCTTATTTTGATGAAATATAATTGTTATTTTTCGTCTGAGATCTGAATGTCACTACAAAAGAAGAAATATCTTGGCAGCAATCAAGAAGACGACAGTATGTAGACACTGACCTTTATGAAAAACAATATATTGGCCTATCTCAAGCTTCTTCGACAAGCGTGATCAGGGTCTGATATGTTTACGGAGTGCTCCGTAGATTTGTCGCCATTCTTGAGAAGACTCACTATATCCACCTCCCACTTTTCTATGTCCACTCTCCATTTGCTAATCTCACCCCAAGTCTGTTATTTCCACCGCCATACCCGGAAGCTACCCGGAAAAGAACCCCGGAAGACTTGCCGAGGTCTCACAAACGTCGCCGAATACATGGAATATCTAATCAAATAACTTTCACATCGCTCTGGACTGTAAGATGGACGAGTATGAACTGATGCAGGACCCGTAATACCTAATAGGGGGCCCAAATTAAATACAGTTGTCCTTCTACAATATTTACGGATTCAGACCGAAAACTCCAGACGCCGTGTCATCCTGTGTGATTAAAGTGCTTGAAGATCATGTCGCTATCATGAATCTAGGTGCTCTTTGCCAGTGCTGAGAAGATTTCTATCCATATGGGTGTTATATGCATCAAGCCTCTTGCTGCGCGTAATGAGTACCGTCGCTTATTGTATGTCGCATGGCTCGCATGGCAAAGGTCGCCAATACGCACGCTCAATCGTCTGGGAAAGACAACCGCCAGCTCTTTAAAATCGTTTTTTCTCCTAATTAGCCAAGAACCCCTCTTCACACGTCCACAGCCATCATGGTCATCATCACCCACTACCCGCCCCAAATCCTAAACGCCTACTCCACAGTCCCACTAACACCAGCCATCATCTCCACCACATCACATGGCTTCTACGACGGCACGTCCGCTCGATTCGGCATTCCCCAAGTCGTAGTCGCAATCCACAACCGGACCTCCTTCCACGGACTCTCCCACTACGACATCCGCGTCGCACTCGACAGCGAGGGCGCCCTCGACCCATTCGTCCTCCTCGACGATCGCACCCCAGAGCTCGACGCGGTCTGGTACGTCCCGACCACTGCCAAATGTCTCGAGTGGGACTCCTACATCTCCGACCGAGTCACCTACCCCTACGAGAACTTCACGACCTGGCAGGTGCACATCCGCGTGCCCGATCTCCCCATCACGCAGATCGCCTGGTCCGTAGGCTCAGGCTCGCTGGTGGAGTCCGTCCCGATCCCGTATGACCCGCACGATCCGCAGCCGAATATCTACCATTACGACTATTACAACTCCAGCCTTCCGGCAGGCCACCAGGACCAAGGGCTTCTGAATTGGACGGACCCGGAACAGTTTCTGTGGGGCGCTTATGCGTGGGTTACGGCGAATTGGACAGAGGTCATGTGGAGGAATAACACGGGGCTTGCTCCTTCGACACCCCCTCGTCCGTTTGTGGTCAGCTTGACTGAGGAGGCGGCGAGGAGAATGGGTTTGTCCCGTATTGGAATGGTGTGGATGAGGTTGGGCGCCCGGGGGAGGTGGTGGAGTTGTCGGCAAAGTGTGATTGGTATAGCCCACTTTGGCCGACGGGGTATCCGGAGGATCCTATCATCATAAATAAAGTCAATCCATTCCAGAGAATAAGGCATGGCTTTGAAGGAGTTGTCCCAATGAGGGGCCCAGGACCGCATTTGGTGCGAGAGAAAGGACATGAAACCCAAATTTGGCTTGCAGACTCTCATGGTGTGGCTAAAGGAACCACTTCCGACGCTATTCGAGAGGCCTGAGATTAAGCCGAAGAAAGAAAAAATGAAAACCAGTCTGTTCGCACTGGCGGAAATCGGGTGCTTGAGGTTTCAACATTCAGATGTTGTGTTGCAATAGGGAATAATGCCAGAGACAAGCGAATCCGCTTATAATGAATCTAAGAATTATTTTGATGAAAAGAGACACATCCTTCACCTGGATTTGAATCTTCCAAGATTGATGTGGGAAGTCTCCCGCGCAGATGCTAATCTTGAGTACATAGCAGGGCTTTACGTAGGGCACGAAACGGCAAGTCCTGTTTTTGACCGATTTTACTGTTTGAATCACGGGTTCGTCTTATCGTAATTGTTCGTACCTGTTTCTTCCGTGGATTCTGGACTTCATGAACTCATCGAAGCCCTCCTGTAAACTATTCTCTGCCTCAATCAGCAGTCGAGCAACCGGAAACCATGTGTGAGGTTTTGAAACCGATCACTCGTCAAAATGCGTTTTATATGAGGGTCTCACATATTTTGAGCAACAAGCCACGTCGGATCTTGAAATTCGCAAACCCACAGATGCTTTTCCCCCTTCCTAGAATTGAAGTTTGAGGTAAACGGCAAATAGATAGAATCAACCCCACGCACAATCATTTTCAGAATGATGTTCGAAACTTGTTTTCGACATCGAGGAATAGGTGCTGTATCCGATTCAGGGCATAACATAGAGCCTGTTACGCAATTAATTTCCTGAAAGAGATGTGCAAAAGAACGATCCTACTTTTAATGGTTCGATACTTAATCGAATGAGCCCATTTTTATCCGCGCAGCCACGTGCTTGGCAGCATTGGTTGGTAAACCTTCGAGAAGACAATAACGTCGACACGCGAAGACGAATTCGCGATCGTTTCGACACGCCGGTAACGCCTTGAGATCCTCCTCGAAGGCTTCTTGATGCTCTCCATTGCCGATGTATACATCTTCATCCAGCACGCGATCGAAACATGCCAGGACCGCGGACGACACGTTGCCACCGCGGTTGAGGAAGTTCTCCAAATGAGATAGCTTTTCGCTCTTGGCGAGATCCTGTAGCTGGGATTGTGTCGGTATAATTTTACTTTGGAGTAATTCAGCGACGTAGCCGACAATAGTCATGAAGGACCGTCGAAAGGCTTTGTTGGTGCGGAGTCGACGTCTGACTTCTGGTGCTATATGCATTAGGTTATCACTCCAACAGCTCACCCATTCTGATCCTGAAGTATCAATCAGATGATCCTTCATCATATCACGAGCAAGATAGGCTTGAGTCTCCAGTGCATGTGATAATCGGGGACTGATAAAACCCGCTAGACAGGCACCGCAAGTGCAGCCGTACTTAAGACGAAGGAATTGGTCAGATGAAGGTTTGGCAATGCCGCTGAGAAGTGTTAGACATTTCACCTCGTTTGGCGTAAACCCGTCAAAATCGTCGGTAAACATTTCTTTGGCCCTTCTATAGTTTTCGAGTGACGATTGTAAATGTTCTAACGCCGTGCTGCCTTCTAGATTCCGTATAGTGAGTAGGGTGTTGGCGAAAGGTTGCTGAAGGAGCCAAGTCAATGTTAACGCTCTACGAGTGATAGAAACGATGTGCAGAATGGTGTTCCCATGGCCGTCGACAGAGAGCCAGAGAGGATCAGTGGCTGGAGTCGATTCCTGACGAGCTTTCAATAATGATAACGTACTATCATCGTCGGCTTCAAAGATAGCTTGATCACACGGCCATGTCTGGCCGGCTTGGAAAGGGTGTCTCCGGAGATTGTATGGTCGTCTGTAATCTTCAACCGCACTTAGACCTCGGGCGTTGTGATTTGGGTCTGTGGCTAGACCAAACCAAACACTCGTGCCAATACGTCGGAACCCTACCGACCTCCAAAAGTCTTCCGACGCTCTGCTTAGTTCCGAGTACACATTATCGGCTTGCTCGGCTGTAAGATTCTCACTTTCGAAGGTATCATCGTTCAGATGCGTTGGCCATACCACGGCGAAACCACAGTCCGGTGCCGCTTCGAGAGCCTGCCCCCAAAAATCTGCGAACAGTCTCTTGCCATAACCTTGTCTCCGGTACTCTTTATTGATAGATAAGATTTCGATTAGGAGAAAGGGCCCCTCGTCAAGTTCACGTCCCCACGCCCCGGTTCCCTTTTTGATCGGATGTTCGTAAAAGTGGGACTGCAGACATCCCCAACGATCAAACAGCGCAGAGCTCAAGTCGGATGCGCTCTGGCTCACCTCATCCATTTCGGCCAGAAAATTACCTCGGATCTTGTCACGGGAGATAAGCATGCCCTGGCAACGTCCTACTTGTTGGCCGTGGGGATCCTGCGCAACCGCATGCAAACGCTTGAGCCAGGGAAACTCTTCATCATCGGTGTCGTCTTCATCTCCATCGTCCATGTCCCAGTCATCGCTGTCAGTTTCGGACAGGCCGCTGGATTTTTTGCCCGCCCGCCAGAATTTTGCCACTACCTCGGAGATCCCCTCTGTGAAAGAACCTTGTCAGTGATTTGAAGTTCTGGGACATGTCGTTGAATGTTGAGACCTGTCTTGGATCTGGACTCTCGAGACAGGGCTTGTGATCAAGCGGAAAAGTTTGAAAAGACTATACTGGATATTCAAAAAGTACCCACCTGGAGTTGGAGTTCTAGATTCGCGAGACATGTTGCACAATCAATCCTTTTTCAGAAGTCCCACTCACCGGACTAGAGCTGAATGTTGCTATCTGTGTAATGATTATTAGATGTCAGACTGCATGGAGTCGTAAATCATTGATTGCATGTTGTTCTATCGAGTGCTAATTTACATGGTTTCTAGCATCTAATGTCATTGGAGTGCGCACTAATGACTAAGCTCTTGGCGGCCTCTAATTGGTTGCCCAGGCACCCAGTTCTACACACCCCTTTAGGAGGAAATATCTGATATTTCATCCTACCCTTGGTGTTTTACCTATTTTTCGATGCGGCCTATTCGGCCTCTGATTGGCCGGATTCGTCGTCCTCCTTCGAACCTGGTACCGAAATAGACTCTAGACCAATCAGCTTCACGAACGCCTTCTGCTTCTGAGGCGGTAGGGCCTTGGTGAAACCGTCGGCCAGAATACTCGCTGTAGGAGTCCATTGAATGTTAATCGTGCCCTTCTGAACCTCCTGACGTAACCAGTGACGATGTATATCGACATGACGTAACTTAGTGGTTAGTTTGGCCGCTGGCATAGTAAACGCACGTATAGTCTGGCGATTATCGCATTGGATGTGAGTGGGTCCCCCATGTTCATTTGTATTGATTCAAAGAAACGGTCCCACCACATCTTGGTGTTGGCCGTCATTGACATGGCCAACAACTCGGCCTCGGTGGAACTAGTTGTGACTGTCTTCTGCTTTGTGGCCTTCCAATCGATGAGACCGTCGAAGAGCATGAAGCAGTATCCATTTGAGCTCTGACGAGTGTCTAGATCGTTTGCGAATGACGCATCTGACGAGGCTAGGAAGATGGTGGTTTCATGACCTGCCTGACCTTTGTAGACAATGGCGTAGTATTTGGTGTGTGCTAGATATTCTAGCGTTCGAGTCGCTTGCTCCGCATGGTGTTTAGATGGATTCGTAAGATATTCAGATAGTAACGAAGCTGCAGCGGCTACATCTGGCCGAGTTGTTGTTGCAGCGAAGTTGACTGAGCCGACCTTCTGCTGATACATATGGATTTCCTGGGGAGTAGCATTACCCTCATTCTTTACCATCGGAATATGAGTGAGTATAGGCGATCCTGGCCCTTTCTTGGCCATATCAATGTTGAACTTGCTGATGAGCTTGTCGATGTAGCTGTCCTGACAAAACGACGTTGTTTGTTGCTCCCTATCGCGTGTAATGCGAATATTGAGAAACCATTCGATCTCGCCGATGTTTCTCATCTCATATGCTTCGAAGAGCTTGTTTTCGAAGGCGTCAACTTGTTTGGAGTACTGTGGATAATACATGACTGCTATATCGTCCACGAAGAAGAATAGAATCATGTAGTCATTGATGAATAGACACTCGATGCCGAGCACCTGCTCCAGACCTAGATTGTTGAGAGTAGCCGACAGATGTCGATACCATAATGCTGGAGACTGTTTCAGGCCATAAAGTGCTTTCGATAGAAGGAATAGCACATTGCTTGTCCCCTTCCAGCCGTCAGGCGGCTTACAATAGATTGGTTCATCGATATCGCTGTTAGCGAATGCATTGACCGCGTCATATTGACGAGTATTAAGACCGAAGGCGGTTACTATGGCCATTAGTGCTCGGAAGATTCTAATAGCTAGTGTAGCAGCATAGACATCTTGCTCGGTTTGTTGGAGGTCTCCTCGGGCACACAATCTAGCCTTATGCTTTACCAAGTATCCCTCATTGTCGAATTTGTATTTGAATACCCACGTGGTAGGTATAGAAGTCTTTCCTGCGTTCTTGGCATGATGCCATGGAACCTCCTTCCAGGTCTGCTTTGACTGTAATGCCTTGATCTCCACGTCAATGGCCCGTAGGAATCCGGCGGCCTCAGGATGCTTGAGCATCTGATGATAGAAACGTGATTCGGCGAGGAGATCGTCACGATGCGGTCTCTTTTCCTTCGTCATTGAAGTCATGAATGCTCCATAGAATGAACGCATTCCTCCTGCGGACGCATCCTCTAGGGCGGTGTAATGACTGAAGCCTCGAAGCGGATTTGGTTTGCGAATACGAGTGAACCCTTCAGGCTGAATATTGACCTCGTCAATCGTTGTTTTCGCCCAATGCTTCGGTTTCTTCTCTTTCAACGGCGGTGCAGGCGGGGGTAGTTCCTCCACTGTTTCTGCAACGGCAGGTGACGAGGGATTTTCTGTAGCGGTTTCTGTAGCGGCAGGTGACGAAGGATACGAAGGATCAGGCGTATTTGACGTGTCCTCACCCCTTGACGAAGATGGAGCAGGTGAGGGTAAATATCCTGGTCCAGAATCGTCCTCAGTTACTTGCTTGTGAGATTTCTTTGCATCGCGATCGGTAATGGACCCTGTAGATGCTAACTCCCATACATCTTCGTCGCTGTCTGATTCGATGTCCACTATTCTCGTGAAATCGCTCTGCGGTATGTCAAGCGTATCGTTAGTCAGGAAGGGCTCGTTGACGAGCTGGGCTAGGTCTAATTCGTTAGGACGGTAACGTGAGTCTTCGTTGAATGTGACATCACGTGTACGTATAACCTTTCGTTGACTAGGAATCCAAATTAGGAAGATGTTGGTGCTGTCATACCCTACAAGGAAGCCGATGTGTGCTTTGGCCCTCATCTTTTCCTTCTTTGGAATATCCTTATCCAAGGGGTATGCTTTTGCTCCATATTGAACGATGTGAGCAAGATTCGGCTTCTTGCCGGTAACCATTTCGAACGGTGTCTTCCATCCATGCTTCTTGGAGGGTGTACGGTTCATTATGTAACCAGCCGTCTCGTTGACCCACGGCCATAGGTAAACAGGTAGATTTGCTTCGAGTCTCATTGCTCGTGACTTGGTCAACAGTATGCCACCTAGTCGTTCGCTGTGGCCGTTCTGTGCTGGAGTATCAACGGCCGAGGGCTCAGATGTAATGCCCTTGAGTGCGCAGTAATTACCCCATTGGGTGCCTAACGCACGTTCGCCGTCAGAACGTACAAATACGACCTTGCCGTTGTATCTGGTTTCGATTGTATGGATGGCCCGAATAAGCACCTCCGTGGCCTGTCCTTTGCTCTCGTGCGTGTATATCATGTGGAAGCCTGTTTCGGAGCATGCCACGTGTGATATCCACTTGTGCTTGTTCAAGGCCGTTGTCATATCGATGAGATCGTATGTAATACGATAGAACGGCTTGTCCGAAGTTTCTGACTTTACAGGGGATTTGGATACAATTCGATGTGCTTTGGAGAGGGCACACTCTTCGCATTTGTTAGTTAGTGGCACCTTATCCTTGTTGGTGAGCTCCACCCCTTCAGCTGCTTCTTGTAAATGCTGTATGGCGTCATTATTCGCATGGGCGAGAAGCTGGTGCCATTCTAGAGTAGATCCTTGTCGCACGGTGGCTGCGAAGGTGCCCACCCCTTCAGACCTATTATCTTCGAGGACGTAATGTGCTCCTACTCGTGGTACGCGGACGATCGGTGCACCGTTTCTGTGCAGATGCCCATGGGCTGTATCAAAGTGCAGTCCTTTGTCTGCGAGAATGCTTCCCGCGACGATATTGACCATGAAGTCTGGTACGTAACTGACGTTTAGAAGCTCCATTGGCTTCTTTCCTGTGGGTGTATCGACGTCGATACGCATCCGGCCATATGCCAGAATAGGAAGTGGTCCCATGCCGGACATAACTTTCGATCCGTCTGTGCAATCCCGCTCCTTTTGGAAGCGTTGTTTCATTGTGCTGTTGGCCACGTGGATGCCGAAGCCGTGATCCATAAGCCATGACGAACGAAGGGAGTAACTTGACGAGGACGAGTCGCTTGTAAACGACCCTATGGCATTGACGTGGATGGCGGCGAAGGACCCTACTTCGGCTTCTGTGCTCTTGTTATTATCGTCCTTCTTCTGACGTTTTTCGTCAGCCCGCTTGATGCTCTGTTCTATTTGCCTCCTCTTCTTTGGATTCTTCTTTGCTTCGTCTATCTTAGCCACGATTTCTGGCTTCAGTTTGAAATCATCTGGACGTATGTTCTCGTTGAGGTAGAAGCAATCGCCGTAGAAATGCTTCTTTCCGCAAATGCAGGGATCTCGAGACTGATTCTGACCTCGAAATGACGAGGTGCCAGAAGAGTTTCGACCGTTTGTATCCTTGCTTTCGTCAGCTGCGAATGCCGAGTTGGATATCGTTCCTTTCCCTCTCCTAGCTTCCTTCAAGCGCATGTGATGGCGGAAGGTTTCGATGAGAGTGAGAAGCTGTGTTTCGTGGTTCGTCACGTTGTCTTGCTGGAGTAGATATACTTCAGCGAAGGTAGATGCCGTCTTGTCGATTGCTTGTAGAAAGTCACGATACGCTCGTTTGCTATCGGTGACCTCAGCAATCTTCGCCTGCTTAGCGAGAGCCAGCATCTTCAGATAGTCGTCTATCCAGACATCGATGCTCTGACGATTCGATGGTCCCTTGATCAAGCGGTTGTACTCTTGCTCCAGCTCCAAGCTTCTAGCCGAATCGGTGGGTGCAAGACGTGCTTTGAGAGCACGTAAAACGGTCCATGGATGAATCTCAACACTCTGAATAAAGATGAGGTTTGTAACCGTTGTTGTACTATAGATGTGATCGATTATCTTTGCCATGGAGTCCTTCTGCTCCTTCCAGTCTTGAAGCTCCTTCTTGTATTTCGACAACGCGATCTTGTATCGGGCATGCTTTTCGGTGAAATCCACACCCTGTTGTGCATCGAGATTGGGCTCTACGGGCTCAAATTTGCCCGTTGGCCGAGTATCTTTGGATGGGTCGATGAGATCCCAAATCGAGTATCCGGTGGCCTTAGCTCGTACGACTGAAAGCCACGCGTCCCAGTCCTTGGAGGAGCTCAGCTTGAGCTCTCGCTTCGTATCCGTCATCGTGCTGGACGGGCGGATAAGTAGGAAGGGGTTCTTGGTTGTTGTTGTAGGAGGGTGTAAACACAGGAGTGTTCTCGCGGTGTTCTGACCTCTCGTTAGCCTGCCGAAGCAATCGAATGCTGGAGGTTTCAATAGTCAATTAGATCACGTATTGGATGCAACAATTAAGCGTGATCCGGGCTCATAACTGTCAGACTGCATGGAGTCGTAAATCATTGATTGCATGATGTTCTATCTAGTGCTAATTTACATGGTTTCTAGCATCCAATGTCATTGGAGTGCGCACTAGTTACTAAGCTCTTGGCGGCCCCTGATTGGCCACCTAGTTCTACATTAGAGTAGCAATGATTTGGCGTACGGAGTAGATAGGTGTCAGGATGCAGGTCAACTGACCTCTAGCCCCTTAGTCGTCCGACCCGCAGAGAAAATCGGCTGACTTCCGCTTTTTCGAAAAATGATCGACGATTTAGCGCATAATCTGATCTTCATATATAATCAGTTGACGTTTTTGTTTTTCAAAATTTTTCATCATTTAAAATAAACACAATGAACAGTGACATAAAAAAAATATGTGTTTAATATATTGTTAATTTGTTAATAATTTATTAACAATTAATCTTTTTTAAATTTTTTTTATGATATTCGATTTCGAAAATCGCAAAATTCACGACGAACGAATATTCACGAAAAAGAACAGTTATGAGATATACTTGATATAATGTCATATTATATATTATCAACATATTAATAATATATTTTCTATTGAAGATTTTGAAAAATATCGTTATCGCTCATTCAAGACCGAAACTCGTGAATAGAAAATCAAATAATGATAACGAGATGAGAAATAAATTTGCATTCGGATTTACTTCGTAATAAAATATTTTTAATATATTTTAAAAGTATTATAGAATCTTGAAGTCTTTGAAGTATCAATCGATATCAATTCGAGCGTTGTAATTTACACGATGCAAGAAATTATTTATACTTTGAAATTACTCGAATTTCTCTTTTTCAGTGAGAAGAAAACGACCTATGTAATCGATTGACGAGAACAAGATTCGATGAATATCAAGATTATCGACAATGTAAGTTTAATATATTTTAAACGAATTCAAAATGATTTAATAATATATTTAGCTTCAATTTTGCTATGTTAAAACTCGTCTCTCTCGCAACGCATATTGTTCAATACTTGATGATATAACATGCACACATATTGAATATCGTTGTACTGATTTCAAAATATGTGAACATTTAAATGCATCTATAAACACCATGAAATATTATCGTCTGGATTATTCGATTTGAAATGTTATTCAACGAATTCGTCGTGAACGTACCGAGAGAACAGTGAAACGTGAGACAATAAAATAAATGAATTAAAAATATATTTCTAATATTTTATTAACTTAATTCTTTAACTGATTCAGTGCGATTCAGAAACGTTTTTTTCAAAATAAAACATGCGACAATTTTCAAAATTCGTGCATATTTATATTCATTCAAAAACATGCGATAAATTTTATACAATAAGATTTTAATATATTATTAATAATTTTATAAACAATATTTCAAATTTTTCAATATCATTTTCGATGTCACAATTATCGAAAACAAAATGATTATTTTTTCAATCGTTTTCAAATCGATTAAACGCGAAAATTGACATTTTACGTCAATTAACGTTTAATCGTTCAATTGACATTGAAAATTGTTATGAATTAAAAAAACGAAACAAGACAATTAATTTGTAATAAATAAATATATTGATAAAACATTTTTAATGAATTATTAATATTTTATTAAATTTCGATCATGTTTTTGATCGCGAAACATTACAATTAAAAATTTGCGACGTTGTTTTTTATTTTTTTTTGTTCAAAAATTGAACATGTTTTTATGTTGTGTTTATGTCAATTGATAAACACACACATTCATCGCCAGATTCGTCAAAAACATCTAAAGATTTGACGACTTTCATTTACAATCTGATTCAAAGAATCAATGACTCCAACTTGAGTCTAAGTAAACATTGTTAATATTTTTAAAATATATTTTTAATCTTTTACAAATCATTTCTTGATCAATTCTATCGTACAGAAATTTTGTACGAAACGTCAAATTTCAACTTTAGTTGAAACTCATGCGTCTTTGACTAATACGGATAAAATTAAATTACTTTTAAAAAAGTATCAAATGTTCTATTATTCATTTGAACAGAATATTGAAGCCGTTCGACATTATGTCTATTCTAAAGCGAAAAATGTCAATGATCAAAAAGTAAATATTATTAATGTGTTATAAATATATTATTAATTTATTCTTTAGTATGTTCAAGAGATTTTTGTTGAACATGATTTCGCCATGTTGATATGCTTTTTCAAAGAACAAGCACAAATCTTACTTACGCTTGAATCTTTGAAAATTGACATGTCATTTAAAAGAATCAAAAATTTTTTGATTTAACGAAATGATATTTGCATATTACGACGAACGACAAAAAAAAATAATTAATAAATTCAAAATGTATTTTCAACAAATTATTAATTTCTTTTAAATGTAATTTTGTGTGAAATTTATATGAATCGACAAAATTCATATTATTACACATTAATGTTCAAACATGTGTTCGCTTTAATAAAGCAAATAACAAATGAAAATGTTGAATGACAACATATTCATGAAACAAGCTTGTACGAAGTCGTGATGAATATGAACAAAGAACAGATGTACGATATGTATTAAATATTTATTAAAAATTTATTTTCAATTCATTTAAATTCATTATTAATTTAAATCAAGATTAGAAAACTATCTCGCGTCGATCGATTGAATTCACGATCGATTTGCAAACGAACACATGAAATCGACAATAATGTTTTGTCGTATTCATTTTCTTCGAGAAATCGCTCGAATCTTGAGTACTATCGAAATGACGATAATTCAATATCCGTTTTTTCAACAATTATTGGATTGTCAGACGGAACGAGAATATCACGAGTTATTACAAGCTATCAAAAGTAAATCAATATGTTTTTAATATGTTATTAATATGTCATTAATCTATTATTAACACATTTCTTCTCAAACTATTGATCTCACAATTTTGACATTCAAGAATGATGCAAACACAAAGAAATCGATGTTATTGCTGCAAACTACAATATCGAATACACATTTATAAATAAAACGATTTTTGTTCGAATAAAAAAACACATTAATGCAGTAGAAACGACTCATCATAAGAGCAACGCATTAAGACGGCGATTGACTCTGCTAAAAACAATAAAGAAGTAAATAATACATGTTTAATATATTTTTGATATATTTTTAATCTTATAATCTCGTAGTGAGAAATCTATTGATCGACGAGATGTTTTTCAACATGAAATGTTCGAACAACATGATATTCAACATAATTATCGATCGAAAACAATGTTTGAAAATTTTTTGAAAAATAACGAAAAATCGATATGTAAAATGCATTGTCAAAACATTCAAAATATATTATTAATTTATTTTTAGCGAAAAAACGTTTACGCGATTTTGCAATTTTTTCAAATATTGTTGAATCAATCGAAAATATTTTATCACGATTTATTTCGTCAGAAAATTTACGATTATCGTCAAAATCGTCAAAACGATCAAATTCGCAATCATTTGAACGTGAAAAAACAAACGCGAAAAAAACAATCGAAAAATAAATTATTAAAAAACATTAATAATCAATATTTAATATTTTTTAATATTTTGCAATTCGCGTTCATCGTTTGCTTTTCAATAAATTGTTTTTCAAATTTTTATAAATTCAAATGTTTTGTCACAACAAACAAATTTGAATTTAAAAAAACGAAAAGTAAAATTTGAATTGAAACAAACTAAATTGAAAAAATTAAAGTTGAAAAATGAACGTGAAAAATTGAAATTGACGTTGTTAAAAAATCAAATTTCAAACAATAGCGAAAATCTTTTCGATTTGTAATATATATTAAATATATTACAAATCTTTTATGCATTGAATAATTGAAAGAAATTCGATTTAAAAAAATTTATATATTAAAAATAAATTGAATGTTGTGAAGTCAATTTATATAAATTTTCTAATATATTAATAATCAATTAATTTAGAATTAAAAAATTCAAAATCGTTTATATATAACGTTTCAATAAACAATTATTACGTTATTGTTTTTCATTAAAATATCAAATTTATTGTAACACAATATATAATTTCAATTATGAAATTTATCGTTGAATTTTTTGTTTATATTAAATTTATAACAATAAAAATTATGATTTTTAAATGTTAAATTTGATTTATTAAAAATGTAAAAAAATACATAATTGAATTTTATCAAAAATTAATTGTTAACATAATTAAATTAATCGTTTCAATGATTATTTCGTTTTGATAATCGAATTGTTTAATATAATTTGATCGAAATTCGATTCGTAATATTTTTTTATTTGAATTTTGAATATTTTACACAATGAATTTCGAATTTAATGTGATTTAAATTTTTCATATTTGTATATTATTTTCAATTTTATCATTTTTTTTATTTTTATTTATTTATTTATTGTTTTCGTTTAATTAATTAACAAACACGTTTATTTAAACAACATTTATGATGTTTATTTGTTGAATTTAAATTTTTGATAATTGAAATTCGATTCGTAATAATTTTTATCACAAAACATGTTTGAATTGATTATATTGATTGATTGATTAAACAAAAATTTTCAAAAACAAATTTGAAACAAATACAAAATGTTGAAATTGTAAATAATACGCGAATATTAAATTTCGAACTACGTTAATTTTGAAAAAATTGAAAAAATTGAAATTTAATTCGTTGATTTCGATATATTTGTTAAATGTTTTATTTATCATATTAATTATTTATTAAATTTATTTGTCGAACATGTTCGTAACATTTTTTTTGCATATTTTGAATTTTGAATTCGTAATTTTTTGTAATTTGTAAAAAATAAAAATTCAGAATTTTCGAAAATGCGACTCGCATCTCGTCAAACAATTCGATTATCGAAATTCGAATGATTTCGAAAAAATCAATTTCAATTATTTTACAATTCGATCAACGATAAACTCAACAAATTCAAATTTTCAGTCGAAATCGATCGAATTCGTACGATTGAATAAATAAAATGCAAATAAAAAGTAATTGCAAAACGTAATTTGTTTTGCAACGATTAATAAATCAATATATTACATTTCAAACTATACATTTTTGATGTCAATAATTCATTAAATTATATTATTTCTAATACGAGTTTTACATTCTAATCGTTATCATATTTCAGAATGATGTCATTCGTGTATATTTAACAAAACACAGTTCTGTTGTCTCGCATACATCATGTCGAACTTTGATAATGATTTGTTTTCTGAATTTGTCGAAAATGCTGATTTATCTTTTTGATTGATTTATTACAAACAACAGATCGAAAAAAATCACAAAAAAAAAATCAAACTCAAAGTTCGAATTGTCGAACGTTCGAAATTTGCAATTTTTATTTCATTTGTTTTTATTTCATTTACTTTTGTTTTTGATTCTGTTTGAAAATTTTTCGTCATGAAAATCATCGAAACGACATCGAATCAATATGAAGAAAAAAATTACAAAAAGTGAAAAAGATATTGCAAACAAATGAAAAATCAATTCACGCAAAACAACGTGAATCACATGATTCAATTTTCGAATTTAATCAAAATCGCATATGTTGATATTTATTTTAAGTCAAATAGCAATGCGAACAAATTTTGAAACGCAAAAATCGATTTTCATTCAAACAAACAATACATTTGAATCGAATTCAAAAATTTTTGAAAAACGACATCGAGCGAGCAATCACGTTGCAACAAAATCTTTTGAAAAATATCGCAAACACAAACAAAATCACAATCAATCGATTAAAAATTACAACGTCGAACGAATAAATATGTTTGCTGAATTGAAATTCGAATTCAAATTCACGAAAACAATGAAATTCAACGATTTTCGTGACGAATTACGTTTGAAATTTCGCTGCATGCTTCTTAAAAAAAAGAAAATTTTCACAAAGACGAAACTGTTTGAACGACTCAAGCGTATGAAAAACGCTCAAATTTTGAAAAAAAATTCAAAAATTTCAAAAAGCGTAAAATCTCGTTCGATATTGACAACTTTGAAAACGAAAACGAGAAATTCAAAACTGCGAAATTCAAAAATAAAAAAATCAAAAATATTAACAAAATCAATTCGAATCACGAATCAATCAAATCGAAAAATACTCGAATGTATCGTTGATTCGTCAGCGAATTCAAAAAAATTCAAAACAAAAATAATTGTATAAATTGTGACAAATCAAATCATCAAATCGAAATTTGCACAAACAAAAAAAACA
This sequence comes from Physcia stellaris, assembly GCA_018902385.1. Taxonomy (NCBI): domain Eukaryota; kingdom Fungi; phylum Ascomycota; class Lecanoromycetes; order Caliciales; family Physciaceae; genus Physcia; species Physcia stellaris. The sequence continues at coordinate 389,099 of JABSSW010000042.1, read as the reverse complement.
AAATCATTTTCGCTGATCAAGTTCTTGAACAATCAAAAAACTAATCGATTTGATGATTTTCGTTCAAATCGCTAAAAAAAAGAAATTTTCGAACTTTGATTTCGATACGTCGTTCTTTTCAAACATGAGCAAAAATCATGTTAACAAAAAAAGAAAACGACGCAAAAAATTTAAAGAACTTGTGATTCGTAAATGCGTTAAAATCAAAATTAACATACAAAGCAAAAATCAAATTTGAAACGAATCGAAAACAATACTCGATACAAAAACGAAAATTAATTTGATAAATCATGTCTATGCGAAAAAACTCGATTTTCGTCGTTTCGAAGCTCTAGATTGTGATGCAATAACAATTGACAATCATCGTTTGAAAACATATAACGTCTATTTCGTACAATTCGAAATGTCAAACGTCAAAAAAATCAGTCGTTTTTTCGAGAAATCGTTTCTGATCGTGAATTTGAATTGAAATTTAACGTTAAACATGCTTTGAATACAATTTTCGAAAATCAAAATGAATTGAGACGACGACAATATCAAAATTTGACGTTGCAAAAAAACATTTCATTTTCACGACGAATCGTATCGAAAACATCGAATCAAAACAATTGATCATAAACGTCATCGATAACGAAATTGAAACGTATTTCATGTTCGTACGAGTGTATATTGACAAATAATTCGACATGTATGAAATGCACGTTTCAAAACGAATTCAAATAGAATTTGTTTTGATTGAAATGAAAAAAAAAACTCGATGTCAAAATCACGCTTTTCGATATTTTGAAAACGTATGAAAAACTCGATAGCGAAAATAAAATTTACGAATTATCGAATCATGACTCAAACGATCATGCTATTGATTTAAAAAAAAACAAGAAATCGTCGCATGAATCAATTTACTTTTTATTTGAAAATGAGTTTCGAATATTACGTGCTTACATCGAAAAACATTTAGTTAACGATTTCATTCGATTTTCACAATTTTCTGCAGAAACGTTCATTTTGTTCGTTAAAAAAAACGATAATTTACGTCTATGTGTGAATTACAGAAATCTTAATGTTTTCACGATAAAAAATAGATATTTTTTATCGTTAATCGATGAAAATCTAAATAAATTCAACAAAATCGTCAAATATATCAATATCGATTTGATTGCTGCTTATCATCGATTGCGTATCAAACATGAAAACGAATGAAAAACAATTTTTCGTATTCGATATGATCATTTCGAATATAACGTATTTCTTTTCGATTTCATTAACGTTTCGACGACGTTTCAAAATTTTATCAATCGAATTTTGACAATTCGTCTCGATATTAACGTCATAATATATTTGAACGATATAGTAATTTATTCGATGAACGTCGAAATTCATGTCGACGATGTCAAATGCATTTTTGATCGTTTTAAAAAAATAAACTATATATTGTTCTTGAAAAATGCAAATGATTCGTTGACGAGATAAATTTCTTTGAATTCGTTGTTTTTTCAAAAAATACGAATGCAAAACAAAAAAATCGAAATTATTCAACAATGATTTGTATTTCGTAACGTTTTCGACATCATGCAATTTTTCGACATCGTTAATTTTTATCGACGATTTATTAAACATTTCAGTAAAATTGTTGAATTTCTGATCGCTATGCTAAAAAAAATCGCAAAATTACGAAAAATACTCGTAAACGCAAACGAAATCAAAATCGAAATCGTAACAAATTTTCGAATATTCACATTTTTTGATCAATGAAACGTTGAAAATTTTCAAACGATTTCGCAAAACATTTATCGAAACATCAATTTTACGTCATTTCGATTTCGAGCGTGTTATTCGAATCGAAATCGACGTATTCGACAAAATCATCGAAATCATTTTATGTCAACAAAACGACGAAAATCATTGACATTTTGTTGCGTATTTTTCACGCAAAATGATTTCGATCGAATGCAATTACGAAATTCATGACAAAAAATTGTTGATTATTGTGATTTCGTTCAAACAATGAAAACACTATTTCGAAAACGCAAAAACAAATTTTTGTTTTTATTGATCATCGCAATCTGAAACAATTTATAATCACAATTAAATTGTCGTCACGTCAAATTCGATGAATTCAAAAGTTAAATCGATATAATTTCTTAATCGATTATCGTTTCGATAACAAGAATTTTGTTGACGAATTTTCAAAACGATTTGATCACATGATGATTATTGAAAAAAACGTCGAAAACAATCGTCAAATTTTGAAACAATTGCAAAATCATTGATCGCAAATTCGAAACATTTCGAAAAAATGCGAATAAATGCGATCAAAATCATGAATGCGATGTATGTCATGAGACGATTCATGAATGCGATACATAACATGAAACGTCGATCGCATTTAAATGATTCAAAAAATATCGAATCAATCAACGTTGTTTCAAAAACATTTGATTCAAAAAATTCAAAACGAAATCGAATTTCAATCAACGTTGTTTCGAAAACATTCGATTCAAAAAATTCAAAAAATTCGAAACATTCGATTGAGCAAAAATCAAACGTGACACTCATAAAATGAAAAATTTTTGTGTTAAAATCAACGATTGTATTTGAATGCGCAATGCATAAAATTCGAATACAAATTGTTTTACGAGAAAAAACGACATATAACGACGAATCAACATTTTCATTGTTGAATTTCGTTCGAGATTTGATCGATAAAAATCAATTCGTTTCTGAAATATGTCGAGAATTAATTATTTCGAAAACAGAAACAAATCATTGACAACACAAAAATGAATTTTTGTATTACGACGACGTCGTTTACATTTCAAAAAATTTGCGTGAAAACGTTATTCGTGTCAATCACGATAATTCGTTCGTTGATTATTTCGACATCGAACGAACGTTAAAATTGATACGTCGAAAATATTATTGATCGAATCAAAATTTTATCGAAATTTTTGAAATGCGACAACAAATCAAAAAACATTGTAAAACATGCGTCGTTTGCAAACGAAACAAAATTTCACGACACAAATTATACGACGAATTTTTTTTTTCAATTTTTGAATTTAAATGAATTGATTTTTTCATGAATTTCGTGACAGAATTTTTTTCAAATAAAACGTGAAATGAAACGATTTACGATTCGATTTTAATGATTGTGAATCGTTTAACGAAAATAATTCATTACATATCAATAATTAAAACGATTTTCGCAAAAAATTTGATCGAAATTTTATTTCGCGAAATCATTCGATTTCACGATTTTTTTCGTCAATCGTTATCGACAAAAATTTCATTTTCACATTCAAATACAACGATGCATTGTGTTACGTTTTAAAATCAAACGTAAATTGTCAATCGTTTTTCATTTTTAAATCGATGAACAAATCGAGCGAATGAACAACGTCATGAAACAATTTTTTCGCGTTTTTGTCAATTTCGAACAAAATGATTGAATAGAATTATTGTTCATGATCGAATTCGTTTACAATAACAACAAACACGCATTCACAAATATTTTTTCGTTCGAAATCATGTTTGAATATTCGTTTCGCATGTTTTTCGAAAAAACATGAAACAAAAAAATTAAATTCAAATTCGCAAAAAAACACGTTGAACATTTAATTGAATTATTTCGAATATTGAAAAACAATTTATTCGTGACATAACAACAACAAACGATGTACAAAAACGAACGTACGAAATCAATGTCATACAACGTCGAAAATTACGTGAATTTGAACGATAAAAACATCAAAATTAAACGAAACAAAAAGTTGAAATGAAAATTCTTTGATTCATTTCAAATTTTAGAAATTATAAAAAATCAAATTTATCGTTTAAATTTATTCAAACGTTGACGCATTCACGACGTCTTTCACGTTTCTTTTTAGAAAAATTCAATGTTAAAAAAAGAAAAAACATACGTCACATTTTTTTGAATTTTCGTATCAAGTTGAAGATATTGAACTCGACGAGAACATAAAAATGAAAATCACGAAGAAATTTTATGAAATCGAAATCATTAAGAACAACAAAATCTTCAAAACAAATGAGATTTCAGACAAATTTTACAGCGAATTCGATTTTTACTATTTGATAAAATGAAAAAACTATGAAAACGCGATTTGAAAATTTGCATCGTTTATCAAACATTTTCGAAAAACTTTGCGACAATTTCACAACGAAAATTCAAAAAAATTTGATGTCAATAAAAAAACAAATCATCGAAAATCACGAAAAAATGAATTGAAATATTTATTGCATGTTAACACATTTTCGTTTTCAAAACTTTGTGTGTTATTTATTGTCTAGAATTTACGACGCATGAAAAGTTGAATTGTGTCAAAAACATTTTCAAAAATTGTTATTCGATTTGATCGAACGATGAGTCGTTGAATAAAAATGTGAAATAAAATAAAAAAAAATTTCGAAATTTGAATATCAATGCGATCGCGACTAATGAACGTCTATCGCGTTAGCACATTTTTTCTTGATATCGATGTTGATATTCGAAATAACGAAATGAAAAAATGAAAAAATGTTCGAATTCAAAATTTTCTGTCAACAAATCAACTGTCAATCATTATATCGAAAATTGTGAATTGTACGAAATCAAACACTCGATCATGAAAGCAGCAAGCAATTGATTCATCAAATTATGTTTTTTTTGAGTCATTCAAGAAAATGTTCTTTCAAGTTTTTAACGCAGACTGACTATTGAATTCGAACAAAAATATTTCGAAATGCGAAAATCACGATCATAATGATTTTTCAAATCAATGCAAAATCAAAACAAACAAAACACGTCAAAACAAACAAAATACGTCAATCTGTTAGCATATTGATTTCAAGAAATTTCGATGTTTAAAAAAAAACGTATGTAAAAAATAAAAATTCAAAATTTTCGAAAATGCGATTCGCATCTCGTCAAACAATTCGATTATCGAAGTTCGAATGATTTCGAAAAAAATCAATTTCAATCATTTTACAACTCGATCAACGATAAATTCAACAAATTCATATTTTCAATCGAAGTCGATCGAATTCGTACGATTGAATAAATAAAATGCAAATAAAAAGCAATTGCAAAACGTAATCTGTTTTGTAGCGATTAATAAATCAATATATTATATTTCAAGCTATACATCTCTGATGTCAATAATTCATTAGACTATACTATTTCTAATACGAGTTTTACATAATTATAAATTTTTAATATTCGTTTATTTTATAAAATTCAAATTGTATTGTTTATTGACATTAATTTTTTATTTTTTCGAATTAAACGAAAAAAAACTTTTTATGTTTTCAATTTCACACAATATCACGACAATATATTAATAATATATTATCAATTTATTTTTAAAAATAATTGATATGAAATACGTTTTCGTGATATATTCATAAGTCAGGCGCGAACATAAAAAATATATTACGAATAAATTAAGAACGAGAATCATGTTTTGAGTCTGAGAGTCATGCTCAATCAATAATATATTCTCAATGCATTTTGAATGCATTGTTTGTTATTCGAATTTTAATCAATCTATTATATCGAATAATTTTTAATGCATTAAAAATGCATTAAAAATTTGTTTCGACATTGATTAAAAATTATTGTCGAAAATTTCATCATTGTTGTTCGCGATTTCATTATCGTAATCAAAGTTTTTCATTTTCATTCGAAAAATGCTCGAATTTCTCGTTGAAATTGTACAATCACAATCGATTTCTTTGAAATTTCAAATTTCACAATAAATTTCTCGTCGAAATCATCGAAAATATCATTGTCGTTGTCGATAAAATTGTTTCAATATATACATTCGAATTTGCGTAATTTCAAAATCGAACAAATTAATAAATTGTTAATGTATTTCAAATACATTAAAAAACAATTCGAATTTTGATTTTTAATTTCAACGCAATTGTTGCATTTACGTTTTCAATCAATGAATTTTTTTGCGATCGTGAAATTAATTTAATGTATTTCGAATATATTAACAAATGATTATCATGACAAAAAATACAAAGAACAAAATATATTTTCAATATATTTTGAAAAAAAAAACGAATTTTATTATTCGACAACTCAAAAATATATTTGAAATACATTCGAAATATATTATTCACATTGACGTGATTTTTGATTTTTTTGATAAAAATTTTTGAACGATGCGTTTTGATTTTACGAACGTTGTTTGTCGTTTTTTTGATCGATTCAACGATCGTATTTTTTTGAATTGATTTTTTTTTGTCGTGAATTTTTTTGATAATTATCATGCAAATGAAAAACGTTAATGTATTGTTAATATATTAAATATAAATTAAAAATGAATTTTTTAAATATTTTATCATTTGTCGCGTCGCGTTTTTCAATCAAAAAAATTTCACGACGTACAATTTTTTTTTCAACGAAAATAATTTGATTTTTGAAATGTTTTTGAATATAATTTTTCAAGTTTTCAATATAATCAAAATTGCTTTATTTGACAATATGTTATTAATTCATTGATAATATATTGAAAAACAATTTCAAACATTTTAAAAATTATTTATCGAATTGTTGAAAAAATCGAAAAAATCGAACAATTTGTCGATATTGACAATGCAAAACATTTGATCTGAATACAAAACGAAAATATCGTTATTTTAAAACATATTAACAATATATTCAAAAGTAATTTCAAAAAAAAAAAAATTCGACAAATCATTTGATAAATGAATAATATATTGAAAATACATTATTAATGAATTCAAAAACAATTACGAAAATTTGAAAAAAATCAAAAAAAAATACAATCGTCATACGATTTGTCAATAATATATTGAAAATATATTATCAATATATTTTCAAAAATTTCGTGCATGATCAAAACATATCAATAATGCATTTTGAATACATTATCAATACATTATGATAAAATGAAATGAAAAAAATGAAAAAATTTACATCAAATTCTAAAAAAAATCAAACGAAACAACGTTTTTTGTATTTTTCGTATTTAACGCGATTAAATTTATTAATAATGTATTCGCAATGAATTCTTCATCGAAAAAATGAAATATCGATGACTTACTTCTCAGTTGATGTCATCTTGAATATGTTTTGAAAATGTATTCGAAAAAAAGAGATCGAAGATCAAAAAATGAATTAAATGAAATTTAAAATTCTGCGCTAACGATTCGTCGAACGAATCAGTCGATTTTCATTCACGATAAGTCGAGATTATGCTCTGAGATCAGCTGATCTGTACTCTCGATAGACGTGCATTGACTTGATCGCCAGCGTAAATCGAGAGAGGCTGGTAATGCCAAGGCTCGTGGGTGCACGGACCGTATCTCGCTTAGTCTGCCAGATTAGGACAAAATGTTGTCCGCAAATAAAATCCCACATGCTCCTACTCCTCGTATTGAACAGTATGTTTGCTTTCACCCTGATTGCATGTCCCGCCAGCTTCAAGTCGAATTAGTATCATGACGACATTATTTCCCTGTTTTCCCTTCCATCATCATCCACAAAATCACTCCTTTATTTGATGACATCGATTGAGATGCAGAGAAGTGGAAAGGAGGGGGACAAAACACTGCCATATAATTTACCCAATTGCTGTTCCAAGACGTTTCAATCGAAGCGTGTAGGAAAGACGTACTCGATCTCCCGACGAAGTGCCTTTCCCAAGGAAGTACTTGCCAAGATCAACTCTGTGCTTTTCGAGCTCAACCCTAGAAATTCCAATGATTATCAGATTTAGGGCATTGCTTACATGTACGGAGACCCACACCATTAGTTCTGTCAGCTGGGTTAGGGTTGAGTAAGCTTTTGCCCCCAAATAACGGGCCAGACCCTAACCCTCCTGACAGAACTTATGGTGTGGGTCTCCGTACTTCCTCGCAAAAGCAATTCCTCGGGAGATAAGCACTCGAAGTAATAAGGTAGCGATCGGCCGAAAACGTGATCTTCTTGTTGCTACGGACGTTCAGTGATCAGAATAACCTTCGCCGTACACGACGATTTGGCCAGATCTTCCGATTCCGCTCTGATCAGTTGCGCTCCTTGGATCTATTTTGATAAGTTTTACTTTGGAGTACTGTTTGAAGTGGACCCAGCATGGTCTCGCTGCTTCTGGTGCAGGTCATTGTAGCCTTCTGTCTTGGCCTTTGTTATGTTCTACTGAATACCGGACGACGGGCCAAGAACCTCCCACCAGGTACGACTACGTCCCGCCATGGTACACTGTCTAGAGGTAATTTACATCATTTGACATGTACAGGACCTCCCACACTCCCGTTAATTGGTAATCTCCACCAGCTTCCAAAGAGTGGAGCCCATTTCAAGTAAAAGCCTTGCAATACGAGGGAATTTAGTGGCACTAATAAGTGACCAAGGTTCACTGAATGGGCTCAGAGATATGGCGGCATATTCTCTCTGAAGCTGGGATCCGGAACAGCCATAGTGCTGACAGACCGGAGCTTGGTAAAAGCACTGATTGACGGGAGGAGTTCGAATTATAGTAACAGGCCAGCATCCTATGTTTCGCACGATCTGATTACCCGCGGCAACCATATCTTGGTCATGAACCAAGGTGACAAGTGGCGCAAGTTCCGCAAACTCATCCATCAGTTTTTCCAAGAGGCCAAATGCGAGAAGCAACACATCGTTCTACAGAATGCGGAGGCGACGCAGATGATGCGGGACTTCCTCATCGCTCCCCAAGATCTAATGCAGCACCCTAAGCGATTCAGCAATAGTATTATCACAGCTTTGTGTAAGTTGATTTCTTGAATTTGGCATGATAAGAGCGTACCAACGGCTGCCTAGTACTCGGCACCCGCAGCACCACAGTCAACGCTCCACATCTTGTTGAGCTTTACAAGCTGATGGAAGAATGGTCCAAAGTCACGGAAGCTGGAGCTACTCCGCCAGTCGATATCTTCCCCATTCTCAAACTGCTCCCTGAATCGATATTCAACAATTGGCGTACTCGTTGCCGGAATATTGGTAAGGCCATGGATACACTGTATAGCCCACTGGTCTCCCAGGTGATGGCGCATCGTCTCAAACTCGGTACTTCGGAGTCCTTCATAGACCTAGTGCTAGACCAACAAGACAAGCTGCAATTATCCCGCAATGAGCTCAATTCTCTCTGCGGGGCACTGATGGAGGGAGGGTCTGAACCGACTTCAGCCATCATTTTAGCTTTCATTCAAGCCATGATCAAGTTTCCGGAGGTGCAGAGGAGGGCTCATGAAGAGATCGACGCCATCATCGACGATTCACGATCCCCCATCTGGTCCGACTTCTCCAGTCTGCCATACATCAACATGATCGTCAAAGAAACGATGCGGTGGCGGCCCGTAACACCTCTCGCCTTTCCGCACGCCACAATCGAAGGTATAAATAATTCCCCACCCAATCATTTACCAATGCCCCGCTGACATATGTTGTATATATCAGCGGATACAATTAACGGCTTCCACATCCCCGCGCACAGCACCGTCTTCATAAACACCTACGGCCTGCACCACGACCCCCACACCACGCCCTCGCCCTCGACCTTCTCCCCGCCCGCCACGCCACCACCGCCCTGCGCTCCGCCGCCGACCTCGCCAATGCGCCCGACTACACCCAGCGGGACCACTACGGTTATGGTTCGGGCAGGCGCCTGTGTCCCGGTATCCACCTCGCGGAACGGAACCTGTGGCTCGCGACCGCGAAGCTGTTATGGGCGTTCGAGTTTCGCGAGATGGAAGGGAGGACGGTGGATGTGGATTATCGGACTGGGTATAGTGAGGGCTCGTTGTGCTGTGCGAGGCCGTTTGAGGCGGATGTCAGGGTTAGGGGTTTGAGGGGGGAGACGATTGAGAGGGAGTTCGAGGTGGTGCGGAGGGATGTGTTGGGCAAGTATGCGACTGAGTAAGCTGAAGCACGAGGGAATAAAGGTACGGAGTTCCAAGAGAGAGATGACGATCGAGAGGGATGTGCTGGGTAAACATGAATTATGATCGTGTTATATTGACTCAAGCAGAACGAAAGCGCCCGAAAGCGCATATCGCCCTTCTCTTCCTCTCTTCGCTTCATCTCACTCAAAATCCCCTCCGCAGAATACGCTCTTGTTTCCCTTCTCCTTTCTGTTTCCTTTTCTCCGTGATTCTTTCAGCTGGCAAATTCAACACATATCACACATCATTATCCTGCATTCATTTCGACCCACGGAGGGTATTTCGCACCGAGCAAGACCTGACTAACCATGTCGAGGGAGGAAGTCATCTCGCGAGTATTGCCTTCTCGAGGCGTTGTATCAAGTGTGAGGCAGGATCCTACTTTCTTGGCATGCAGCCTCATCGTCAAGGAATTCCTCATCCGATCTCGCACACACAAGCGATCCCAAGTCCACCGGCAAAAGTTGCCCACTCTTGTTCCTTCGATGTTTTAATTATATATCCTGCTGCTGATTCACCCAATAATAAATGCTATAGATAGTGTTGCTCATACACGCGGACGCGACTTCTCGTTTCCAACATCTTCATGAAGGGATCTACCTAATACTGGGCGATTTGGACCGAAATCCACTTGTCGATCGTGGGAAGAACCGTAATTTTTAAGCTAGCCAATTACTAGTATGGCACTAATTTAGCACACATCATCAGAGTTTTTCTCGATTTCGAAACGCTTGCGACTCCTTGGCAATTTTTTTTTACCACATTACCCCACCTCTCACCAAGATTATTTCACAAACCTAACCCTGATTGCACATTTCGCCCGATTCAATGAGTCAAATTTTATCATTTCGATCAAAAATTGACTTTGAAACATCATTTTACTTCATTGTGATCGCATACATTCACAAAACAATCGTTGTTGTTTTTGAACGATTTGAACACGTTGTTGTTGAGTTTTACTGCGTTGAAAATTGAAGGTTGAAAGGAATGTGGTAAAAAAAAATTGCCAAGGAGTCGCAAGCGTTTCGAAATCGAGAATTTAAGGTAGAGACTTACATAATCGCGCCAATGAATTGATGTCTATATTATGTACTCGAATCCTTCGTCAAGTCTGTCAAAGTGATAGCTTGGTGAGATGTGGACGAGACCCAGAAACTGCGGTGCGAGCTCCACCTTGTCTCGTTTCCCTCCGCTATTCGTCTATTGTGCAACGATTGCAGATGCTCTAGCGCAGCTCATCTGAGTCGCTACCTATCACCGTATCTTGCTTCATCAATTACGTCAGATATTCATATATCTACTCCTATCCTACCTACTATCCTTACTATCGTAGGGTGCCCTTTGTATGCCTTGCAAGCAAGCTTCCAGCCCAACAGCAGCCAGCATGGACCTCACCAAAGAGTCGCGCTTCTTTCCCCACGCGGAAATCAACGAGCTCGTCGACGTCACCCCCGGCGCAACATCCAAGAAACTGGGCAACAAGTGGGATCAGCGCGACATGGTGCGCATGGGCAAGAAACAAGAGCTGCGCCGCGAGTTCCATTTCTTCAGCATCACGGGCTACGCGATGATCTTGGGGTGTTCGTGGGAGTTTGCGTTGATGTACAGCTCACCACTCTTCGTGAAACTGTGAGTGAGGAGTTGAATGTGCTGACGAGATCTGCGCTAGTAATGTGGTGTTGACGTTGGGGAATGGTGGGAAGGCGGGGACTATTTACATGCTGCTCGTAGCGATATTTGGCTTATTCCTTGTCTGCCTGTGTAAGTCAGGTCACTTCAACATGAGGAGGAGATACTGGCTAACACTTTCGAAGCTATGGCGGAAATGGCGAGTATGGCGCCTACAGCGTAAAGCATATCCCAAACCCCGTTAGATCTTGATCTCGGCTGATGAATATACTGTTTTACAATCTAGGGGGCAATATCACTGGTGAGACCCACTCTCTATCAAGCGATAGAATTCGCACTCGCATTGACTTCCTACTTCTTGCTCAGGACTTCGGAGTGTACGTTACATTCGCTGTCCTCAGCCAGTAGCCCACTAATTCATACCAGTCGCGCCCAAAAAGTATCAAAAGATTCTTTCATACAGTGTTGGTTTTTTCAGCGTCTTAGGATGGCAAACCAGTCTGGCGGCAACCTGCTATGTGAGGAAGGCCACATGCCTTATCCGACAAAGTATCGCTAATCCAACCGATGCAGGCGTCTGCGGAGCAAATCGAGGCCTTGATCAATCTCAGCCACCCCAGTTACGTCCCAAGTCGTTGGCAAACTTCCATGCTCTCTTGGGCAGTCTTACTCCTATGTATCTTCGCCAACACGGTCCTCTACCGGAAACTACCTGTCATTGCAGGCACTGTGACCTTTATCCACGTCCTTGGCTTTTTTGCTTTCGTCGTCGTACTTTGGTGCGTACCCCTAATCATCAAACCCTTATTTCCAAAAAAAAAAAGAAAAGAAAAGAAAAAAGAAAAAAAGTCTCCTAAATCAAATACTGATTATTCCTGTAGGATCATGGCTCCCCACAACTCCGCCTCATCCGTCTTCACCGAATTCGAAACCAACGGCTGGCCAACTATCGGACTAGCATGTCTAGCTGGCCTGAACGGGCCGGTGCCCTACCTGAGCGGTGCCGACTCAACGGTCCATTTAGCCGAAGAGCTCAAGAACGCCGCGTGGGCACTTCCGCGTTCGATGGTAGCTACGGCAATCTCGAATTATATAACCTCATTCATCATCGTCGGTGCGTTCTTCCCCGTAACTGGTTATGTGCGCCAGTACATATACTGACCAGTCCACAATCGCAGTAACTCTGATGTTCAGCCTCGGAGACATCGACGCCGCGTTGGGGTCTCCCACCGGCCAACCGTATATTGCAGTGGTATTGAACGCCACAAACTCGGTCGCGGCCGCGAAGGTCCTTACAGTCGTCATCCTCATCCTCGTAGTCTCCTGCTCCATCAACGGCGTGACCACGACTTCGCGGCAGCTTTGGTAACCCCCTCGCAGCCCACAGAGAAAGAAAGGCTAACGAGTCGATGTGTACGTAGGTCATTCGCCCGCGACGGCGGTCTGCCCTTCAGCGCCTGGCTTTCCCGAGTCCACCCTACTCTCGAGGTGTAAGTCCACTCCTGCTCCCGAAAGCGTGCTTCCTGCTAATCATTCTCGCCATGTAATGGAATGTAGGCCCCTAAACGCAATGGCGCTCTCAATGCTCTTCACGCTCTGCCTCACCTCCATCGCCATCGGCAGCTCCGTCGCATACGGCATCTTCGTCTCGCTGAACGTGTCAGGGCTGGTGACTAGCTATATCATCTGCATCGCGTGTAAGTGCGCCCCCACTCCAACCCCACTCCCCTTTCCCAGTCCCCCATCCACTCACTCCCCTTTCCCAGTCCCCCATCCACTCACTCACCCCCAGGTATCCTCCACGCGCGCCTCACCTCCACCCCACCCCCCTTGCCCCCTCCCGCTTCTCCCTCGGCTACAAATCCGGCACAGCGATCAACATCGCCGCGCTGGCCTTCCTGGCCGTCTTCTGGGTCTTCCAGTTCGTGCCCGCGGCGCCGCGCCCCGAGCCGGAGGAGATGAATTGGAGCTGTGTGATTTGGGTCGCTGTGCTGGGGTTTTTGTGGGTTATTATTGGGGGTGGGGGAGGGAGAGGTATCGAGGGCCGAGGGTGGGAGTTAGGGGGATGTTTGATGGGGGTGGGGGTGTGGAAGGGGAGAATTGGGGAGGGGGAAATTGGAGGAAAGGGGAAGTGCTTGGGATAGGGGGTGGTGAGGAAGGTCGCAGGCATGGGATTTTGGATAACTGGGTTCATGGACTAGAAAAAACTTGTTGAAAAGAGAAGAGAATCAGAGTTCAAGTACTCTAGCAGAGCCCATTGTTCCGTTCTGGTTGCTTATAGGCGTAGAAGGTACAGCTTCCCTCGAAATGGTAAACCTTCAATGCAGGTATACCAGCTGTTTGTAGGGGAAAACCCCATTTAAAAATAGAACAAAACAAAAAAGGGATATACCAGCCCCCACCACGAACCCCACCACTCCCTTCCTCTCTTTTCTGCTTCTCATTTGACACACAGCACGAGACCCAAACCCCCACGCTCGCCAACTCATTAATCCCTGTCTGTACCTTACCTCAGCGAGCCAGTTCAACGTCCCAAGTCCTACCCCCATCATATTTCCTCCGAGCCACGCAAAGTCATCATCTCCGCGCATCGTCGGCGGCTGCATGAACCATCGAGACTGAAGATACTGATAGAGAGGAGAGGAGATGGCAGGAGAGCAGAGCTTTGATAAGGGACGTGAGATCTGGTGTGGTGTTTGGAGGTGCTTGAGGGGGTGGGCGGATTCAGGGCGTGAGGAGGAAGTTTGAGACATGGCGGCGCGATCGAAGAGTCAGAATTTCTTGCAAGAGGCCAGCGTGTAGGGTAGAAACAGTGAAGCATCGTTACAGTGCATTCTCTTTCCCTCCCCTTTTTCTTCTTCTGCTTGGCTTTTCTCGTTTCCTTTCCCCTTCCAATGTTCGCTCGCTCCTGCCTTAGGCATCGTTCCATCTCTGGAAATCTTGGATGGCAGGGATACATTTTTCTGGTAGACAAAGGGGAAAAAGGAAGCAAGTGTGCAGCTAAAAGCAAGCATCGCTCCTTTTCTAATTTTGATATTTGTCTCTCTCCGGAATCTCTGGTTTTGTGAATACGATATCATTTTATTCGAAATCTAGTATCCCGAAAAGGCCAATGGAGCTTTGCCCGACACCTGGCTTGTCATTCTACCTCACTAGAGATCGCGAGCTTCTTTGAAATCTGGGAGGAGGATACCTGATCTTGAAAGTATTGCTGGGGTTACATAATGTGCCCGTTGCCCGTTGCTCCTTCTGTGCAAGGTCCTGTACGCAAGGAGAAGTCGACAGTTTGACGGCGATTTCGAAGCAGTCACGATCCCTTAGGAGACCTTGGTTGGAAATGTTCTCTTCATCTTCTTCCCAACTCGACAAGCATAATAGTCATTCCAAAGGACCTCCATAATTTTCAAAGCTTCGAAACACAGAGAATTCTTACGGGAAGCATATTACGCTCAGCAGTGGATCCCTCAGTCGACAAGCTTTCGCCTTATCATATTAAATTTCGCAATCCGGTATGGAACCCGAAGCCAGCCGCGTCGAGAGGCGCCGTGGGCGCCGTGCTTTGATAGCTTCCCGTCGCTTCATCCCCTCCAAGTTCTACCCGGCGGACTTCAACCCCGAGATTATACACAGGGAAACCATGGGCTTCTGCATCGACGTTATGCAATATCCCGTTCAAGGCTATTCCTGTCCGTGCTGTGGCTCACACTATTCTTCGGCGCAAGTGGTCTCCATTGATGGCGGATGTCGTGATAGTGGGAAGCCTGAAGCTCGATCCGCAATCGGTGTCCACTTCGGTAAAACGGTTCTCAACGTCTCGCAGCGTCTCGACGGACCAGCCACGAACCAGAAAGCCGAGTTAGAGGCGTGCAAGGCTGCGTTAAAGGTTCTTATTTTCTTGGATGAGATACATGAAGTGGAGCTACCACGTCAAACGGTGATTATTAGGGCGGACTCTGAGTATGTCGTGAAGGGCATGACGGAGTGGATCTTCAAGTGGAAGAGAACTGGGTACCTGAATGCTCGAGGTCAGCCGGTCACCAATGCAGCTCTTTTTCGTGAGGTGGATGACTTGATTGGTCGTCTGGAGGACGCCGGCATATGTGTTCTCTTCTGGCATGTTCCTAGGGAACAGAACGCGGACGCTAATGCTCTGGTCAACGCTGCGTTTGACGCCGCCTGAACATCGATGAGCGAGAGGGAAAGGCTTGAACAGGGTTTGAGCACCGTGAAACGAAGATAGCCTGCATGTTTAGAAAAATATTACTCCGGTATTGTCCACCCTATGACCTGTGACCCGGTACCATCAATTTCTTTCGGTGCACAAGCCCAGCTACACCCTTTCTTGATAAAAGGTATGGGAGGGTTTCCGGGCCAGGTACTGCTAGGTATCTGAGGGCAGCGCCACCATTCCAACCATTCTGTCCTTGGAACTAGGTAATTCTTCGCACACATCGAACACTGCATGCCACCAGCTATACTGACACGCCAGGCATGTTTCAGTAGCCGAGGAATGGAAGGAGGACACGCTGGTGGTAGCAGGAATGGCAGCTGAGCTAGGTTTGGAGCGTGGTAGCATGCTCGTAGGCTAAGCTCGAACAGTGATGGGATGTGGTTCTTCTCATCGGCTGCGGGTCCTACACTGGTGGGCCTTTGGCCATTTGCATTCTGTGAGGGCACGCTCTCAGCGACTTGGGACGGAGCAGGTGCCCAGCCGGGAATACAGGTCCCATCGATATTGAGGTATGCAGTCTCTGAGCGGAATCTACACAGGGGCCTTCCGGACCACGACGGAAAAGTAAAGTCTCGTTCTTCCCGATCTGACCCTACCGATAGCATGGGATGAATGAACGGGTTACCGTGAGTTGTCACACGCTCTAAGTTTGTAGACATAAGGCCGATTAGTTCACCAGGAAGCCATCTGAGTTTGTTACTCCCAACACTTAAACTGGTCATTTGACGGAGTCTCGAGATTGAAGGTAGTATCTCGGTTATGTCGTTGGCCCGCACGCTCAGGAATTCGAGGTTGGTTAGGTTGTAGACCTCTTCAGGTATCTCTTCAAGCTGGTTGTGAGACAGATTAAGTTCAAGTGGCTGTGCAAGCTCTTCAAAGTAGGCTTCGCTGACAGGACAGTGAGAACGTCGAGTATCGTGTCGTAGTGGTCGAGTTAAATACTGCAACGGCCGAAGGGTCAACGATTGGAGGATCTTTAGGTTGAGAGACCTACGTAGGATGTTAGAACAAAGTATTATAGTAATGAGTGGCGTTTAAAGAAAGGATTTGGCCTATGCTAGTTGAGTGCATACGTACGATAGATCCAAATCCTTTTCACCTGTCTCGAGAACTTGCTCGACCCTTTTAGACGCGATTCCTTGGGCCTCATGGTATGCCTCTAAGTCATCCGGCTGCTGTACCCAGTAAGGAAAGACCGGACCGCTCCGTAATCCAGGATCCTGCAGATACGAGAAGTGTCAGCTCTTCAATTTGCAGGTAGGTAGCCGCAACTTATGGCGTCTCTGGGTAGATGGATAATGCTGTACTTGAGAGGTTGAAGGCAGAGCAGAAGGGGTGGGTCGGGAGCACCTACCTCTATGTACTTCATGGCTAATTCGAAGCACCCATGTTCTTGCGATGGCTCGCTTCGATCGAAAGCAGCAGTTTCGTCCTCCATTGGCATCCCAGTATCAACCACCTCTTGCTGGCAAATGACTTCCTCCGTGGGTGTACCCTCTGAATCAACCGACTCCTCGGTCGCATCGCTGCCCATCCAAACAGCACTGTCAATATTACGGGTAAACCCTCCTCTTTTCCGACGATGTGACGACTGAATAGCTTGAGAGCGGCTCCACCATGGACCTTTCCTTTGCCGCTTCATCCTAGGCTGTATGTAATTCTCTGCCGCAGACGGGACGTCGTCGCTAGAGAACAAAGGTGGGTCGCTAGAGGTAGCTAGAAAGTCGTCAAGGTCGCGCTTTTTGTTGATTTCTCTATTGTCATTGTTCAGGATAGCTTGATCGTTGAGATTGCGCCACGAAGGCAGATGGTAATCCCCTTCGGTTTCCTGCAATGGTAGGCCTGCAACGGGGATATGGCTGGACATGGCTCGATAAGTCTTCAAGAACGGTTTGAAGTTAGACGATTAGATCTCGTACTGCGATATAAGGCTTTTCGAGACCATATAATCAAGAAGATAGGAGAGAAGACTTTCAGATCATGCGGAGGAAGACAGATCTGGAAAAAGTGGACACAATGTTGTTGGACATTATCGCATTATGTGAGTAATTAATGGCGTTGTGGGTTTAGAAAATTAGAGGGAGACGCGTTTTGTTGATGACAAGGATCCACGGGATGAGGTCATCTAGCGTGATCTTTACGCCAAGAGATAAAAGATAAGAGATTGGGATTATGTACTCGCAGGTGCCCCTTGATCGTTCATGAAGTCTGCATACATGTGACCTTGCCAGGAGTAGATTTTCTCAAACAGCTTCAGCTACCTGTACTAGGATACACCTTCTGTACAAGCTCGCTTGCCAAGACCATCGACACTTACCCTACAGGCGTGCCTGTCCTGTTGTCTCGTACGTCCCTTGGTGCCACACCCTGTTCAAGGTAGACGTCAGCACTACTCCGAGCCTCACCAATCGTCCGCTCTAGTGGAGAAATGTCTCAGAAAGAATGACTTACGGGACTTTCATCTCCAAATCCTTCCCACTATACCCCAAGTCCTCCGCCACCAGCATCGCCGCCTTCTCGCCTATCAAAAGCGCCGTGCTGTACGTATTACATCCCACATTATCAGGGCAGATACTCAAGTCCGCGCACTTCAAGTTTTTCGTGCCGTGGACATTTAGGCGCTCGTCGAGGACGCCCTGTTTGACAATGGAGTTGCCGTTGCGAGGGGCCATTGAACATGTCCCCAGACCTGTTTCCCTCATCAGTATACTCTTCGCAGAATTTACAGCTTAGAGACGGCGAAGTTGATCAGGAAGGCCGTAATACAAGACTGGAGAAGACGGCAAGGAAGAAGGATGGGACGTACTGTGCCACGTAGTCTCCACATGCCTCTTAACCCACTCCTCAATCGCCTTGATGTCATTTTCGCTATAACTAAGATCATCCCTGATATTCTCCGTTTGGCTACTGGTGACGAAATTCGGCTTTGGTGGTTTTCCAGGTTTGCTTTGGATGCTCCAGCTACCGTGCTGAATGCCGGCGCTGAGGTGATTGGGGCCGCCGTAGGTTTTGGTGTCTTTGAGGTCAAGGTCTTGGGCTGCGGCGGGCGACTCGTAGGCATAGAATCTGTGATGTGGTACCCATGTTAGACAACAGCGCGTTGACCTTTTATAAGTAGAGGGGATATGTAGTTTGCATAAAGAAGAGAGGGTAAGGACAACGCACGGATGCATCCCAGTGACTTCCCCGGCATACGCGTCCATCCTGCGAGCCGTCTCACGAGATTTGATGTAGCCCCAAACCATAGGCGCCATATCACGCTCATCGTTCATGAAGCCCGCATCGAAGTCTGGAGCTTCATATGGGTCTGGAGAGACGATATGGGTAGAACCGCGAGAAAATGGGTATTCGAGGAAATGGAACATGCTGAAAAATTTGCCTTGCGGGACGAGCATGTGATCTCCGAAGAAGCTAGTGTGAAAAATTAGTGGAGCAAGAGGAATTGATGGCGGCAATGCTTACCCCGAGATGACGGAGTAGTGCATAACAGGCTTGTCAGGTTTCTTAGCAAAGTAGCTCTCCCATCCAGAACGGAATTCCTTCATATAATCCTGCTTGAGCTCATCCTGTGTAGGCCGGATTTTCACGCCGGCTTCGATGCCATTGGTAGCTAATGGCCCGGTACCATTCACATTCCACTGTTCAAAAACCTTCTTCTGGGTCTCAGGATCACCGCGCAAGAAGTCGTCGAAGCTCTCCGTGTCCGGCTTGGCGCGGTAAACCGAGAAGGTGAGGTAGTGATCCTGGAAGTTTAGACCAACACCCGGGAGGTCCACCTTAGGTTCAACACCAATAGCCTTCAACTTCTGGGGGTCTCCGATGCCAGATCGCTGAAGCACTAACGGGCTACTAAGGGTTCCGCATGAGATTACAATCTGCTTGCGAGCTTTGATGATTCGCTTCTTCTGTTCCTGGGGGTGGAGGGGCTTCATGGGAACGACTTGAACTGCAGTGGCTTTGTCTCCCTCCAGTACAACTTTGTCGATCTTGGTGTTGCACATAAGGTAGAGGTTCCCGTGATTCCTAAGGCAGTCCTGTCAGCTGACTTCAACAGGCGAAACAACATTGCCATTGTACCTCATTGTGGAGTGTATATAGGCATGAGCCGAGTCGCTTCGGCGGCCAGTATCTCTGTTGATCCACTTCAGCCAATGTTCAGCCCCATGACCCGTAACGAGGTCTTGAAGATCGTCCGTAATGGGAATATCCTGAGACTCGGCAGCTCGAAGGAAATCTTGAGCAATAGGATAGGTGTAATTGCCAAAGGAGACCTTGATTGGGCCCTCGAACCCGTGAATGTCTCGGTTGTTGCAAGCACGCTGGTAGGTCTCATGTTTCCTCATCAAGGGAAGAAGCTCTTTGGTGGTCCAACCCTTGGATTGGAAATCATCATAGTCTGAGGCTGAAGCACGGGTGTACATCATCTGCGTTTTGTCAGCACGCAGAGCCATTGCTATGGAGTGGAAGGCGCTCACAAAGTTGATGCTCGATCCGCCTCCGAGGATATTTGCACACGGTACGATAGCCTTTCGCCCCGCTAACCATTTGGATGGTTTCGAGTGGTAGAACGAAGCAGTCTTCGAGTCCAGCTTCATGTTCTTCGGGTAGATACCCGGCCTTGATAATACTGAGTCGCCTGTCATATTGGGATATGTATGCTGCCTACCGATATACCCATGGATTATTCAGATTGTTCTCGCCGCCCTCGATAAGAAGAACTGTGAGGTTTCTGTCGAGATTGGCCAGACGGCCTGCAACGACGCATCCTGCCGATCCACCTATTCGAATGTATCAGTATGAAGAACAGTGATCGAATATAAGGGTGCTCACCTCCGCACACAATAATATCGACCTCCTCCGGGATTGTCATGATTGCTAAAAATCGAAGCCTCCGACCTGTTGTCGAGTGCAAGAGCTTACAAGCAGCGACAGCTGGTATGTAAGATTATCCTTTTCTGGCATGAAACTGCTTCATATATTTTTTGCAACCGTCTGGACTCCCCGCACTCGGTAATACGGAAGAAGAATAGGGGATCTCCTCTCCTTTACTTTTCCTTTCTGGTGTCCGCCATTCACCTGTTGGTCAACCGCCTAAAGGAACAGAAGGCATGTTCGACCAGGACCAGGATGGTCACTCATCTCGATCTCCCTACTCTGGGTCTTTACCCCACCTTGTTTGGGATCCTTGACACGTCAAGTGCCAATCGATATGGAGAAACAGGACTTGGTATGCAGAGAAGAAGGACTGCACTGGCAAAGGGCAGGCAAAAGGGGCGAGCAATGCAGATCATTGGCACGGGATTTTGAGTTCGCGCAGCTTGACAGGCGGCGTTGACCATGACAGAGGCAACACCGCCCGACTGGGTACCACACCACATTCCTAGAAGCGTCCAATGCCAGGAGAGAGCTGGTAGTAGAGAACCGTTACCCCGCATCAATATTTGGGAAGATGTGAAAGGCACCGCACTCTCGTAGAAATTACACGAATGAACTGGGATCGATAGCAATACACATAGACTACATAGTCGTATACAAGTGTCTCATGGAAGCGACTTGCCGCGTCAATTGAGTACAGGATTTATATTGCGGGGCTTGGTCGGACTGTGAGGAAGAAGATGAGATGATGGGAAAGTCAATTGGCATTCGCCAATGATGGAGAAGACTGAAGAGGGGGCTAGATCCCGGGGCCGCAGCGGATGTGCTAAACAAGCGAATTGCGGAGAAGTTTAGGGCTAACGGTATGCAGGATGCGGGATCGCCGATTCGAATTGACCTCTAGGATGCTGAGAGTAAAGTAACTCTGGTATTTTGAAGTTCATACGAGTACATCTTGAACAGCTTGCCCCACTGACCTAACATGCAAGGGTACTCCATTGACATCCTCGAAGTGTGACGCATCCAAAATCGGAAAGAACGGCATGAAAGGTTACGCATCCACCTCTTACTACATGTACGTAATGAGAATCTACGTATCCTGAAAATAAACCAGAAGCATACGCAACCTTGCAGCATTAACCCCGCTCTCTCGGCATGGCTCGCCTTGAGATGAAGACACTGATGGCCTTCGGCAGGATTCACCTGGCATCCGGACAGTTCTCTACATTGGGCTTCAGGCAGACATTGAATGACGGAACAAAAAGATTTCATAGGAAAGAGTCATTGGGAATTTTTGCACATTTTACAACATACTTCGTACCAGCGATGAGACCTTGTCATACAGCTCACCTTCTTCCGACTTGGTAGCAGTCTTTGCAATCTTCGCCACCTGATCTTCGCCAACACCGTATTGTTTCAGTGTGCTTGTCAAGCCCAGCTCGTTCACAAGCTGGTCAATGGCATCCCCAACCTTTATCGCATCTGCTTCGTCATCTCCAGTTCGGGTCTGCCCAATGAAGGGTAATATTCTTGCCAGCTGCGTCGCGTCGTCGGGATTCCGAGACTTGAGGCGAACAACGCCGGCAAGCGTCAAACAGGACGTGATTCCATGCGGGATGCCGTATGGTGAACCCAGCGCGTACCCTAGGCTATGACTCAAGCCCAGTCCCTTGTTGATGCCTGTTCCAAGTGCAAAGAGGGAATTAAATGAAGCGAGCTGAAGCTTGGTGATGTGGTCTTCGTTCTTAGGGTTCTCTTTCGACTTTGGGAGGTGTGTGAACAGTCCTTCGATAGCCGCGAGGGCCATGGTTTTTGCTGGTACTTCTGCTGCCGTCGGATGATACATCAGCTCGACGGCGTGGTCTAGCGATCGAATGGCGGTGGATAACCATAACTTTTGCGGTGTTTCTGCTCCAAACCTTGCATCGTAGATGATGACATGAGGGGCCAATTGAGGATGCCCGATACCTGTCTTGATGCCATCCTCATTTGTATACCCAGCTCCGTATGTACATTCAGCCGCGCTAAGCGTCGTTGGAATGGCGATGTGGTACAGGAATTTGCCGGTCTTCTCATGTGTCCGGTAGGAGATGGCTTTGGCGGAGTCGATGGGGCTACCACCACCCACACTCACCAGCGTGTCGATGGCAGGGTCCTTGGCGACTGCGTCCGTAGCTTCATCCAATTGCGCTACCGGCGCATGTTGCTTGATGTTTGAGAATGTTCCCGCATGATGTTGCGGCCCCAGGATCTTTTCCACCTGGCCAACCAGAGGTGTCTTGGTCGCGAGTGACGAGCCAGTGATGATGAAGGCTTTGGAGCTCGAAGAAGGCAGGGAGGAGGAAAGATGTTTCTCGACTGATGATGGTCCGTAGTACATGTGCTCGAGGCGGTTGGGTTCCCAGATGCCGGACAGAGCGTGTGTCGTTGTCATGGTTGCTTTGGAACGGCGAATGACTGTGCAGGAAGAGACTATGGCTGGTTAAGAGAATCGGAAAGAATTGACGACAGTGAAAACATGAAAAAGAGCGGAGATTCAAGGTACAAGGCGCGATATGCGCTCGTCATCGGAGAGGTTGTATGACGTCTGCCGATGTCCGAGTTGTCTTGAAAACATTTCGAGCGATTGTCTTTTCAACGCGATCAAACATCTCTGGTCTTCCATACTGTCTTTGAAATGATCGGCTACCTACAGAGTGGGTTCAGAGTTAACTCAAGACAAAATCTGCGGTCTGGGATGTTGGCTCAGCGATCAAAAATCATTGGGGATCCTGTAACCACAGATCCGACACGTGACAGCGCGATGACGCATGGTGACGCTAGCCCCACGTCAAAATGTTGTTTACTCAGTGTATCTCTCCAAGATCAAGTAGAAATGTTTTGGAAGTCAATTCAGACTGATGGTCATACCTCTGGCATAGACGGACACCATGATTCCCCTAAAACGCGTAGCGTTGATGGACAAGGCAACACTTATCCGGCATATGCGCGCCTTGGAGCCGTGACACTTCCCCCGAAGACATTAAATATTGCCGGGAAACGCATGAGACTCAATTCACCTGTGTTTCCTGCTATACGTCAGAGAAATCCTCTGAACAACGAAAAGGCAAGCAGTCCTATTGTACATTGCTTTCCTCGTCTCTCAACAGTTCTCAAGAACCTTCGGCTTCGCGGCCACCGGCAATTGTAGTCGTATGTGTAATGACTATTCTGATCTTGAATCTGAGGACCGCGAGTCTAGGCGATCGAATGATGTCACTCAATTAGTGTTTGAAAAAGCGGTGCTACACAGCACTCTCTTACTAAGTTGGTATTCCTTGCTTACTTTTCAATAGAGAGTGTGCCGGTAATTATTAACGTCTGACATGTCAATGTGAAGAGCGGTGCTATTTGAAAGGGCACCCTTATTTCTGTCATTACTTTCGGGTTGTATTACTCTAGTTCTGTTATAGTCATCATCAACGAGTCTTCATCGATATCAGAGTCATGATGGGCGAGTATTTACCAACGTCATCTATTCAGCTTCACGCGAAGAACATGAGCACAGTACTAGCTCTCTGGAGACCAAGTATAAAACAGTCTTCTACGACCACTTTTTCCATTTGCAAAACACTGCTCTAACATAACCCATTCGAAATCCGTTAGTCTACGCCGTTATCAACTACAGAAAACAGTACTTCTTACCATTGGTGTCTTAGATTGACCCTGCTTGTTCGAATAGCAACATCACAACATGGCCAAAATCACGGATTTGGCAACGGAACTCCTACAGCAGATATGGAGTCTGATACCCATTGAAGACATTGATCAGTTGTCCTTGTCATGCCAAATTATCTACAGGGCTGGCTCCAAGTGTATCAACGAGCATAAGGCGCTCAAGAGGAAATATTCATTGGTAAAGAACTGGTCTAAGGTCCCAACGAACCTGCTAGGATCTCGAAAGCAACCCACCCAATCTACCGGCGTTTCTCTGTTATCGGCGCTATGTGCTATAGATAAAGAGCCCATCATAGCTGAGTATGTTGACGAAATTGATCTGGACAGGCCATGTAACGACTGGTCTGAGAGCCCTGACGAGCAAGAGTTGGCCAGGTTTGGCGCTACAGTAGCTGCTTTGGATACCCTTGAACAGCTCATCGCTAGATGCCCTTATCTGTTTATCGGCCCGAGACCAAGCACCGGACGTTCTATGACGAGTGGTTGGACTGAGGAAATTCAGTGGGGCAGTGAAGATCCAATACTTTCGCTTTTGCTTACCATGCTACCCAAAGTTCGCACATTCCGCCTTCGTGGTGACGTGCATCTGTTGTGGTTGGAGACCATCAGCCAGATTGCCGCTGATCCCACCGCGGTCGCGCTCTCGCATCTCAATCTCATCGACTTGAACCTCGACTCTCGGACGCAGAAACCTGGATTTAGGATGTTAGCAGCCCTTGCAAGAGTGCCATCTTTGACCACATTACAGGTCAAGAATGCTTACGAACCGAGACACGAAGAGATCGAATATCTGCGTCTCCAAGCCAACACCTCAAACGTCGCCGAGCTTTCTTTAATGAATCAGCATACCTGCTCGGTGTCTCTCGGTGCATTTCTCGGCATCTTCAGAGCTCTCAGACGGTTCGTGTACAAGCCTTGCGATCCGCCCGACCTAGAGGGTCTAGAGTCTGTGATGCTCGACTTTTACCCTTCTGAAATTGTGACAGTGTTGCTAGAACATGCAGGGAATACTTTAGAGCACTTGACACTCTATGCCGGCTCCAGGAGGTTGACTTGGATGGGACCTCTGACTGGATTCAGCGCTTTAACTTCTGTACGCACAGATTGGCAGCTTTTGGTGGACGGCGCCAGTAGCTCTCAAACACTGTTAGCGGATAACCTACCCGTATCTATTCAGCATCTCGAACTAAATGTTGACCCATCATTCGATCTCGAGGCTGGCACAGCTTTAATTAGGCACTTGGTGTCGACTAGAGAGACACGATTTCCATCCTTGACATCTATCAAGTTCTTGCATATGAGCGAAGAAAACGCACGTGGCCTACTCGACAAGTCTTTTGTGGCAGAAGCTAAGGATATCGGGATGACTATAGACTGCGATGTCTCGGAGAATCCTGATACCACTAGCCGGGCCTTACTGGAGGCGAGGAAAGCTTATGATATCGATGATAGAAATGTGACAATTGCAGATGGGACAATTGCTCGCTTCTTCAGGAGGCCTGGCGGGCTTTTGGTCTAGTAGGAATGCTTCCTTTTGCCGTCTATTTTAGCTACTTACTATTCGCTTCTGGCCTGCTAAACCCAACACAAACTAGCTTGACGGGCACGTTCAGGTCTCGCGCCAAACTTATTTGGAGGTGTCAAGGGTGGATAAGGCGCAGTTGTTCCGTTCAAGCGACAATGGTAGAAGCCTTCTGCATGCCGAGTGATGCTTCGAGAATTTCGTACAGATATGGTCTCAATACGAGTTGAACTTCTCGAAGACAGTCTGTGGAGCGAAGTATTGTACTACTTCCATATGCAGATCGTGATTGATGTGATGTTCTCCTCAATACTCGACATCTGCACCACTCTGTTTCCGCAAAGCCACTAGTCAGTTATCACGGATGCTTTACTAACACAGCAGCGAGCAACCTCCTATACGCATAGCCCTCCCCAAGCAAGATGCAGTACATTCAGACAGAGCCTAGTGGTTTCGATTGCCTTTTTGGCGCTTCAACTATGTCCAAGACTGCCCGTACTTCGATCAAGCAGAACGCCATGGCTAGAATATGGGGACTCCAACTTCGTATCCCTGCTTCTCCTAGCACCACAGTTCTTTTCAGACCTTTTTCATCGAAGCGATGCTTGCGAGCGCTGGATTGACATATAATCAACACTATGAGAGGAGTCCTTCTCGTTAGTCATTTCTTGATCTCTATTCTCTAGACATACAAAAACAATCTTCTCCTGGAGGTCTTTGTAATCAGCACCCGATAAGAACATCGACAAAGGTAGACCACCTAGTAATTCTCCTGGTCGAGTATCTGCTCTATGGACTCTATCGCAAGTTCGAGGTGATGGAAAGCTCTCATGGATCTAGCATTGTTGAGATTGACATGTTCATGCTCGAGGATTCGCGTGTAGACATACTAGCCCAACCTTCTTATCGCTGTTGTCCTCGTCATTACATCTCCATTTCCAGACCCAGCGAAATAAATACTCAAAGCGTCATTTGGATCTGGAAGTCAGCCGAGTTCAACAAGGACGCATGCAGTTCCATACCTCTATATCCTCAGCTTCGCGCATATACCGTAACGACAGTCTCGCAACTATCGCCAGCAAAACAGCCCGTGCTTCTAGTCTCCTATCTGAGCCGGGATTCACGCCAACGGGGGCGGGGAAAAGTTGTGTCTTGTGTCTTGTTTACGCAAATTTTCGGACCCAGAACCGCCTCCAAATCGGGAGAAGAATCATAAAGTCAAGCCTATTACATAGCTCCAGCATCCATGCCCTGGACTGGCTTTGAAGAAGTGCACACATAGTCGATACACTTCCATCCGTAAACCAAGCCTTCTACCACCTTGAACATATGGACAAGCAGGCACAGATTCCAGGGTAGGTTGCATGCCGACATTCAATGCCTTAGCCGGCTCTGGAGGACTGCGTCGCCAGCGAGTGCCCAGAAGAGGAGTAGGTGAAGTACTTACGAGTAGGACCAAATGCAAGTGGGAAGTAAGCAGATAGCCTATTCCGAATGGGGATCGATAGCACAGGGCTTGACAACGATGCTTGATCCATTCCTTCATTGTGACTTTACAGTTATCGATCCACATCGCAAAATCCCACACCGGCAACGAATGGCACGAAGACACCTACCAATACCCGAACCTCTCCGAGCTGTTAATCGGGCAACAGCTTCTCACGCAATCACACTCCTCCTCTTCCTCCTAGCCTTCCGGTGAGCGCATACCCAACACGTCAAGTCAGCGCCATCGTACCTTAGGGTCTTGATTCTCTGTTCCCTCACCGCGCTTTAGCTACCGCTCCTAGCCTTCAATGGACGCTCCAATGACTACTCTCGAACTGGGTTACGCGTAGTGTGGGGATGGAGTGGATAGATAGATAGGGTTATCGATGTACATTTAACTGACTATTTGGGGCAAGGAATGCTAGCGCTGGGTGGAATGCGGGAGGGGTTGCGTTTCTGGGATTTGGGTAGATGAAGGGAGGGTTATGTGATGAGTCGCAATGGTTCGGTTTTTGCTCCATTTGTGTAGGGTTTGCTTGAGGAATGTATCCGAGGCTCGGATGGAGAGGTCTCTCTGCCTCATCTAAAACCGAGACTCCTTTGAGTAATAGTGAAGATTCCGGTATAGCTAAGGCGCATTATCCCCATAGATACACCACCAAGGACACCCTTTTCGATTCCTGACGCTGCTATATGAGAGAGGGACCCGCGGGATGGAGGAGTAGCGGAATGCTATAAGAAATACTTTCTAACGATATAAAATAGGCTGAGTATATAGCCCTCCGTTTCACAATCCCCCAAACCCCTCGGGCACCTATCGAAAATCATACCTCCCCCCCCTCTCCTCTCCCTCCCCTCTCCTAAGCCCGCTCAACCCCCACAACCATCTCCGCCAACCCCCAAACCCCAACCCCGCACTCAACAGCTCCTGAAACTTAATATCCAACCTCAGCTCCTTAAACAGCCAATTCCTTAACCGCAACTCGGCCCCAATCATACTATCAAGGCCATAACTACTCCGCCCTCGAACTCAAGCTGGTCCGCCGGCAAGATCAGGATGCTGCCGCATTTCGCCATGATGTGTTTCCCCGCCGTCTGCCGCAGTGGCGATGAGGGGCTGGAGGTGGGCGAAGCGCGGGTCGATGTCCGTGTCTGCCGCGAGCCGGGAGGGATCGAGACCCATGACGATGGTGGAGTTGGCGTGGGTGATGCTGGAGGGGGCGGAAGGGGTGGGTTGCGACACCGCGGCGGCTGATTTTGGTTTCGCGGAAGTACTACGCCCCAGCACGGGGAGAACGAAGGGGTGGAACAGCTGTACTTATCGCGGCAGCCCGCCTGAGTGAAGATGCGAGCGAAAAATTATCGGTCATCGAAGCCGGCGCTGATCGTCGAGGGGACCCTAAAATCGATACACCAGGAGCATTTTTGGGCTTTTGGGGTGACAGAGAGTATGATTGGAACTTTTATAGCGAGTCACAGGTGTATTTCCATACGATCAAACGGATGTTGCGGGGTGAATGCTGACGCACAAGATACAGAATCAGCTTAATGGCCGACAGATCCCTCAGTCGAGAGGAAAAGTCCTCGGTGGGTCTTCCGCTATCAATATCACAGCTGTAGTATACCCGACACAGCGGAACTTCGATGCCTGGACGAAGCTGGGCAACCGGGGCTGGAGCCACGAAGAGATGGCTCCATACTATAGGAAGTTTCACACCTTCCACCCGGCATCGCAAAAGACGAATCATCAGTTGGGCTTGGACAAGTGCATGCGACTGGAGAACCAGGGAACGCATGGTCCAATCTCCGCAACGTATGGCGATGTTTATGGACCATACAACGAGGCTTGGATGGAAGCTTTCGCAGGGGCCGGCTTCGATGACCAGAGCGATCCCATTTTGGGTAGAAAGATGGGCGCTTTCATACCTCCCAATTCGATTAATCCAAGTACTATGACCCGATCGTATGCCGCCAATGGGTATTATACCACTGAAATCGAAAGACGAACCAACCTTGACGTCCTGACTGAGACGGTCGTCCATAAGAGTCTCTTAGCAGGTTCGGATGGCAACGTCATCGCCAAAGGAGTGGAAGTTAGTGGTCCGCACGGCGATGTCATCGAGATCTACGCTAAAGAGATTATTCTGGCGGCTGGCGCTTTGCAGTCGCCTCAAGTTCTGGAAAACTCCGGCATCGGCTCCAAAGCGATCCTGGAACAGAATGGCATCGAGGTCTTGATTGACAACCCTGGCGTAGGTGAGAACCTACAAGACCACTGCTTCTCTACCGTATCATTCGAGGTTGCAGACGGACAGATCTCGGCAGATATTGTGCGTGACCCAGCTGTCGTCGAAGCCTTGACGAAGTTGTATCAGGAGACAAAGACAGGACCTCTGTCGGCTGTACCCTTTAGTCTTGCCTATGTTCCTCCCGTCGATATCAACGGTCGCATGCAGCCTGAATGTGTCAAAGCTCTCGCCCATGCTCATTTTGGACCCAGGGGTCAGGAACTTGATGAGGGAAGATCGGTTCAGTATGCTGAGCTTCAGACGATGATGCTCGATCCGAACGAGAGCACCTGTTTTTATGGCTTTGCGCCTGGTCAAATGCACGTGGCCCCGACTGGCGAAACGTCTATGCAGGACGCCTACGCTCCTAGAACTGCAGAAACTTATATCAGTAGTAAGGTCGGTTTGAACCGTCCGTTCTCCCGCGGCAGCGTGCATATAGGGAGCAGTGATCCTCGACGCCCACCTATCATCGACCCAAACTATTTGTCGCACCAGCTCGATCTTGAGATTCTAGCTCGTGGCACTCAGTTCATCGAGAGGATCGTGGAGCATCCGGCCATGAAACGGCTTCTGAAGACTGAAAATCGTCTTCCCCGCAACGCTAACCTACGGGATCTTGAGAGTGCGAAGCAAGTCACCAAAGACAGGCTGTGGACGACTTATCACCTTTCGTGCAGCTGTCCGATGATGCCTCGCAAGCTTGGCGGAGTCGTAGACGATCGTTTGAAGGTTCACGGCACACGTAACGTTCGAATTATCGACGCAAGCATTTTCCCCATGATCACCCTAGGTAATATCCAGGCGACTGTCTACGCTGTAGCTGAGCGAGCATGTGATTTGATAAAACATGATTGGGATAGTGGCCCGGTTGGTGTCGCTCATCCAGTCAATGGAGTCCATTGACACAGCAGTCATAATGGTAATTCCTCGCAGGGCATTAGCAAGCTGTGCGCTGGAGTGCTTGAGGTGATGTTGGCTCAACCCTTGTCCCTCTTTGCAGCTTAGAAAAGTCCAGCAAACCTCATGGTCGATATCCTTTCCCAATCTTCCACAACCGTTGTCCATGTTGAGCGTCTTTTCATCTCGTGAAGCGATGTTAGGGGATTCTACACGAAAGCCCAAATAGACTTTCATCAGGTATGAAAACTGCAGAGCAGGCTTAGAAGCCCAAATTCATTACATTCGTGTTCTGCGTTGTGTGCAAGTCTTTGAGTGTAACAGTCTTGCCCGTAGCACCTCTCTTGGATGCTGCGAAGATGTTGCGACTTTCGCCTTTGCAAACCTCCAGCCACGTCGTGATTCTCAATGCGCATTCCATGATTTTGATTTCTTGGTTTAACGAGCTAAGTTGTCCATGTCAACAGATAGTCCAATATTTGTATTGAAAACCATATGGTGCGCGCAATCATTCTATGATCATGACTACTGGATTGACATAACGCTTTATATCAACTCGTAACCCTGATAGGTATCTCCCCCCAAGCCATCAAAGTCGCTGAGCTTTATGTTCCGACTAACGGCATTGACTCCTCGTGCATCTCGAAGGACATTTCCGATTATGTTGAGGCTTCCATCTTTTCTTGTATGAATTGCGCCATCAATTCCGAAGCCTCCTTGGCTGACTTGGTTGGGAAAGCGGAAAACCCATGAGCCTCTCCGGGCCAGATCTTCACGACAGATTCGCCACCGGCAATCAGCCATCTTATGCTCATCATCAATGTATCCTCCAGCAGTGGGTCCTGAGTGCCGCATAGGAATAGGGCAGGCGGTAGCTTCAAACCCGCATCCAGAGCCACTAACGCTTGCAAGTCTTCGTAGAGAGGCGACACAGATGGACTGCGTTTGTCCTCGAAGGTCATGTTCGGGACGTAAGCATCAGTGAAGCGCTTCATTACCTCGTAGTTGATGACAACTGGGCGCGTTGCCGACGAGATTTGCGGCATATTGAGGGTCAAATCGTACCACCCGAAAAGAAGGATCAGGCCCTTGAGATGATGCGCTGGTCTTTTCCGCATGAGATGAAAGGACGTCAGGGCGACCAGATTTGCTCCACTCGACTCTCCACCCATGAACACCAATTTGGCGCCGTAGTCCCTTTCTGCATTGTCAACAAGATACTCAGCTGCATCGAAGCAATCGTGCGGAGCTGCCGGGTAGGGGTCTTCTGGTGCAAGTCGATAGCCAACAGATACAACGGTAATTTGGCCCGCATTGGCGTAGGCTCTAAGCCTTTCATCCGAGTGCTTATGACTTCCTAGTACAAAGCCACCCCCATGAATGTGCAAAAAGACTCCCTTGCTCGGCTGGCCATTGTCCGGCGCGTAGGCTCGAAGTGGAATCTCACGACCTCTGTCTCTCGAAGGAACGGAGGCGTCTCGCGCTCCAGGCAGGTACACTGGGACAGGCAACGGCGTCTCTCCCATCTCGCGCATCTGTCGGTATTTGGCCACGCCAACCTCGAACCAGTGGGGACCTTCCCTGCTGACAGTCTCAAG
Source organism: Physcia stellaris (assembly GCA_018902385.1). Taxonomy (NCBI): domain Eukaryota; kingdom Fungi; phylum Ascomycota; class Lecanoromycetes; order Caliciales; family Physciaceae; genus Physcia; species Physcia stellaris. Next base: position 356,915 of record JABSSW010000042.1, on the reverse strand, counting down.
GAGTTGATTGGTTTTGATGGTCTCTTCGGGGATATTGCTGGGGTGGAACCGTGCCAGATCAATATTGATGTCACTTGCAAGAGGCATCTTGAGGTTCGCGGTGTCAAGTGGTGATCAAGAGAGAAATATATTGTGTGTGAGCAGAAATTGTTGTAGATGCTGAAATAATACCGTCGAGGTACGATGATTGCTATCTAGTAGCCTTCTAGACAGGTAGTCCCATGGCATTGGAAAACTCCTCGGCGGGGTGTTTCCTTCTGTGGTGTCGGCTCAGCAGATGGAGGCCCAAGCCAAGCAGGGGGATAGTGAGGAGCAAGACAGATATAGCTACTTGCGACCTGCGCTGACATAAGCTCGGGGTGGATTCAGTGGGATATGGTCTTAACGCCTGATGGTGCCGTCAACCTTTGATGGATGATCAGCATCGGCGACGTAACAAGTTGCTTTGATAGGAATCATACGATAAGATAGGGACGCTATCCGCTAGCTTCGACATTTAGCAGTATCAGGCTTGGCGCTACTTAGTCAGCAGGCACCATAGGCCTTCGGCCGTACTGACATGTACATAGTAGATACAACCGTACGATACGACAAGCCTGCGACCTTGCAATAATGTCGAGATGAGATGATTCGAGTCGCTACAGATCAGAAAGTCATGTCCGGCTCCGAGAAAAGACAACACAGAAGCTGTTGTTGACAGAACTGGCGTCGCTGCTAACGTTGATGCTAGTTTTCTTCGCTGTTTTCAGTAGGAGCGCGAATGAGACTCTCACTGCCCCCAATTGGCCGAACACGACTTCTGAGATTCCGTTTCATCGTTGAGAGTAGATTGACACAAGAGAAAGAGATCGATCGTTGTGTATGTAGAAGCGTAGAGAAGTCCTTTTTGTCTGCAAATTTATAAATTCAAGAAGCCTTTTTGGCTGAACGCAAGGAAAAGTGATACAGATGTAAAACTTCTCCAACAGCGGCTGCAGAATAATTTTACCCCTTTTCTCCTTCGATAGAAACGTTCAATTAGTTTACTTTCAAGGCAGAAGCGAGATAGAACGTTGAATTCGGACGTCATGTAATGTATAATGCGAAGTATTAATATGGTTCAGCACTGGGTACCTCTTTCTCTGCTGAATGATAATATAAGAGCCAATAACACTCGCAGTTAGGAAAGAACAATCGATTGCAATGCAGATAAAGTAATGGTATGTTTCTTTGTTCAAAAAGCTTTTCTATCGCCCTCTGAGCCTTATGGACGGCCACCTTCGCTATCCGAGTCTTGCCGGCGGAGTCTTCAACGGGAGCCTTAGCATCCTCGTCATCTATGGGAGCTTGGCCGTTCGCGTCAACTGACCTGCAGAATATTTTTATTCAATCTCTGATCTCAAATACACGCAGACCGAATCATGTTCTTACTTCGGTATCAGGACTGCGCGGTAGGTGACCTCGCCGCGTTCCAATCGATCGAACGCCTGCTTGATGCCCTCCTCCGTCATGGGGAACGTCTCCACAACAGGCTTGATCTGGTGGAGCGCCGCAAACTCTAACATCTGGCGGTGCAGATTCCTCGGCGCCACAAGGGATCCCTGCACCGAGATCCCCTGCAGAATCAGCCCCATGTAAGGGATTTCCAGGTTGCCTTGCGAAACGGAGAGCGGGTAGATGGCCGATCGGGGAGCCATGATGGGCAGGACGAGTTCCCAGTTCGGCGGTACCGCTGCGGTGACGAGTAATCGATTGATTGGCGATGAGACCTCGAGCTTCTTGGCGTCCTTGGTGGCAATAAACTCATGTGCTCCTAATTGCAGGGCTTCGGCCTTCTTCCTATCGGAGCCGGAAAGAACCACTACGCGACAGCCCATCTTGGCCGCAAATTGAATGGCCAGATGGCCGAGCCCCCCAACGCCCATGACGCCAACCGTATCGCTCGGCTTAATGCCTTGGAGGGCGGTGAAGGTGGTGGCTCCGCCGCATTGGAGTGGAGCGGCGTCGATGTCGCTGAGACCTTCTGGGACCGGGTAAAGGAATGACTCTCGCCAGATGGCGTGGGTAGCAAAGCTGCCTTGGTCGAGATTCGAGACGCCGTACATGGCACGATCGGGACAGAATGTTTCGGCCCCTTGAAGACATTCCATGCAATGGCCGCAACAATCGACCTCATAGCCCCAGCCGACATGATCGCCTCGCTTCAAAGAGCGGACCGCTGGACCGACAGCCTCGACGATGCCGACGCCTTCGTGGCCAAGAACCATGTCTGCGCCTTTCTGCGCTTTAATTTAGTCGCTGAAAATCAAAATGGCACACGTCAGAAAATTGAAGCCACTCACATAGTGTAGATCTAGAAGGACCGATTAGCTGTCGTTTGCCAAGTGGGAATGATCGTCTGGAGAACACATACCAGTTCCACATACTCCAGAGGCTGTCACTCTGACGAGGACGTTGTCGTCGGTGAGCTGATCAGGCTTGGTGGTGCTGCTCTGTTTGACGACGCCGCTCTCTTGGCCCTTGAAGACCGTAAAAGTAACCATCGTGAGCGTGGGGATTCAAATGATGCCGTGAATCTGAATGACAGAGGAAGAAATGGTTTGAAGATCAAGATGGTGATGGAGAGGTGCGATAGATGGAAGCGACGCTGGGTTTATGGGGGAAAGCATTTTCCTCGGTCGACCTGTTGTGTGACTCTGCCTGAATGACAAACTTCTCTGATTAGCAAGCCGGCACTGCATCCGGAGGAGCTTCCGGAGGTTTCAGATAGACTTAAGTAATCCTTGCAGCTAGATAAGCGGCTGCTGCTCGGCCCGCCCCCCGCCGGATCTAGCCTCCGGAACCGGATCAGGCGCTCCCCCTAACCTCCGGTTTCCCCTTGGAGGAAAAGGAGATACAGGAGGCCTCACAACTCTCCTTGAGAACAGGGTATGCAGGCTTCCCTTTCAGATCCTTCTAGGAGGTGTCTTGCATGCGCCCAGCCCTTCAGCCCCCTTCAGCCCCCCTTCAGCCCTTGATGGTCAATCTGCAACCGGTTTCGAGACGATGGCTGTTGGATGCGGTCTGTATTCTATGGGGTTGTACAACCAGTTCACATCAATACTGCGCCGTGGTAAGCCTACCGGCTTACCAGGGTGTAGGCTGAAGACTCTATGGACCTCATCCGGCTCTTACTATCTTCCCAGATCTATCCACAGAGCCTCTTCGGCGCCGAGCAAAGGGCACAGCACAACACCGCCCCTTCAGTCGCAAACCATTTTCATGATCCATAGCGCCCTCTAGCGCCCGCCGGCGTCAGTCTTGGTTCCGCGCCGTTGGGCTGCGTAATCCTGCAAGCAATGGCATGATCGTATATCTCTACTCCTCCAGACGGTGAGGCATGCACTAGCATATCACTAAGATGGAGAACAACATCAGAGCGGTACCCGGTAAAGTGCGAGTTCTTCCCAGGAAGACGATTTGGCCGCAAACACGCAAGATTAGATCCAAGGATAGATGACATGACTGCATGGCGATACCGTTGAAGCTCTATCACTTGCTCTCTATATCATAGATCATCTACTCATAGTCGCACAAATTGCTTCTCATCCCGTAAGGCAACTTGCTCCTCTTGCTCATGGTTGTGGACGCCCCTAGAATGTCATTTTCGTGGATTCTTCTTAAAGATCCTGGTAGACCACGAAAAAGGTCCCAGAAAGGAGCTCATTTCTCCAATATCTCACACCATATACACCAACGTCCGCTTGGTGGTGTGATGAAAGCCAAGACATAAGCGCTCTTGACGGCAATTCCACTAGTCGGGGTAGCCGACGTTTATGCCCGACAAATCGAAGTCGTTGTACATGTCCGTAGCGATGAAGTCCCTCGACTGGGCTAATACGCCTCGAAGATCGGGAGCAGCCAGGTTAAAGAAGCCCAAAGACTCGTCCATAAATGACAATGCCGGAACATTACCATTCATTAGAGTTTCCTCGTCTACTTCTTCGTAATCTGTGGCCGGCTGCATCGTTTCCACCCTGACGCCCTCCTTCCTCTGACTTTTCTCGGTGAGCACGTCAACCTTGGCACAGAGTTCGCCCATGATATTGGCCGCCCTCGCCGCGACTGCGAAGCTATTGCCGAAGTTTTCCAAAACAGCAACAGAAATGTCGATGGTTTTTCTCGCCGCTCCAGATGAATCATCATGCGGATATGCTAGTACGAAGCCAACAAGCGTGATAGCTGCGTTCCATTGCCACTGGAAGGCTTCAAGCCAGCCTGCGAGGATGGATGTTGAGGTAAGCACTTGATACATCATGTGTGTCAATGCCATGGCATGGGCGGCACACTTCACGGCCGTTCTATCCGTAAGATAAGTCTGTGCTATTGCTGAGGTGAAGGAGATAAACGGACGATAGAGATTGATGCATAGATTGTGGTACAGCAGCTCCAGCAGCAAACGCTGACGCTGCAGCCAGAGTGGTGCGAACTGTTCGATTTCAAGGGCGGACTGGTCCGTGGAGAACGGGACGCCATTGTTCTGACGTTGGGTCTTGATCGCCGTGGGCAAATCTTTGAGCCAGTTCTCTAGCCGCTCCGTGATGGGCTGGCTGTTGCACAGATCGAGAGTGTCTGGAGCTTCCTCGTAAATAGCCGTGTACGCAGTTCGGGCTGCTAAGAGAAGTTTGGTATTGTGCAGGTTCCACGTCAGCCAAGTTACATTTTCTCCGAGAGGTGCAAAGCTAGAGCCTACAAGCATGGCAATCTCACGATCATCAGCCGGTAGACTGCATGTAGTATTAGAGTCGTGCAGTAGGAAAGGTCGACCTAGTTTCATGCTCATCTTGGTCTCCAAGACATACAGGGTCCACCACAGGCGCTTACGTGTCTCTCTTTCTCGCCGCAGCAGGGACTGAGGAGGTTCTAGGTGTAAGCCAAGCATATAAGCTGTCCGCACGGCAAGACCGCAGGCGCTATCCGCCATGTTCTGAAAAGATGCACAGCATAGATATATGGAACAGAAGATGTGGCACTGCAGCGTCGATATGATCGGGCTTTCCAGCTCAGCTGACAGAAGCGTCTGACAGCGTCTATAATACCATCGACCGGCAATCGTGGCATCGGTGTCGCTCAGGTTAGCTCTCGAGGTGGCGTTCAGTCCTTGTTCGACGCTAGGTAGTCGCGCCATGCCATACTGCACACAAAGTGCGATGACAATATCCGCGAGAGCGGATGGTTTCCGTTTTCCGTCTGATGTTGCCCACAGAGACCGGTAGTATTTCTTGAACTCGAGCTCATCGATTATCGGATACGATGTGTAATAAGATTGCCAAAAGAGACTAAGAAAGTATTCTTCCTGGGTCGACGTCAGATACTCACCAGTGTTGATAGGGTCATCTGTGGGGTCCGCCAGCTGGCCGGTCTGGTCCTCGGCGTTTATAGTAGTCGGCCCATCAACCAGAGTACTCGCCGAGTCGGGGAGCATTCGATCAGCCAGATGACTTTGTTGCAAGGCATCCGTCAAGAAGGCGTCGATGCGCCCAATGAAGTAAAATAGTGACGATGAACCGTACCATGTCTTCTGTGGAGAGCGGGCAGTACTGATATAGATGCCCTCCCACGCCCTCTTGAGTCTTGATTTTGCCAGATCTTGCTCACTCGTCCCAGACTCCTGACCGTCTGACAGAGTGCGAGGTAGACTGAGTCTTTGCCCTTGATGGCCCCGCTTCGCGGCCTCTCGCTCTTTCTCTTTCTCTTGCTCCAGCTCCTCGACTCGCTGCTTTAAGCGCTCGATCTCGCGATAGGCGTGAGGAAGGGTCGCAACTTTCATGGAACCGCTGTTGCTGCACCGGCCACCCCGATTCGTACAGTTAGAGCAGGGGTTGTGACTATCGCACTTGATGCGATGAACCCGGCACCAGTCGCACGCTCGGGCGACGACCTGGCCTCGTTTCCTCTGTCGGGCTCGGGGGGGCGGCACGGTGGGTAGCTGAAGCTGCGGAGTGTCCGGAGAGGATGAGGCACTGGAGGGAGGCATGCTTGCGAAAGTTGTAAACATAGTCTTGCAAGGCCAGATGAAAGGAGGAGGGCATTAGAGAGCGTCAGATGGTCAGATGAGAAGGCGCCAAAGTGACAGTCTTCGGGCGGAATGGATGAGCTCCCGGACATTGAAGAGCAGGACGAGTAGAGGCTTATAGCGAGGCGATGAAGAAGCTTCAAGCGGGCCTTGAAGAATCAGTCGGTGAGAGAGTGGTACGACATAGTACATGTATGTACAGTATCATCTACATTACTCGTACATAAGGTAAGAGGTAGCGATGGCACGTGCTGGCTGGGCCGAGGTTAGCGTGCTTCCTAGAGGTGATTGGCTCGGTTGTTTTTAGCCGCATATCGAAATCAATACTCAGTCCATCAAACCATCAGGTCCTCGTACTCGTCCATACCTTACCTGGAGATATCAGTAGTTCACTAGACAGAACGGTACCATATGCCACACTATGGTCCCGCCCTCAGTAATAGAATCACAGTGATGTTCGTGGCGATTCCATTGGTGGCAGATAAAGCCGCATTAGAGTAAGCTGACAATCTGACTACGCCTTGAATTCGCGGCCCTGATTCCTCAATCTGACTCTCCGCTGAAAGAGGCGAAGGCGCTCGTAGAAGATAATCGAGCTAGGATATGCAGTTACTACCAAGGGCCGCTTGTGCTAGGACAGACCCGGGATGTCATACAATCCGCTTCCCGCTTGACAGTCTTCACCCACCACATTCGACTTATTGGAATCCAAATGAGAGGAGGGATCCTGTTTCAAAGTTTTATGGCTCTTGCCTTCAGATCTTGTCGCACCGCATACACTATATGCATACTGGTCGCAGGTCACACGCCCCCGAGTCTTCATGGTCCCTTGAAAAAGACTTGGAGGATGGTTCATGATAAGACTGCTACGATATCCAACATTCAGCGCAGGAATGATTACTCAGGTTCAGCTAAGCAACATTTCCGATGTCCCCAAACGCGTACGTAATATCTAGACCAGCGCTCGGTTGCCCCCGAAACATCTTGTTCGTCTCCCGTCTCCAAAGAGGGATCCACTCGAAATTTAGAACGGTCTTCCTGCGAAGTCGTGAGGTGCCTCTGCTACCTAAGGTGTTTCGAATACCGATTTGTTGCTCGTGGTAGGTTTCATCTTAGTCACTCACATTTCATCAACAAGAGCATTTATCGTACGATCAATACCGGGATTTGTGACTCACATAGGCTGAGCCGTACGATCCGTGAAATGCGTCATAGGAATCTGCCCTATATCACACGCATCCATAGGCAACAGGTGATATCGTGTTGTGGCAACCTTGATTCAGCCCTCGGACCGTTCCCGTCAGCTGCAGCGTACCTGCGTTGCCACCCTCCAACAAGGAGACCGGTACCTAATTTCATAGGGAGATTATATAAAGAAGGGATTTGGAGTGGGCAGAGCCTCAGACCACGTGGATACCAAGCCTCGTATCTTAGCCAAAGGGATGCCAACTCCAATCCTCGTATCTCAACACACCACTTCGCCTCAATGTCTTAGCCTTTTGATCGTACCGTATCCAACATTGCTCACTCAGTTCGGACTCGGGAGTTAGCCCTACCTGACGTTCATGGTGTGCACGAGGTCCGAGGATCCGGAATCATCGCTGAATCAAGAGAACGAAGTCGATCTGGAGCCCCAAGCTGATGAGTTCCGGATATCCGAGTGATTGTGCTATCAAATAAGTGGACATATAAGCTCGCTCGTCGTCTCTATCAAAAGAGAGACCAGACAGCCAGCTCCTCTTATTGCAGACTCTCCTTTCTTTTCTTATTGCAGAAGCACTCGTTCCGTCCTTTTTAAAGCTCACGTTGATTCAATCTTTCTACAACATTATCATCGATCATTACCTGAAATCAGTCTTTTCACCGCATTGCCTTCGTTTTATTTTCAAGAAAAAAATTCCTTCCCACCTCCTGATTATCTCACTCTCTTTCTTAAAGGAAATGTTCAGAATTTTTTCAAAAGCCGCCTTAGCTGCATGTTTGGTCTCTCACGTCCAAGGAGCACTTCTTGGCTCGTCTTTCGGAGTCCCTGGGGATAATGTGACCTACGATTACGTGATCGTCGGTGGCGGCAATGCTGGCCTTACTGTGGCCACAAGATTAGTAGAGCAGAACGCAGGCACGGTTGGCATCATCGAGGCCGGTTCATTCTACGAGATCAGCAACGGGAATTTGAGTCAGGTGCCTGCTACAGATGGATATTTCGCTGGCAAGAGTCTTAAAGACTCTCAGCCTCTGATTGACTGGAATTATGCCACCACCCCGCAAAAGGTAAGTGTTGGAGCAAGGGAGGGTTATATGAAACAAATATAAATGACTTACTAACGTTTACCTCAGGGGGCGTTTAATCAGAAGATTCATTATGCCCGGGGCAAAACCTTGGGCGGTTCTTCTGCCAGGAACTTTATGGTCTATCAGCGCGGCTCCGAGGGATCGTATCAGAACTGGGCAGACGCCGTTGGAGACCAGAGCTACGCTTGGAAGAATTTCCTCCCGTACTTTCAAAAGAGCGTCACCTTTACACCTCCCGACACGAGCCTTCGTTTTGCAAATTCAACTCCAAAGTATGATGCTGAGGCTGCCGCTGGGGGTAACAAAGGGCCTCTCTCGGTAACCTTCTCACACTACGCCCAGGCTTTCGGGACTTGGGCTACCAAAGGATTTCAACAGATCGGCATACCCGAGATCCGCGGGTTTTTGAGTGGTAAGCTGATCGGACAGTCTGTTTCTACGTTTACAATAAATGCCACTACGATGCACAGGGATTCTTCTGAAACATCATTTCTTGCTCAGGGCCTCAACAACCCTGCCCTCAAAGTTCACCCGCTCACTCTGGCCAAGCAAATTATGTTCGACGGCAACAAAAAGGCCAGTGGTGTTCGAGTCGATACGGCAGGTATTTCCTATGTCTTGTCCGCCAGAAAGGAAGTGATCTTATCCGCTGGAGTCTTTGGTTCGCCCCAACTGCTGATGGTCTCTGGTGTCGGGCCAGCAGCTACCCTACAGGGCCTCAAAATCCCAGTTGTGGCTAACAGACCGGCCGTTGGACAAGGTATGCAAGACCATTTGTTCTACGATATCGCATACCGCGTCAATGGCATCACCCTCACGGCACTTTCCAATGACCCAGCTTTCGCAGCGGAGCAAGCCAAACTGTACAACGACAAAGCCGCTGGCCTGTACACGAGTCCAGATACGGATGTGATCGCCTGGGAAAAGATCCCCTCCTCTCTCCGCCAACAATGGAGCAACGAGACCAAAACCGCTCTGGCCGCCTATCCCGCCGACTGGCCCGAGGTCGAATACATCTCCATCGCGTCCTACCTGGGGGACATGCAGGATCTCCGCTCGCCCGGTCCGCTCGACGGCTCCAACTACGCCTCCCTAGCAACCGCCCTCGTCGCGCCCCGCTCGCGAGGGAACCTCACCATCACCTCAGTCGACACCCGCGTCGCCCCGCTCATCAACCCCAACTACCTGAGCGAGCAGTCGGACGTCGACCTCGCAGTCGCGGGCTTCAAGCGCATGCGCCAGTTCTACGCCACCAAAGCCCTGCAAAGCTTCGTCCTCGGGCCCGAGTTCTACCCCGGCAAGCAAGTCGCCACGGACAGGCAGATCGAGGACCACATCCGCGCGAACTTCAACACCATCTGGCACGCCTCGTCGACGTGCGCCATGGGCCGGGCCACCGATCCGAACGCCGTGGTGGATAGCCGCGCCCGAGTCATTGGCGTCCAGGGCCTGCGGGTGGTGGATGCGGCGGCGTTCCCATTGCTGCCGCCGGGACATCCCATGTCCACCGTCTGTGAGTTTTTCTTTCCCCCCCACTTCTATCTTTCGCTTTTCTCTCTGTTTTTTTCCTTACATGTGGTTTTTTCCCTCTGGCTTCCGGCCTGTTTTCGTGAGGGAATTAGGGGTGTGGATACTGATAAGTCGTGGTTTAGATGCCCTTGCGGAGAAGATCGCTTGTGATATCTCCCGAAACTGCGGAGCTTATTGATTTGGTGTGGACCAACAGAATTTTCTCGACTGGGAGTGTACTACATATGGCTTGATGGTGTGGGAATCCAGACTGTTTTTTTCTCTTTTGGAGTGTCGGGGATGGAGAAGCGTGGTTCTGCGGTCTGTTAGTTTTTTCTGACTGTTTTTTTTTTTCGTTTTTCGTTTGCAATGTTGGAGTTCGGCGTACGGAAAGAAAGAGGATTGATTGTTCCGGGGATAAAGGTGCTTTTCCTCTCTTTTTGCCGATTTTCCAAATATTCCTTCACAGGTATGTATCGTTTTAGACTTTTTACACGGCGTCGATCTTGGTAATTTTCTGTTCCTTTTGGTTCAATTGCATTCCATTTTATATTCTTTTGGACGATTTGGATAATGTTAAAAGATGTACGGATGACTATCCTTGTATTCCTCTACACCTCGTCGTTCTTGTAACATACATGCAGGAAGTGGAGCAGAGAAGGTATGCGGGTGCCAAGGCGCTAGTCCCAATTGGCCGGTCCGTACAACTGGACCCTGACTGCAGCATCTGCGGAGGCTGGATTTTCAACAGATAGTTTAGACTGAGAGATCGGAGTGACCATAATGACACTACTATGAATCTCGCTACATATTTCAATAGTCAGATACAGGCAGAAATGGAGCAATCATGCGTATGTATAGGTGTCAAGGCGCTGGTTCCAAGGAGTCGATCGGTACAACTGGACCCTGATAGGACCACGTTTATGTTTTTTTCGCATGATTCTTAGTTCATTCCGTCGTGACTAATATTTTCAAATCGAAAAAGTAAGAAAGAATCGACATTCTGAATCCTCGACAATGACACAATCCTGTACTCTGTAACTCCATTCGAAAAATCTCCATGGATCCGCTCAACAACACCATATTTGCTCAAGCACCAAACACCCTCAGACCCCAGCCCCCCACCGCTCCAACCATCGCTCCATGAATTTGCGCACATATCCGTCATTGATGATGTCCGGTGGCTGGCGCAGAACGGTGCTATCGCGCAGCACGGCCGCGGTGGCGAACGTGACCCCGCGGTCCCCCTTACCCTTTTCCTTTTCGGTTCCAGGATCGGTTTCACTGGCGCTGCTGAGGCTAGTGGTGCTGCTGCTGGGAGCAGTGGTGGTGCTGAGCCTGGGGGTGGTGCTGGGAGTGGTGTCGTTGGTTTTGGGGACCTTGGAGTTGACATCTGTGAGCCTGAGGGGGTTGATGGCGGCATTTGTGAGCTGAAGGGGCGAGATGGCGGTGCCGTTGATGCTGGAGTCGTTGGGGGTGGCGCCGTTGAGCTTGCTATCATCGATGTTGGAGCCTTCGAGGCTGGTGCCGTTCACCTTGCTACCATGCAGGCTGGTACCGTTACTTTTGGGGTCTTTAGGATTCGTACCATTGACCTTGTCATCCTCGATGCCGGCAGTCTCGCCGCTGGTCCTGTTGCTCATGCTATAGCGCAATTCAAAGTGATCAAGCAACTTCGCGGCCGGAATCTGCTCCTCATCGCCATTCGCCGCGGTGTTTCGCAGAAGCTGCATCCAGTCGCCATACGGCACTGTCTCAAATTCGAGTCCGGCCTCGCGCAATTTCTCGAGCAGTTGATCCCACGAGAACAAGTGTGGATTACACATGTTGTAGACCACTGGCGGATTTATGCTGTCAACAACACAAGGCTTTGGGGCTGACTGCAACGTCTCGCTAACTTCCAGGATCGCAGTCGCCAGCGTGTCGACGGGGATCCAAGAGCAATTCTCATCCAGAGCAGGCAAGGCTTTCATGGACAGTGCCGATCGGATCATCGAGGGAACGTATTCATTGTCGTTCCAGAACCCACTCTGCAGGTTCCCCACGATCTGTCCTATTCGTAGCACGTAGCTTCGAGCTCCTCTGCGCGCAGCGTTCAGAACCATATGCTCACCCACCAGCTTGGATTGAGCGTAGCCCATTTCCATCGCTTGGCTGAAGTCGTTGATGGGCACGTCCGCAATCAGAGCTGGGGGTGGTGTATTTTCGGCCGTTGAGATAGAGGAAGCGAAGAAGAGACGCGCAGGCTCAGAGCGGTAGACATCAAGTGATAATGTTAATAAGGCCCTCAACCCTGCTAGGTGTGGCTCAAAACTTTGCAGATGGATAGAGAAGTTTACAGGCCAGGCTAGGTGAACGATAAGGGAAAGCTCAGTTTTGAGTTGCTCCATCATATCTCTGCCAAGGCCCAGGCTGGGTTGACTGAGATCAGCGGAGAGTGCAACGACCTTGTGCTCGCTCGAGGACTCGAGTGTGATACCTCGCTCTCTCAAAGATTGCAGAACCCTATCCATTGGTTTTTCCCCTCGCACAAGGCAGTATACCTTCCTAATACTGTGGCTGTTAGCCATCTGCGCTAAAGTGTGTGCACCGAGCGAGCCGGTAGCCCCGGTCAGTATCTGTTTTTCTGTAAGTAGGTGGACGTGGCATTTTCGTTAGGCTCAAGCTTCAGAACGTACCACAGTCTCACCGAAGCTGGAGTATTTCTCGATCAACCTTTTCATCACGAGCGTCATATCTTCTTTTCCAATTAGATCATGACCCCCCGGGCTAAGAGAGAATAGATATCTCGCTAGACTCTCTAAATTCCCGCGTTCATAGACGATGTTGCTGCTCAGTTGCGCGCCACCTAGATCTAGAGTCTTTTGAATTATTCGTCTCATCTGAATAGCCTTCAGGCTGTCGACGCCGGCATTGAACAGATCAGTGTCCAGAGATTCCAGAGTAGTCCCGACAACATCTTTATACGTGTTCTTCAAAAACGTTTGGATATCTGCGAGATCAAGCTGAAGATCGCCTTCTTGATCGCGCTCAAGCCTATGGTACATCTCGTCGATATAATCTGCGAATTTTTCATTCACCTGAGCACGAATGATACTACCTTTGTCTGTCTTTGGGTATTCGACATCTGACGGCAGGATAGCTACCATATCTCTGGTGATTTGTGAAAAGGACTCCGCGTGCGAGTTAGCATCTTCGATAGAAGGCCATACGGCATCAAGATATTCTTCAGCAGACAAGCGGTCCGAAGCCCTGAAGATCAAGACACCCGGTATCGCTCTGTCCACCCCAACAACAACAGCTTCGCGAACGAGGTCGTCTTGCCGAATACGGCCTTCAATCGGAAGTGGTAGAACCTTCTCTCCATTTTCCAAGGTGATGCGATCATCAATGCGAGTGACATATTTCCACACATCGGGAATACTCGGGTGCGGTGCAAAAACGTCCTTTGAGCGCCATGAGCCAGGTGCCGGATCGTCCGAGTTAGCAATACCGGAAGCCAGTCCGGGGTGATTTGGAAGATACACGGCTTCGAACAATCCGTTCCCAATCGGTTCGAACTGTATTGAGTCCCTGACATTGGAGTAGATACGAATGTAATCCCAAGTATCGTCTCCTTTTTCTCGTCGCATAGTATCGCCAAGTTGCCCCGCTTCGGTACTAAATGATATGAGTTCGTGGCAGGACTGCAACTTGAAATAGGAGCTCCTTACCATCCAAAGACAACACCAAAATTTACGTTCTCCTGAATTAGGCGTTCTCCAAGCTCGTCCGGAGTACGTGCGCCAGCTGCTGTCACAATTTTAGCAGTCTTCAGGTACGCCATGCCTCGCTCGTGCTCAACCAACAGTCCCAGAGCATAAGGGACGGCGTGAAATATTTCGGGCTGCGTCGCCTCAATGGCAGTTATCAGGTTTTCCGCGGTCATGGGTAAAGAAGCACTGAACAGATTCGCTATTTTTCGCATATACATTGCCTGGAGTGTTGTGGATAGACCATATATATGGTACAACGGAAGTGCACCAAAGTTGTTCATCCCCGCCCCTTGCACTGGATGGGTCAATATATTCCTGTGGCTCAAGGATACAGATTTGGGCAGCCCGGTCGATCCGGAACTGTGCATGATGATAGCAATCTCAGCAGTTTCAGTCTCTCGATCAAAGTGCCGCACAAATGGTGACTCGTTCGACGGACGGGCCCTTTCATACTGCGCACGAGTAGGAATAGCAATCTTCTGCAAGGGCCGTTCTTCGCTTACGGCTGCAACGTTTTCCGAGATCTGCTGGGCATCGCCGCTAGCGACAATATTGCAATTGGTTTGGTTCAAAAGGTTGATGATTGCCACAGGCGGTATTCGGAGGGAAAGAGTAAGGACAGTGTAGCCTAGACGGCTGAGGGCAAAAAGAGTGACAACAAAGTCGACGTTAGAGGGGTTAAGAATGCCAACTACCTCTCTGGTATTCTTGTGATTGAGATCAGCTCGTGCTCGGAAGGTCGCTGGGAAGGTTACTCAGAGATAGCACCGGTCTGTCTTACAGGTTTTAGGCCCGACTCAAGGAAGTACTTCACAGCACCATCGACCCATTGATCAAGTTCCTTACCCGTAAACCTTTCGTATTCGCTCACTGTGTCTTCTGATTTAGGATACCCTAAGATAGGAACTGGGGGATCATCGGCCGCACGGTAACGAACGATATCGTCAAGCACCCTCAGCTCACCAAAAGTGTTATAGAGTTCGTAAACATACTCCTTGGTCAGGTGTGCCATTGCAAGTTGAACGGTAAGTAAGGCTGTTTGAGCGTGGCAGAGGCGAAAAATCTGGAGGTTGGAGACGGTAATGGGTCACGTCAACCAGACTTGAAGGACCATTGCTCCGTCCTGCACGCAACAGCTTCGTGAGATGGCGCACCTTTTCGATGCACAATCATCAATCTCCGCATGGCACCCGTGATGGTCATGTTGGAGCGAATGTGAGGGTGGTGTCGATGGGTGTCACTCCAATGAGGACGTGTCCCGTCACTGGTAGGATCCATCCAAGCGCTTACTGCTGATGACTCCGGAGGTCATAAGCTATGCATCTGCACTGGGGAGCCCGCAATCGACTCTTTCGATACTCCGAGCTTACGCTGAGACAAAAGTGAGATGCCGAGAACAGGGCTGGGGAGTAAAGTACGCGGCAGGGCAGCTTATTATTACTCCGTAGGATGACAAAGCCAAGATACTTGGCTCCGGGACGGGGCGGGACTCCGGAGTACTATTAGCGGTTAGATCGCCATGCGTGTGATCAGGCGGGTACTGGTATGCAAGGAACCTTGAAAGGGTTTAGTCGGATCTCGCTTGCGGAGTCTCGATAGAATTGCTTCAAAGGGGGCTGAAAGGGCAGGAGCGTTTACGGGAATCGGTCGAATGTGCAGCCGGGGAACTGGACTCCTGTTCGGGCAATCGCTACTGTACGCTCAAGATACTACGCTGTCGTCTAACTGCAGTCCCTCTTTCACATTCGGTAACGGTCCGCGCGCAGACAGTAAGCCTCAGCATTCCTCTTCTAGAGTGATCTAGACACCTGCGGAACCTTCAGACAAGCCCATCCGGGAGCCCCGGAGCCAAATCCTAAGTCAATGGGAGCTTCAGATTGAGGCATTTCTTTCTAATCGCTTTCTGTTTTCTGCTCTCTACAATCACGTGTGTGGGTTTGATGTATTGGGACAAGAGACTAGAGAGTGAGTCGTTTGGGTCAAGTGAGCGCATATCTTAATGTGGGCACGAGCATCTCGCCAGTCGGCCAGACCAGGTAGCGCTTGCCAACCTCGATCTCTCTAAATCAAGTCTTAGTTTGAGTCCGGGAAGATACGTTGCGCTTTGCTAGATAATCTTCTATCCGGTATTTGACAAATAACTTGAACCACTCGATTACATGTCCCCCTCTCCGTAGCTTGTCCGCTCATGGGCCGGGGTGGTGAAGTCCGTGATCGTCTGTAGCATGGGAGAGTCAAATATATGATCTTTGAACGACCTAATCCGCCAGAGGTGGCGTATCCATAATAAGGGCACCCATTAGATGCCCAGCGACTCTGGTGCCAGTGACTTCTGCGTTATCAATCGCCTTTCGCACCTCAATGTTCTCCTCCTCCGTCAAAGAAACGTCATAAGCTCCCAAATTCTCTTCTAGATACTTAATTTTCTTAGTGCCCGGGATCGGGAAAATGTCCAGTCCCTGCTTCATCATCCAGGCCAACGTCAACTGGCCCGAGGTGCAGCCCTTCTTGTCGGCTATCATCTTCAGCACATCCACAAGCACCAAGTTCTTATCGAAGTTCTCTTGGGTGGAGAAACGGGGAATGGTGCGCCGGAAGTCGTCTTCGGGGAAGTCGTCCACGGACCTGTATTGGCCGGTGAGGATACCGCGGCCCAGCGGCGAGTAGGCCACGGTCGCGATGCCGAGCCCCCGACAGGTCGCAAGCAGTTCCACTGCTGGATCCTCGATATCGGTAGAGAAGGGACTGTACTCGATCTGATAGGCTTGGATAGGATGGATCTTGACGGCACGGCGCAATGTATCCGCGCCGCACTCGCTGACGCCTAGGTATTTGGCTTTCCCAGAGCTTCGAGAAATTAGCATGGTTCACGGCGCAGACTGGATATCGATATCGTACTCAACGAACTCCTTCATGGTGGTTATGATGTCTTCGACGGGCGTCTTTCCATTGAAACGATGACTGGAACGTCCACTGTCAGAAATTGCTCTCGTTCCTTGCCTCAGCACAGAGTACCCCTACCAGTAAAGCAGATCGATATAATCTGTCTGAAGTTTGCCCAGGCTCTCAGCGACAGACTGGCGGATAAAGCCTGGATCATTGCGGATCTCACGACCCCCTTCAGGGGTCACAAAGTTTCCAAATTTCGTTGTCAAGAAGATCTTTTTGGACAGTGAACATCATTAGCTTGATTCCGTATCCTCAACGGGCCGAGAAATTCCTACGTCGGTACGCTTCCCCGTTCTCTGAAACCATTTACCCAGCAGCTCCTCACAGTCGCCATACATGGAAGCAGAATCCCAATGTCGACACCCAAGCTCATAGGCTCGGTCTAGGAACCTGAAGCGCTCCTCATCTGAAGGTTTAACGCCGTAAAAAGCTGGCGGCCACTTATCAGCCATTCCTCATCCCTTAGTATCCTGCGGTGGGTGGCTCACTGCTGAGGCCCATAAGACCCAAACCAAGAGCGGGTATCTGGGGCCCATCGCGGCCCAAGGGTCTAGTAGGGATAGTGGCAGGCATATTAGGGATCTCAAGCCCTGTTTTGTCTTCTCTCTGTGGGCGTAGGTTGTTGCAAAGATAAAACGTAGCAAAAATGCAAACTTTTCAATCATATGTTCTGTGTGCCGGACTGATCTGATCCCAATTCGGCGCAGGAGAGCTTGACCAGAGCTGACGAGGATCCGTAACTCCTTTTGCAAACTCAGCCGGAGAACTCAGTAGGACTCGCGGAGGCTAGTCTGTAAAGACGGGTTTGGGAAGACTTGCTTTGGCGCTATGCAATTTCTTCACCGCCCTCTGATGTCTCTAAGTTCTGTGCTCCGGATTTCCGGTGAGCACTACGCGTTATCGGAGGCTATTGCATTGGTGAATGGAAGTGCTCAGCAGGCTCATGATATTGGCGGTCAGGAGATTCCCTGTCACGAAGGCGAAGGAATTACTTGAGGTTATGTATCAACGCGTTGGTTCTCCACCAATACATATTCATGGCATATCCAAGTCTCTGTTGGCAAAATTATACTGAGTTGCCCAATGAACCAATCTGAACAATGTCTGAATCGTCCGGTCCACAGCACGAGATCTCACCAGTTTTTCGGTTGGAAAACGCGGTGCCTGATCGTTTAGTCCATCTCATTCCAGATGAGCTTGCAAGAAAGGTTCCTGAGCATTCCCTCTTCGCTTTTCCCAAGACCGCCAACCCGCAAGATGGCTTGGTGGAAGTATCCGCCAAATGCTTTGCCAATGCAATAAATAGAACAAGCTGGTATTTGGAGTCTCTTCTCGGCAAAGCCCCTGAGGGGTTCCCAAGTGTTGGCTATATGGGAAGCAGTGAGTTTGTCTCATACTCAAAATCAGTGTTACAGGAAATTAAGTCGATGAAGATGATCTTAGATACTTCCTCTTCATGTTTGGTGCCATCAAAGCTGGGTACAAGGTTGGTCAAACCCCAGGCAATGAAGGTCTTCTCTTTACATCAGTCCTAGATGCTGTTCCTATCTCCCAGAAACAGTGACGCTGGCCATCATAATATTCTCGAAAAAGCCGATTGTCGCATATTTCTGACGGCCGAAAATACGAACTTTGACCATGTACTTAGTCAGCGAAAGATGAAGACGGCTACCGTTCCGGAGCTTCAAGAGTTACTGGAAGGTACACCAGTTCCTTTGTATCCATACACCAAGACTTTCGAACAAGCACGGAAGGATCCATGTCTCGTCCTCCACACCACGGGCTCAACTGGGCTACCTAAGCCTATCACCTGGAAATTGGAGATTCTGAGCACTTACGAGGCTTGGAGATTAATTCCTCCTGTGGACGGCTACGTACCGACGACGGAGGTCTACCAAGAATCCAGGAGGGCCTATAACTGCATGCCTCTGTTCCATACTAGTGGGTTGAATACCGGCATAACCATGTCGCTTCTTCTCGGTATTACAACAGTTTACGGGTCTGCTGGCGTGGTACCTCATGCCGCTTATGCAGACGAGATGCATCAGCTCGCTGGTGTTGACGCCTCGGTCGCGCCGCCCGCGATATATGAGGAATTGATCCATGACCCTGCATCGCTCCAGCGGCTCCACGGCTTTAAATATATTCTCGTGTGTGGCGGTATGTTTCTCCTGGTCTTCCTCTATGTCAAGCTCACTTACTGGAATTTTCACAGCTCCCATGTCTCAAAAGGCCGGAGACACCCTGTCTGAGCAAACCAGAGTAATTTCGAATTTCGGAGCCACGGAGACGGCGTGTCTACCGAGACTAGCTCCCGCTATCAAAGACTGGCAATACTACTTTTGGCACCCAAGCCACTCTGGAATTGAGCTGAGAGACCACAGTAATGGTCTTTATGAGCTATTTCTCGTACGAGATCCCAAATTAGATCTTTACCAGGGTATTTTCAGCACCTTTCCCGATATTGAGGAGTACTCTATGAACGATCTGTACTCGAAACACCCTGACCCTGCCAAAAATTTCCTGTATAAATGGACAAGCCGAGCAGATGATGTAGTCGTGCTTAGCAATGGCGAGAATCTAGCACCGGCACTCATGGAAGCAAGTCTCAAGAGTAGTACGATCGTGAAAGGCGCCATGGTTGTTGGTCACGGCAAATTTGAGCCCGCTGCACTTGTCGACGTGGGTAATTCACCACCCAAAGACGTCGTTGGCCGTCAAGAAGTTTTGAAGCAGCTGGAGCCCGGTATAAATGAAGCTAACAAGCATGCCCCTGCCCATGGCCAACTTGACCCCAACCATGTTTTGTTTACTGATGAAGACCGCCCTCTCCGCTACCTTGGTCAAGGTAAGATACAAAGACACCAAACTTATCAACAATATGAAGAGGACATCGAGAACCTTTATGAAGCGGCGGAAGACGAATGGTTAGGTTTCACCGAAGACGACGCGAGAAATGACGGAAGAGGCTTACCTAGAATTGACTTTGCCCGCCAACTAAGTATCAAAGAGTGGCTGCGGGAGTTCATCACAGAGAACGCCGGTATTCATAATTTAGGAGGAGACGACAACTTTTTCGGGGCTGGCATGGACTCCCTGCGTGTTCTCCGAATTGTTCGAGAACTCAAGCGCCAAGTCAAAGTCGCTGATGATACACAAATCACACCAAACTCACTGTCTCCTGGCATGGTATACTCGCATCCATCTCTGAACGAACTTTCAGACTACCTGTCAAAAAAGAGCAAATCGGCAAGTCAAGACCTTGATAGTGGATATCAAAGCGCAGATACAGATGAGGAAAATCGTAGTTCCAAAATAAGAGATATGGAGTCACTCTTGGACAAGTATGTCCAAAGTCTGCCAGTCCGTAACCAACGTCAACACCCACCGGTTACCCAGGGTACAACGGTACTCCTCACTGGAAGTACTGGTTCTTTAGGCTCATATCTTCTCAATGAGCTGAGCAATGATCCGAACGTACAGCACATTATCTGTCTTGATCGCACCTCTACTGCCGCCGAGAAACATGAAAATACCGACCCTAAGCGAGGATTAACTCCACTCGACCCAGAACGTGTAGAATTCCACAAGGCCAATCTGGCTGATCTTCACCTGGGGATGGAGGATCAACTGTATGAGCGACTAAAGGATACCGTTACACACATCATTCGTAAGGCAATTCCACCTTTATCCCAGGGCGGCATGGCAAATTTGACACTGACATATGTTACTGTAGACTGCCAATGGCCAGTTAACTTTAATTGGACGCTCCCGTCGTTCGAACCGTCCATCGTAGGTGTACGGAACCTCGCCATCATGGCCGCAGAATCGGCTCACAACGCTTTTGTATTATTTGTGTCGAGCGTCGCCTCTGTAGGTGGATGGACAAGAGTCGAAGAAATCCCCGAGACTCCGATCCATGATCTGGCTGTGGCTGCCAATATGGGTTATGGCCAGTCAAAACTCATTGCCGAGAATCTGTTGGATAAGGCTGCCGAAATATCCGGTGTTCGCTCTGCCGTCTGTCGAGTGGGAATCGTGGCCGGCCCCATAGAGCAAACATTAGGCATGTGGAACAAAAGTGAATATATTCCTTCGGTGAGTACTCTTTCGTCTTTTTGGTGTTAAAACGTCACCATTTCTCCTAACACTATTACAGATCATCGTTTCATCGGCTTACCTTCATGTTTTCCCGGAAACATTCCCTTCGCGGGATCACATCGACTGGCTGCCAGTTGACAAGCTTTCCAAGATCCTAGTTGAGATTCTCGCATCTGCATCTCATCATTCAGAGATGCAAGAATCTCCCGACGAAGTAGGCTCTGGTCAACTGGACCGCGCAGACGCGGTAGCAACAAAGATGTACCACGTCGTGAACCCACAGGCTGCATCATGGAGCGCTGATTTTGCCGCCGAGGTACTAGATGCATACCCAGGCAATCTTGTGCAACCACTTCCATTTGAGGAATGGGTCGAGAGACTGAAGGTGAGCGCCGAAGAGGCCGAGAATGATAGAAATATCGACATTGAGCGTAATCCAGCCATACGTTTAGTGGACTTTTATGTAGATGCTATTGGCGCCAAGAAGAACCAGCGGATTTTACCGGCTGATGCGTCGACGGAGGCAAGCAGGACTCTTCGAGAACTCGGTCCATTAAATCGTGGCTGGTTGGACAATTGGATGGTTCAATGGAGTCTCAAATCGGCCTAGCATCAGCGTGATCCCTGTGCTAGAATTTCATGTTGATTAGAGAGATACATGTAGATGGACGAATACGATAGCGCTAGATCGGCGTTTACAAACGAGCTCTAAGCGCTCTGGATATTCTTAAGCTCCAAATGCTTTTTAGGGGCTCAAAATTGAACGATTTGCGTCCAAAAGGCTCAGAGCGCTCCTGAAACTCATTGTGGATGCCGAAAACACCAAGGTGATCAGATCAAGCTCAGAATAGTAGGTATCGCAGGTCCTGTAAATGATTTTCGCGTAT
Source organism: Physcia stellaris (assembly GCA_018902385.1). Lineage (NCBI taxonomy): Eukaryota > Fungi > Ascomycota > Lecanoromycetes > Caliciales > Physciaceae > Physcia > Physcia stellaris. The sequence continues at coordinate 335,388 of JABSSW010000042.1, read as the reverse complement.
GATTTCACTCATGAATGAAAAAAATTGTGAATTGTTGCCGTGTTCTCGATTTCAAAACGCTTGCGACTCCTTGGTTGAATTTTGAGCAACATTTCATTCAGCTGCTCAATCCGTATGGTAAATTGTATGATAATCAAGCAATCACCTTTCTGAGTTTTCGTCTCGTCTCAGGATCTCTCAGGCTTGAAGCACTACGATAGGACATACCATACTGAACTTTTTTGGAACGAAATCTATCCGAACACGCTAGGAAATAATTCTTGGGCTGGGTTAAAGATAATTGCGCAAATGGGAGAACATACACCCAAAATGTCGACCAGCGAATCTTCCCACCGTCAACCGTCAACCGTAAACCACGCGTATATCAACCCCTACAATCCAAAATCACAAATAAGACTAAAAATCATCAAAACATCCAGCAACGGCAAGCAAGCCCCACTCCCCTCTCCCCTCCCCTCTCCCACGACCCACCCCTCTCTCCCGCCCCACCCCCTCCCCCCTCCTCCCCACCTAAAAAGAAAAGCAAGAATGCACAACCCCGCCAACCCCCAACAAAATCTCCGCAAGCTCCACCAACTCCGGCCCCCCAATAACCAAAAGCTGCCGAAAAGTCTTCGCCCTCAAGAGCATCTTAGCGACCTTCCTCGCCCCGCCCAAAAACTTAATCAGCTCTTTAAGCCGCCTCAGCTTGGAAAGCGGGAACGCGTTCTCGGCAACCGCCTTGAGGATCGCGCCCGCGCATTTCAGGATATGGAGGAGGCTTTGGCGGGGTTCCAGGGGTGTGGGATTGAGAGTGGTGGGCGCGCGGGCGGTGAGCTGGAGTGTAGTGGAGTTGTGCGTGCCGAGCCATTGCTTGAGAGCGTCTTCGCCGGCGTCGAGGACGGAGTCCGGGATGTCGGTGATGGCGTCGAAGGCGTGCTCGATGATGTCCGCGTTGGCTTCGTCGAAGGGGAAGGGGGTGATGGCGGTGGTGTTGTCCTCGGCGCGGACTTCGAGAGTGTTGGTTTGGGGGATGCTGAGAGCTAGGCCCGTGGAAGAGAGCTGGAGGGTTGCGACGAACGCGGTGAAGATGGTGGAGTAATGCATTGTTGCTGGGAAGTTGGATAATGGCAAATGAGGTCGGCTTGGCGGTTGAAGTGATCGGGAACGAAGTATCGAAGTCGGCAGTGTTGGATCCTTAGTAGAGGCAGATGCTTTGGATGGTCTTCAGAGGTTAAGGGAAACGGACACTCCTTTATAGACCTCCGAGGACCTCCAGTCTATCTGCTCTTGACAGCTGATCTACACCGTCCAAACAGAGGCCTCCAATATCACACATCCTACTTAACCTTGGCATGTAGTGCCAAGGCTACAACGACAACATCTGTTTGGTCAATGGTAGCGACTCTCGGTGCATGTTGGCATAAGTTTGTGGTGTACCTTGCCTGACATACGATCGATCGTACGATGTATACTCCCTACAAGGGGTTTTATCGCCCATCAGTCGCCTAAAGAGGTTTATTATCGTAAGGAAGGCTCATACATGATCAATGCCACTGCTCATGAATGAATGTAACATTTGGATGGAGCGAGCGCCTGGGGGCGGGAATGAGTCGCTTGCTCTCGTCTGCATGAAGCATCTATCCAATGGGTGGAATCAATGATGGCGCCTTTCTCGATCGTGAAGGTCGATAGACGAACCTGCATGCTAGCTCAAATCTGGTTATTTTCATAAGTGAAAGGAAATACTCCGTAAGCTACCGACTTATACTCATGTGCTGTTCAAGCATGTATAGAAATGAAAACAAGGCCGGGAGGCTTTTTGAGCTTTCATCTCAGGGAAAGACTCGATAGCTCAGGGACGATAAGCTATCCACAAAAGCTCAAGGCCTGTCGTCCAGCATCACGAGCTAGACGTCCATCTGGGGGCGGAAGACGACGGGTTGGTGCGCCATGAGGATGTCTAGAAGTTCAGTCACCATGTCTGGTACTATATTTTGATAGACTGGAGCATAGCCAGAGCTCAGCCTGGACTGAGCTCAGGCCATATATGATATATCTTGTAGTTGTACAGTCCCTTACCGCAGCGGGTGGTTAGTCTCTTTAGCGGCTTAAGGATTATATCCCTGCCTAGCAAGGATAATATTGATGAAGCTAACTTCTTGAAGTTAGATATCCCGGATCCACGCTGTTCACCCGCTGTGGTAGGTGACTGTAGGTGGCGTGGCCTGTATTTCCAAGAGATTTAAGTTGTTTCAAATTGCGGGGAAGGAGATTTTGGCCCAATGAAGGAAGGCAATCACTGCGGCGTTCGTCAAAGTCATTGTGGGGGCCGAAAACGTTAGACTGGTCAGGGACGGCAGATACCGAAGACCCCATTGTTGTCTCCAGGGCGGAGCCATAAATGAAGAGTGTTAAGAGTTGTCGCTAGACTCAAAGCCAATTGGCGACAAAGGAATAAGTGTCTTCGCGAGCCACTAATTCCAGCGCTGATAATAATAGAGTAAGAAGGCTAGGCTACTCACCTCTTAATCTTATGAGGCTCGGAAAAGATATGGTAAGTTGCTAGAGAAGCTCTCGCGGTCCCCCACGCGCATGGCCGATGGCAATAATTCATTAGTGACTGATAGACTTAGCGCACATTGATGCGGGCTTCCGAGTGACTTACTTGTCTAATTTGAAGATGACGAGGTCTCAAGATGGCACACATGTTGAATGAGACAAATTCCAGGATTCCAACGATGTAGAGCCTTTAGCAGCTTCCTAATAAACTTCACGAGAAGATGACTGAAGTTTGAGCATGAGATTGACGTTGACGGGGTCAGCATTCCGCTCGATTGAGAATGTGAAAGACTTGACCTAGCCGCTGCGCCATATAATCACCAGCACGAAAAGAGAGTGTGGTGTACAAAGAAGCACCCGGACACTACGATTATGACGTTACGGTTCTAAGGGATTGAAATAACAGTCCGACACGACTTAATTTATCACCAGATAACTAGAGTCGGCGGGAGTTATCGGTGCCTGAAGAGAGCCCTGTCACCGGGTCAGCGATGCTTTACAAGAAGCTCCGATCCCCGGGAGAACACCGCGTCGTTACAAGGACTTTGGAAATGTACGTGATACCTTTATTTTAACTCTCCCCTGGCCTCGCCTCTGTCATCAGCCATTCTTTTCCCCGTCAGCGTACCCGTTCCTTGAAGTGGGATCACCTAGTATTCCTTCGCCGACAAGCTCGACCTGAGGGCCTTTGTAGTTCTTCCGGCCATCGACGAACCATTGCACGATAGAGATCATTAGGATTATGAAGAAGACGACGACGCAGTAATCTGTAGGATGTGAGTGAGTAGGGGTGAGCTTGACGTGAAAGAAGAAAAGAGAATTTGGCTGAGTACTGAGGAAATGTTTAAGCTGAGCCAAGAATAGCGCATTAGGGTGGACAAGTTTTATTGAGATCGGCGAGCTAAAGTTTAAGGGACAGATGACTGGAGGAAGGGGAATTTGAATGCATGGTTGAATGGGTATAGAGTGCAGAGAAGAAAAGGAAAGGAATCAGATTTGCTTACTCATGTTGCTTCCCGTAGTAGGTAATTCCGGTGGGAAAAGGAAAAGCACCGTCGTCACAATGACGTATGCGATGCCAATCTTCACTCAAGGTGTCAGAATAAACACAAGTTGGCGGTGTAAACGAAGAATTAACGCACCAGATTAGCGGCCCAACCCAGCAACCCAGGCAACACGAACGCCCTGGCAGGCAACATCTTCCGTCCCCTCAAACAATTAATTGCCGGAGGTATCGCGTAGCTTACACCTAACGCAACAACAGACGCGGAGATGATAGCGTTGAAAGCGCTCGATGAACCGAGAAAGATACAGCCGAAGATAACGACGAGAGCGGTGGTTAGATAGAGTGCATTCACCGGGAGCTCAAGAGACGGATGGACCTTGGCGAAGAACCGAGATGCGGGTAGGCCTCCGTCACTGGAAAGAAGGAATCTTGTAAGTTGCCGTGAAAGCAAGGAAGCCGTGGCTTTCATAGCATAGATATGCTTACCGAGCGAAGGCATAAGTCATGCGGCTGCTAGTAGTCATAATGCTGATGCCAGCGAAGAGTAGACAAATCAGTGGGAATCTAACCTGCTGGGTCAATCATCTATCTCCGAAGAGCAAAATAGGAAAAGCCACCCACATCAGTAGGCATATACTTCCTCCGTGACTTCCAGTGGCATCGAAAAATATCTGCAGCAGCGGCCCAGCAGAGCTCTCAATTACCTTGTCCGGATCGCCCGCCACGAATAGCAGCACCATCAAGAAGATGAAACCTGTAAACACACCAATACCCACACAAGCAATCATAATCTTTGGTCCTTCAACGGATGCATTAGGGATCTCTTCGATCATGTGCGCGACAGCATCGAAGCCCGTCAATCCTAGGCCAGCTTGCAAGAGCCCAAGAAGCCAAGCAATGCCGTCAGGCCAGCCGGTTTCATTGATGAATGTTCTAAATGCAAAGTCTCCAGATGAATAATTGGGCGAGGCGCAAGAGAGGACTGTTATGGAGATAACGACGAAGCCGGTAATAGACCAGATGAAAGCGGTCTTGGTGACATAGTGGAGGATGTGATTCATGAAGGCGTTAACGCAGAACGCGACGATGTTGTAGGCGATGTAGATGAGGAATTGATGCCTGCATATCGATTGACATCACGCCAGTAGACGAGAGAAAGAACGGGAAAGAAAAGGGTATAGCTCGGGGTAGGACTGTAGCAGCAGAAAGCGCAGACATTCCTCGCCCAAAGTCGGTGAACCGTGGATACTGAATGGAACACGTGACAGTGGTAGAAATCACTTACCACCTCTGCGGCTCGTAACTCGCATTATAGAACGAGATACAGCCCACAATTAATTGACTGCCCAACAGCCCCGCACTCGCCACTAAGGCAATCCATCCACTGACGTTGATCCATCCTGTGATCCAACTCAAGATTGGCACCCACGGTTTCCAGCTAATGACCGCGACCCAATGATACTGGCCGCCAGCGGTTGGATAGGCGGAGAGGAATTCGGCGAGAGATGCAGCAAGACATAAGTTACAGATCCCGGCGGTAACGAGGCCCCATATCACGGACGTTGGCCCGCCCGAAGGCAAGGCGAGGGAAAGAGAGGCGGAGAGAGCCGTCCAGGAATTCAGAATGGCGAAGGCAAGACCAAGCATAGAGAGAGGGGAAAAGTTGCGATTGAGCTCGGCTTTGTGGCCGAGGGCGGCGAGCTGGGCGTCATCGTCGGAGTGACCTGTGTGATGCGGCATGGTAGCGAGTAAAGGCAACTGTTGGACGGGTCAAGCTGACACAGCTTTGTGGAGAGGAAAGAAGCCACAGCTGTGAGAACACCACTGTCGTTTAAAGTGATATACAAACCATTCGAGGTTGACCCACATGACCGACATGTATGTCAGATCCCAATGACACCAAGCAGAATGTGGACTAGACTCCGCACGCCGTCTCCATTGCCCGCACGGCTGGCTTCATTTTGACCCCTCATTGCTTTGTCGCCTTTACTACATAGTAATAGTAGGATGAGAAAAGCATGGACTCAGACAGATAGCATGTTCCGGCGAAGATGTGTATTTAGGGCTACGGTCATCTTGGCTGCCTAGTGCCTTGATTGCTTCCAGCCAAGCCAATTGCGAGCTACCTTATGCGCGGTGAGAGCTCGGTATTATTCTGCTAAACCATGATGAGCTAGATCAGTAGTGTATCGTTCTTGGCATTGTGTTGGAGAGACAGCCCTGCCAATCGCATCATGAAATGGATGATAGCAAAGGCTCGACGGTAAAGACATGATCTCGCAACAACTCCAGACCCTCAGACTCCCCAGGACTTAAACTTTTTCGTCGTGAGAACGATATTGGGCAATGCCAACTAGTCGGGTCCTTCTATACCTAGTGTTCGAAGTTAGGAGAGACTGCGCGTTTGGTGGATCTGGAAGGGTGTTGACAGATTGTGGAAGAGGTTTCATGGCCAAATAAAGCAGGCTAGCTTGTTCAGACGATGGTGTGAGACCGGCCATGTCGTAGGCAGTACTATGGTGAGATTCAGCAGTCCCCCGCGTTTGATTTCCGCCTCTTTCGAACCACTGACATATCCTTCCAACCAACTCTTGGATCAGAAAACTGATAATTCCACATCTACTGCGTGGGTGTCTAGTGTAATATCTGGAATGCATAAGCACATAGCGTATAGAACGAGACAGGTGGAACCCATACCCTGGAGCTCGGTGATAGCATCTGTAGCCAAGTATGATTCGAAGCCAGCCATTGGTTCAAGCACCCGGCTCTGTTTTCACAATGTCCCTTCTCCGAGTTGTTGGACCCCATGCTTCTGACTGTTCGGGACCGGTCCAGTGTCGTTGATCAGATCTCTGCCATATTTCCCCAAGGATCGATACCGCTAAACTGCGCCAACCCCAATCGGCGCCATCAGTCTCCGTATCCTCAAATATTCCCATGCACACGTCATCATCAGCAGAGCATTTAGCGCGACAGAACACAGTAACATATTTTGTAGCCTTCGTCTTCTCTGCAGCGGAACATTGCTGCTGATGTCGCTCGGGATATGCGCCTGGGTAGGTTCGGTGTCAAAGGTCCCAAGCTCGGCTTCTTCTTCTATGAGGCGGAGAGGGTCGTAGCGGATGCCTCTGTTGGCCATGCTTCTAGGGTTGAGGGAGGGAGGGTGAGGAAACGATAGGAAGGGACGTCTGGCTGTGGTTGGTTACAATACGGAGAAGGTACGGCGGCGCACTCAGGAAGAAGAGATTAGCCAGCACTGATTGCGACAGACGATGAGTCAAAGACAAGCAGAAGCCTCTCGAGCAGATTATTGATTGTTTACGATACGCTGCACACTACTCTAGCTCTTTGAAAGCTTGGCAAGGCTTGTCACAATATCGGAATTCTGTGAGGAAGCAAGCGAATGCTCATTTTGCAAGGCTGATACCGGGTGCATACCCTGCATTACCTGATCGATGATGTAGCTAACAGTATGGGAGCTGTTCAAGGGTGACTTTGCCCTTGTGTCCTTACAAAAGCTTTCCTCCAACGAGGTGTTCGATTGTACTCGCGCCATATGCTTGAATAAATCCTTCGAGTCTCTCCAGCAACTTCTCAAAAACAAGGTTTCATGACTCTGAAATTACAGTTTTCGACTGTTGCATTTCTACAATTAGCATCGGTGGGTTGTTTAGTGTTTGAGTAGCGTGACTTAACGATTCGCCATTTCTTTTGGCGAAATTATACCTGGAGATGCTTTTGGGATCATGTCTCCCATTCACTGCATAAGGTACCGCTCTGTGTCTACTCTGGCACTGAGAGCTCCCATCAAGACGTCAACATACCAGGGTGAGCCAAATAGTACGGCTATCAAGCTTTTTATCTCCACTCAATATGCAGCTAGCAGTAGCCCCAGAGGAGCTTTCCGTATCCAACTCTCCTAGCACAGCAATGTAACTGTAATTAGAAAAGCAGGTCCAGCGTTAACATCCAGCGATCGGAGATCTTGCACATCAAGGTCATCGACTGCCTCTTCCGTATCCTTATATCAGGATTACAACAGCGGTCCCAACTCCCAGCAACACCATAGCCAGCTGAACCTTACTTTGCACAACCGAAGCAGCGGAGAATGGCGAAACAGAGGGGCTGATCGTCGTCCCTGTATGATTCACATGCGGTATCCCCGTCCCAGTCCCTGTCCCAGTACCTGTCCCAGTCCCAGTCCCCGTCCCCGTCCCCATCCCAGTCGCCCCCGTCCCAGTCGCCCCCGTCCCAACAGCTGGGACACTACCTCCGCTTGGGTAAATCGGCAAACTTGGATTACCCACGAAAGACGAAACCGTTTCTCGTGGAGTCTCAATCGCCTCTGACGGGCTCGTAGTCGCAGGGGTCTGGCTCGTAGTCGCAGGGGTCTGGCTCGTAGTCGCAGGGGTCTGGCTCGTAGTCGCAGGGGTCTGGCTCGTAGTCGCAGGGGTCTGGCTCGTAGTCGCAGTGGTCGGCAACGGAGTCTCGGAAGCGATCGTCTGTACTACAGGGATACCGCTCGCTCCTGGCTTAATCTCGACAATGTTGCTGGGACCGGAAGGATCAAGGTTGGCCTCTGCTATGGCGATAACTTTGGAATCAAGGTCATAGACTACGTACGCCGAACGCAGGAAATTGTCCCCGAGGATCACATAGGTCTCAGTAGTCTCTCTTAAGGTGAGCTGGCAAGCCGGAGTATTGTCCGCGTATTGGAGGTCCGGATTCTCAGAGTGCGGGACGATGAAATTGGAGAGGGGGACGGTAATCTTGGGCCCGTCTGGCCCCCCAAAGCCGAAGGCCAGGTTTGCGTCAGCGGTGGAGATGTTGCAGGGTACGATGTGGCCGCCGCTCTCGGAGCTTGCGCCAAGGTAAGAGTAGAGGTAGGCTGTCAATGAGGACGGGATGAAGGACAACGTGGTACCAGAGTCGAGGAGTGTGTAGATGCCAACTTCGCCAGGGAAGAGATCGGTTTCTCCGGAAGAGGATGTGGCTGTGAAGGATGTCCACTCGACGGCAAATTCACTGACATCGGACTCTCCAGGTTCGGCGACCATAGGGGTACTAATGAGGGGTCCATTGTATAACGAAGTATCGACACCACCGAACAAAATACTTCCGGTCGGAGCATCTGCAGGCTATCAGCTATTTCGATGGTTGTGTTTGATTGTAAGGACAGGGTTACCTTGTCCGTTGAGGTAGAGACTGAAGGCTTTGGCTCCAATCAATCCATTGTTATAGAGCTCAGTTATGATATTGGGGTATTGGTAGTTGTAGTAGATATTGGTTGCTTCATTCGACTCGAATCCCACCCCGATTAAGCCAATGCCCGTGAAACCTTCATCATCTTCAACCAAATCGGCAGTCGTTGTTGTAACGCCAAATTGCACATTTTCCAGGGTTCCACCGCCGATGTTGAAGGTGTCTTTGTAGAACGTGCCATTATATTTACTGGAGTCTCCGAATTGTGTGAAAAAGGGGGTTCCTAACGATTGTGATGTTGAGGATTGGGTTGCAACATCTATGTCCCTACCATCAGCTTTCAATTTGCTCTACAGTCATTGAAAAGACAAGTGCCTAAGGGATCAAGAAGGTACGCACAAGCGCCCGTAAAAGAACAATCCTGCGGTTGTACTTGGCAATAGTCCTCGTCAATTGACGGGACGAAAAGATCACTGCTGCCTGTGTCTATCTGAAGTATAAATTGCTGAGGTGGTGTGCCGATTTCCAGCTGCACGGTATAGAGAAAATTTTCATTCTTAAGAGTCAAGAGAAGACTGTCATCCCTTCGATCAATGCTGTTGCGATACTTGACTTTGTTAAATTCCATGCCCACAGCTCTGGGGCTAGCCGCCGCGAAAGCAAAGCATTGCAGAAAAGCTACAGCAAGGGCGAAGAACTTGTTTGCACGAGACATTGCTGCGAAGGAATAACATGTAATTTGAGGATTTGTAGAGCGAAGATGAAGGATAAATGGAGATGGGAATGAAGGATCGTGCCTAAACTACTAGATGAAAGAAGGGTCGAGTCAATCGTCGATTTGCTTCAGGTTTGGGGGCTTCTTATTGTTTACGCTGGTGATTTCATGTTGTGAAACCGCCGAAACAAAGCTCACTGCGCGGCCTCAGCTAGGAATGATATGACAAGGCGACCAATTGTGTAAACCCAACAAAGATTGTTGCGCACCACCCATACCGATTTACTTGACGGGAGCTTCAGACCGATAAGAGTCTGCACCACCATTGGACTATCAATGTCTGGGCAAATTCAGGGTAGTGAATGGTCCTGATCAGATACATATAAAATGCATAGCCTGCGCCGCTGGGGCGTCCAGACTCGGCCAGTGGTAGCACCACAGCTTTCTTGGCACTTAGGGTAGTGGAATGCGAGGAGTGATAGAGCGGCCCATGCATGCTGCATGCAGACTTTTTTTCCATTGCGGCCACAGTCGGTTCACCCTCAGTCCAATTGGTCAGCCTTGCTTGCTGGGCTTTTTGAGGCTGATCTCCAAGACGCGGAGCTTCGATTTCGGCAATGGCTTTCGGGGGTGAGACACATGGTCCTTCGTTTGGATCAAAATGCTCGTAAATGTCTTCAAAAGGTTGAGATCAATTTGAATCCTGAGAGTTTACTCCGTACGATGTTGTACTCCGTACATCAGGTCGTTTGAGAAGCGAGTTACTCAAAAAATCCGCCTTGCGCCGAAGCCGCTATTCCTATTTCATTCCCAGCCGCTAGCGGGCTGACTCATCTCTTGGCATTCTTGCAACCAAACCGTCAGCCCAAACGATCCTTCAGCCAACGTCGAGGAAAAATCAAACGATTCTTCACCCTCCGCAGTCATGTCTCTCCCTTCTCACTTGACTGCGTCCGACTCTTCCATCATGACAGCATTAGTACGCCTCCCACTGTCCGACTGGGAAGCTCGCCTCATCGGCCGTCGACTCACCTCTCCTTCACCCACCTTCGTCGATCCCAATGGCGCAACAGTCTTCCACAGTGTCTCCACTCCAACCAACCCCTCATCCAATCGTACCATTCTCTCCTCGGACTCCTCGATACCCTCCCCAATACTACAGCTTCCGACGGAATTACGGTTACACATCTTAGCCATGCTCTTCGAAGAGGTCACGTCAGACGACTGGATGTTTTGCCATCGCGGAGCGACGCCTGCCTCAATCATTTTTGTCTGCAGTCAACTCTATACAGAGGGGAGGCAGATAGCGCTGAAGGCATGTACATTCGAGTATGAGAGGCTACCAGAGAAGCACAGGATGTTGGGGTGGGGTTGCATACAGACATGCGATTATTATCGTGAGAGGTGAGCCCCCTTTTACAAACCCCTCTCTATCGACGAGGAAGATATCGCAGAAGACAAGAACAATGTCATCTGGGAGTCATGTTGTGTTGTTACTGAGTGGTAATAAAATGCCATCGCAGGTTGAACGGAGATTTTGACGATAACAACGTGTGTAAGGGAGTTTCGTATGGATGATCAAGTGAGCCGAAGTCATCATACTTTTCGAGGGGCTATCGAGACACTTCAATGTCGCCACCTACTCAGACCCCTTGACGTCTTCTATATGAATCAGCAAAAGCTTCACCTTCCTTAGCCACCAATCCAGGACTGATAATATACTTCCCTTCGTGGCCTGTTGACTCAACAAAAGTAACAGTCGGCCTGGGGGAACATATCCCGGTCCAAATCACCGAGTTCCCTCAGCCGTGGACAGAACACGCCCCATTCTCAGTCATCGTATCCGCTTAGTAGCAGCAGCGCTTTCTCTTGATATCTCGGTCACCGCCCTCATATCTATCACTGCGAATATGGAGCCGAGATGTGGCCTTCGCTCGAAATACAGGGAGCTGAGGGGATAGTTTTGTTCAGGCCGAGCAACTCGCTTATCTTCTCGTGGTGGTCGTGATGATCTCGATACCCCATTACCTTTCGACTGCGGGCTGCTTCTCCCAGAGCATCGTGTCCATACTAGAAGTGGCTACCTAGCTAACAAGCTTGCCTCGTCTTCAGTCACGGCACGTGGCCTTAATATGGACTCGACCGCAATTGCATCTCTTGATGATTTTGAAAGTGATAGGAGAATAGGAATAGATAGCCTGCAAAGAAAGGATAGGGGAAGTGAGCCTGAATTTTGAATTGAAAGACTCTTTGATGATTAAACACGACATACCCAGGTCGACCAATATCGTCAAGCTTAAAAAGATCCTCTATCTCGACAGCGAGCATCCCATGACATATTTTGTGCCTAAGTACGAGTTTGCCTTTTGTCACAACGAGAGAGAAAGTATCAGTGGCGAGGCGTGGAAGGCAGAATGGAACCATACCAGACCATGGCAGTTATGGGTTTCTCATACTAAACGAGGGATATCGGGATTAATAGAATCATTGATCGGCCCGAGATTCAATGAAGAAACCGTTTGCCGAGTTTGAACGGAAATTAATCTCTCAAACGCAAACGGAATTTTGTAAATTTCACAAAAGCCAACATTACATGTACCTTATCCATCACCCTTCAGTCAGGCACTTCCGCACTCCAAGCATCATGACGCTTTCAACTAAAGATGCTACGCTTGCTGAGGTAACTGTACGAATCAGTAAGCTTTACGATCACCTGTCCACGACGCAGGACAAGTACATCCATGATGCTATGAAGTCAGCGCTCAAGGTGGCGGCTGCGGATCTTGTGATTCTGGTAAATTTTCCAGATTTGCTTCAGAGATGCTTATCGTCTTACATGATCGTGCAGATAGACAACCACCCTGATTTCGATCCTGCCACTACTGTAGCCATCTCCAAAGGAGTCGCCCCTCGTGAGAGCTCGCACGACCGACATGCGAGCATTATCACCACATCGAGTAGCCCTTCCCGAGGCAGCGATCAAGTCACTCCATACACTAGGCCTCCGAGCCAAACGCGCTCATTCGCACATCCAACCAGTGGCCCGACATCTCGAGTTTGGAAAGCGACTGATGAGCAGCGCCAGCGCCCAATTGCAGTCGTCCCCGACTCCGGGGAAAGTAAAAATGAAGCACATGGGCAAACTCTATTGGAGGAAGAACGTGTTCCTCTTGATCCTAGGAAGCGCATTGTTCAACGGTTTCCACCACAACCACCACCATCTTCGTCTCCTCCATCTTTTCCAGCAGCAGCTATCAATTCCTACGGGGCACCCACGCCGACCATCGACATGAAAGATGTTTGTTCTTGTTCCTTGATAGGTCATAGCTGTCCAAATCCCGAAGGTAAGCCCAAAACATATCTGGCCAAGGCTTCCAAGCTATCGATCTCAAGGAGAGACCATACTGACTCGTCACCAGAATGCGGTCTCGTCTCAGTGTGCGTTTACTGGCACAAGGTACCTGTCACCCAACCCTTCTCACGCTCCCTCGGCCCTCATTCACTTATCATCCTCACTACTAGCCAAAATTTCCCTCCCAAACGCACTGTATGTGCTCAAAACCGCACGTAAACGGTACCTGTCGCGACTGGCGCGAAGGCCGCCCCTGCGGCCACGGCTCAGATTGTTATCATGGACACGACGCTCCGGGTGAAACTGTCCGGCGGAGCAAGATGGAAGAGCATGCAGAGCATCACGCGCAAATGACCAATTTGGCGAACCAAAAAGACAGGAACAGTACGAGCGAAGAATGGAAGGAAGGAAGAGAGGTACCGAGAGTGAAGAGGGGGAGATGGGGGAGGGAAAGGAGCATGGACCTAAGAGAGAGAGGCATTCTTGAGGTGTGTGGCTATTCTTTTGAGGTGTGGGGCTATTCTTTTCCGGTGCGGATGATGGCGGATACTACCGTGGTGTGACGACAGATTTACCCAATGGGCTGGTATCAATTGGTGCCATTCTCGATAGTTACAACATTTACAGATCAGCGTTTACCGACTTCGGGTGATATCAATATATGGTGCTACCTTCAGGTCACATTCTTCGATTTTGTGCCGGGAACGAGCCAAATAGTGTTTTCTCCCTTGCATCTTCTTCGAGTGCCGCTATTTTCCTGGTGTGCTTAAGATACTGCTATTCCCATAGTGACCGCTACCGACATGGAGAGTCAATGGGAATTTCGATCGGGTAGCAGCTACGTTGGCATACACCCTATTGGCTTCTCATTATCTTCTTCTTTGACCTCACTCTCTGCGTTGATGCTGTTAATAATTAGCCACAAGCACCACCACTGTATTTTAAGAGGCTGGAACTAATGATGATCTTATGATCAGCTAATTCGTGATATCTGGCAGCACCTCAAAGGAACGTACGAGTATTTTGTGCTGTTTTTGAGATGCAACCGTCGGAAAGTCCCGAGCTCAGAAGAGTCAAAAAGTTGCTTGCTCATCGAGTCAGTTCAGATACGTCAAGGTTTATTTTCGTCAAAGACGCTTTCACGATTTTCCGCTACACTGATGATAAGATGAGCTGCGTCTTTTGATCAATCTATCAGTCCCGGATGACACATGTTTGGAATTGCTGCTCAATAGAGATCATCGGCGCAGAACATGTATAAAAAAAGTCTATGGTCTTCTTGGCGAGCTAAACTTCCAATCACTAAACCTCCAATCATAAAATCTACAGGCCACCAGCCATCCTCCCATCTCAAATCCATCACACCTTTACCCATCCAGCATTCCCCGCATCTCTCTACACCGCATCGCCGCTGAACCTCTCTCCTCTATAGACACCTGCCCTTCCTAACCATCAATCTGCTTGTCCGCGGATATCGCGCTCGTCATGTTTAGCTGCAGAGGAGGTGGCTTCCGTGCCTTCAACTTCATGATCGTAAACTTTGGGCATGGCGGGCGCATGTTGTTAAGAGATTCGATAGTGAGGTTTCTTGTCAGAAGCTTTGGACTGTTCTTCGGAGCACAAACCCCCAATTACCCCAGAAAAAGGCATCTAGGGCTCCGTCTTCGATACGCCAAAAAGAATCCTAAGCATACGGTCGGTAGAGGAAGTCTTTCGTTGCGAATTGGATATTTGAGATGATGTGCGAGTGAGGTGAGTGCTTTATGTTCGATGCAGGGCTCGCTTTTGATGAGGTGACTTTTTAACTTGTTGTTGAAGGATTTATTATGTTAATTGATGTCGCACTATACTCTGAATCACTGCCGTCTTCCGTGTGCAGCTATCTTCCCTATTTACAAAGACTGCAATTACGTATCTTCTCCAGAGATAACAAAAAATCAGAGTCTCAACATGGCTGGGATCTCCGAAGAGGCAAGTAAGCACAACGAGAGAAAAAGCAAGTAAGAAATCTTATGTATGGCCCGACCGCTCTATTTCATCAACTTTGATAACCACTTTTCAAGTCTATAAAACGAATCTCGCAAAAAGCCCCGCGAACATCCGTCATCAGCCATTTCCTCAATACCATCCAAAACAACCCTTCATTTCTCCTTTATCTTCTATCATCTACCGTCATCTTTCACGTTATTTATACTGCTCATTGCTATAGCGAAAAGGCAATTCTCGAATGCTATCTTCAACGTAGAACAAGGGAACATCATCTCAAACGCTCAAAAGCAGAAATCATAGCTGAGAGGCTGTGGGATGAATGCAGATATCTATCCTGTGCAGGATAGGTTCGAGTAAGGCTTCTGTTTGGGCGTTTTCATCAGTCAGCGTTGGAGGATGAAGTTGTTGGGTTTCGAGAACTTGATTTTGCTGTCTATTTTGATTGAATAGGTTTGATCGAGTCTTCTCTTTGGGCGTTTTGTTTAGTTAGTGGTGTAGGGTGAAGTTCAATGGTTTGTTAGACTTGGTGTCGCTATCTATGCCGTTCAAATATGTCCGATCAAGTCTTCTCTTTGAACGTTTTCATCAGTCAGCGTTGTAGGGTGAAGTTCATTGGTTTGGGATTGTGTAGGGGTGATGGTGAGTTAGCCCTCCCAATCTTCATGCGTTTCCTGACGGCCTCGCTTGAGTGTAGCCAATCCTCCCGATTCTATCGACTCACCATCCAAGTCGTCCGATTTGCGCGCTCCCCTGCCAACATTACAAAAAATAATAAATAACTGTTTCTTCTTACGTCGCTCGTTCTTTTCACGATAGTATTTGTTTAGGCTATCTCGTTCCCCTGCAGTTGCGATACAGCTCTCTTTCACTTTGAGGGACTCGTCACCGTCCAAGTATCCTGGAGCGTAGCTGTCATCCATTTTTGGACCGAAGAGGTGAATGCTGTGATAGTAGAATGATATTAATACACGTCTCATCAGATAGCCATGTGTCAGACTTTCTTCCGTCAACACGAGTCTGGACAATACTGGTCGAGGGACGAGAGTCTTGACTTGGTGATATGGGCGGATGTTGAGATCCCATTCAGATAAAGTCCTATCAGTTTTTCTCTTTTGGTGTTTCATGAAGCCATCGATTTAAAGCGGAGCTGATGTTTTTCTCGAATTTGCATTCGTGACCTCGAGTCCAGACATCATTGGTTGAGAGACATGAGTCTTGACTTGATGATGTGAACGAGTGTTGAGACCCCGTGGACACATGGGTGTCCTTATCGCCAGTGACCTTAGCGTTAGTTGAAGATTGCTTTGAAGGCATGGTAAACAGTATGAGTCGTTATTCTAGATACTGAATTCTGGGGGATCAAGTGAGAAATGCCTGAATCGAATCCGTAGCCTTGTGGTCTGGGTCTTGAGCGTTAGTGGAAGATCAGTTGGGAGATATAGTTGATGATATGAGATGGTATGATCTAGATGCTCAGCTTTGTAAGGTTGAGTACGAATTGACTGAATCGAATCAGTACAGGCGTGTCAGAGGCTTTAGCGTTAGAAGAAGATGGCTTAGAATGGATGGTGGACAACAGCCAACCACGATTTCATCCACTCTTGCTTGTCGGTCAGCTGTTTTCCGATCGGAAGTCGCTGGTCTTGCATGTCGTTCTCGATTATCAGCCCAGCCGCTAGAGTCAGACGGCGAGCATGAGCTCGCGCGGTCTCTCACACTCTTTCTTCTGCGATTTGAAACCCGTGCGCTCCACAGTCGAATGTATCCAACCAAAGCGGATCAGAGGTTTGAAAACTGATTTTGGACAAAGCCATTCTACCCCGGGAGCCAGGCAAGGGTGGCAAATGTCGACAACTAATTTGCCGGTCAGGGCGGCCAGACTCATCCATGCCTGTATGGTATGCGCTTGATTCTTCAAAGGAACGGTCAATAGAACCCGTTGAGCCGTCACCACATCGGGCAAAGAAGGAAGTTCGACAAACGGGGGCGAATATTCTCTCGACAGTTCTGCGGATTGCAGACCGTCTCGATCATGACGGTTTTTCACAAAGATTTAACAACACAGTCGAAAGTCATGTTCAGCATGGGCTTTACGGCATCCATCATAGCCAAATCGAGAAGCGTGCCTCGAGAACGGACGATCTCTGTGACGGCTCCAGCCGTCAGCCCCGTGCCGCATTCCAGATTCGGAATAAACATTGATTGCATGCGTCGGGGAAAGCGCAGCAGCAAAAAGACCAGCGGTCAATGCGTGACCAATCATTTTACAACCGTAAAAAGCATTGGCGTGAGGACCGTCGTTATAATCTGAGTACTGGACTTTGAAAGATTGAGTGGGAAGTGTCTGGATCTCAGAAGTATGCATGATGTAAAGAAAGCTGTAGCCAGGTGCCGAAGTGACATCTTTGATCGATGGTGGCAGCAGTCAGCTCTTTGCCAGTACTCAGCGCAGCAGCAGCGAAATAGCAACGATGCAAAATATATGAAACTGTCAGAATACTTTTAGTCCCGCGGAGTAACTTCTTCCCGACTACTCCTCTCTCGAAGCAGAGCCGATGATGGGAGTCAGCTGGGCTTGGTCTTCCGTGCTATTGTCGTGATTTTCTTACTCCTGCCAACAGAGAAAGCTCCGCATACAGCTCATTCAGCACATTCTATGGGTGGCTTTGCATGCCGCCGCTCGCTTAGTATATGCTATGTTTTTGCTGTAGTTCAAGACTTGAAAGAGATAGAGTCCTGAATTATCAAGTTCGAGTCCCTTCAACGCTAACCCCAAGACAGAGCGGGGCCAGCAGGAGAGAGACGAGCACCAGCGGAAGACAGAGCAGGACGGGCACCAGCAGAGGAGAGGCTTGGATCTGCGCTGGGGGATCGGGAGTGGCGAGC
Source organism: Physcia stellaris (assembly GCA_018902385.1). Classification (NCBI taxonomy): domain Eukaryota; kingdom Fungi; phylum Ascomycota; class Lecanoromycetes; order Caliciales; family Physciaceae; genus Physcia; species Physcia stellaris. Next base: position 317,697 of record JABSSW010000042.1, on the reverse strand, counting down.
GGAGGGCTGCGACATACTGGGTAGACGGCTATGCAGAGTCAGCAACGGGCATCTCCCAAAAGCCTCGCTCGGGAAGGGAGTGAGGACGATGAGGCCGCTGCAGAGATGCGGCTACGGAGCAAAGGCAAGCTGGCACTCACCGGCGTCGAGGCAGGCAGGAGCGATTGGAGTCAGGCCGAGAAGGAGGCAAAGACGACTGCCCCGTGTCAGCAACGCCCGCCTCCAAACGAACGGACTCCTCGGCAGGATGAAGGCAGGGACGGCGAGTACTTACCAGGCGTGCATGGAGTGAGGCAATTGGACTGGCTGAGAGCTGAGCTGGCCAAAGAGGGAGGAATTGTATGCGGGGAGCGTTGACGGAGGGAAGTGAAGTGGTAAACAAGTGTTGATGATCTACGTAGATATCGAGTTGGAGCTGACAAGAAGCCTTAGAGTTGCTTGTTTGAATGTGTAACGGTGGCAGAAGGTGAGAAAAGGACAAATTGTGGGGAGTTTGAGTGAGAAAGGCGAGGAGACGGAGGACGAGAACAAAGCGAGCAGGGCGAAAGATGAGAAGTAGAATGGAAGAGCCGACATCTTCCCCCATCGTTTATTGTCTTTTATCCACCCAATCGTGTTCCATAATCCACTAAGTACTTTGTGGAAGATTTCATACTCCTTTTCGTGCTTTATGACTTCATAGTTGTGATGTGTTCGGATTCCCTCAATGGCGGAGTAAGACGCAACACCCTTTTCCTACGTGTCTGTCTTTCGTGATGTGCATCTCAGAAACTTGAGCTGTGTTCTGTTTTATGAAAATTATAGTATAGTGATCGCTGATTCCCAGAAGATCTTCAGATATGATATTCGTCGGGTTGCAGAACGACTTCAGATATCTGTCATCGTTATAGCCTTTCAATCAAGCCCGTCGAGACTTATGCCATCATGGCCAAAGACAGAAAAAAGACTCTTTCTTGTGTGTCATTTTCTATGGTGTACATCCCACGAATAAGCTTCCTGCTGCTGCTGCAACGAAGCTAGTTATATAAAGTGTGAAGGGGGAGAAGGGATGGGGGATGGGGGAGGGGGTAATGTTAGGGCGATTCAACAGAGTATATATCATCCATAGCAACGATATCTGATTATCTATCAAATGAAGTCGCTACGAAACCAGAATCCAAACCAAACCAGCAGCACCAGCGATCTTCCAGAAAACGAGTTGCTCGAAAGAGGATGTATTGCATTTCGGACAGATCTAACCCTGGCTATCGAAACAGCAACGGTCGAATATGGGATTGAAGGTTGCGAAGAATGGAGACGGAGATATATATCTTGGTTCTCGATTGCCTTGAAAGAAAAGAAGCCCAGAATGAGAATTCTGAAGGTGAAAGAGGAGGAGGTAGAGGGAAATAAGCAACAAAGAAGATGTGATTACCATGCGGGCTGGATGGAGATCCCAAGTCAGGCGATCAAAGGTCTGCAGCATCTCCAATCGTGTGATGAAAATATTTGAAGGTGGTGCATGGGGGAGGTTTCGGTCGCTTGGACATTTTCATCAACGTTGTCTCTTTCATAATTGCCGAGATTTCTCTGGCGTTGTTCGCATTGATTGACAGCCCACAAGAGCATTTCGTCGTCGAAGAGACATCGAGCAAGGGCATTCAATTCGAAGGAGTTTCGACACTGCACAAGACTACGTTGTCAAACGATTCAGGCTCCTAGACCTATACACTCGCCATTTCGACGAGGGGACTTCTCGACGTTTCGTTGTCTGCAGACGCGATTATATCGTTAATAGTTTATCAACCTCGACTACAAATGAATGATAATGAAGAGAAAGTCGTTACGCACGCCAATGAGTAGAAGAATATTTGTAACTATTCTATATCTCAGCGCCAATTGGCACGAGGATTTTTCTCGTTCTCGAGATCCACCTCGAAGATTTTCCAAGCCTGGAATGCAAATAAGCAATTAATGATATAAGGGTCTTGTGATTGTTTGTCGTTTTTCTTATTGACATCCCGCTTCGGTACTAACTAAATGTGCTAGGCGTTCAGATAAGACAGAAAAGGTTGCAGAAGGTTTGAAGAAGAAGTAGCGATGGAAGTAGGACTCAAAGTCTCGATAATTCAACCTGCATGTCAGATTTTTTGTCATGGATTCGTCCGCTGCATGAATCAACACCAGAAGAAGACAATGGCGTGCCTTTTTCGTTCTTTGCTCGCTCACTCACTCAACTCCACAAGCCAGCGTGAGCATCGTCCAGAGCCTCAAAATCAGCCACCCATCTCGCAAGCTCCTCACTCCATCCCCATCTTTCAACCTTTCTTTCAACCTCCCAGTCCCCGATACTTAATACCCATCATGATGCGCCGCATGCATCGCCGCCTTAACCGCCCTCACCGGGACCCCGTCTTCAGGAAAATCGTGGCCGAACCAGCAGCGGCCCGCCCCCTCCCATTGGCAGGGTTGGCCTCGGCAGACAGAGTCACAGGTTACTGTGGTGTGTGCTTTCCAGCATGTGCAATTCTGTTGTTGTTTTTTCCGTTAGCAGGTGGAGCATGGTAGGGATGGGGGATGGGCGATAAAGGAAGGGGACCTTACACGAACGGTACAGAGCAACCCAGGGTTGAATTGGCAGCGGGTATACTGCTGACAAGAGTGGCCTTGGATGTTGCACGGGCAGAAGTCCCAGAGGGTGTAGGAGATGGCTGTTCCTGGGGGCCTTGTGGTGGGGTTAGGAGCGGTAGGGATGGATGAAGCAGTGATGGACGTAGTAGTGATGGGGGCAGTAATCATGGCGGCAGTGGTGACTGGAGCAAGCACATCGGGCGTGGTCGATGCCGGCGATAGAATCTCCATAGGGACAGGCGGTGGCGATGGGGTCAAAGGTCTCATGCGCTGACCATCTTGTATCGGGATCCTCCTCGGGAGTCTGTACCGACGTTCGGGATCTCGGACGTTGGTGACGACGTAATTTTCCTGAAGCTGGGTAGGAGGTTGAGGTATGTCCTCCGCATCGATCAGGTTCACAGCCTTGGGCAGAGGAGGGCGCATTTGTGCTGTATCGCCAACGTTCAGAAGCGGGGTTGGAAGATCCGCTGGCTCTCTGGGTTGATCTTCTCGGATGTGAGGAGATAGGGTGGAAGGAGGTTCAGGTGTGACCGCTGGTTTTTGCTGTGGCCGATTGGGTATAGGTTGATGCTGGCGGTAGGACTGAGCGACTGTTAGCTCTTCCCTGTCCCCCTGCTGCTTACCGTTCATCACACTTGGAGGAAACTTACCGTAGACACGGGTGGCAGTTTCACAACAGGCTTCTGCGTCGACGTCAACGGATGCCAGCTTCTTGAGCCCCAAAAGGGCGCTGAGACATCTGCAGCATCGATGCGTTTATTGCTCTTATTGCGAGAACCCGTTAGTTTCTCCACTTTTGGCCCCGTTTCTGGGCTTATCTGGGCCTGTGCTTCCTCCTCGTGACTAGTAACTGCAGCCCTCGAAGAATCATGAGTGGCCCTTTCAAAAGTTGTGCTCGGCGCTTGGTCCACGGTTTTAGAAGCCCTAAGATCCCCTACGTACCTATGGAACAGATCCGCCAAATCGCTCTCAGAAGTCTGCGTCCCTTTATCCTGTCTCAGCAGCGAAGAAGGCACCGGCAGTGAAATGTTGATTTCGCCCTCCGAGATCCCGGATCGTGACATCCTCGTTGCGAGATCAGGAAGAGCCATCGAATGCCCAGTGGTCGTCCGAGTCCTCTGGGGTGGTTCTTTTGGGCTGGTGACCGCGGCTTGCTGGGTGGTATTGGGGGCTTTGAGACCGGCCTCGCTGCCATGGGAAAGACTGAAGACAGTTTCTGCCTTTGCCTCCTGTTCTGGCGGAGCAGAGGTCGGCTTGGCCGTCCTGGGAGAACCTGGAGTTGAAATGTTGATTTCGCCTCCGGGGGGCAAAGTACTTAGGGAACGAGCCATGAAGGCATTTTGAGCCGTGGGATCTTCATGTTCTTGGGAAGAGGTCGAAGAAGGCATCTTGAGAGGTAAGTGAAGTAATTATATTTCTTTATTTTTTAGAGATGGAGAGTGTTGGTAAGCGTCTTGCATGAAAGGAGGGAGATTCAGTGTTGGGACCGATGGGCGGGGTATTCAAGGAATAAAAGTAATATTTAGAGTGAAGATCGGGTGTTGTATGGGTGATATATACGGGAAGAAAGTATGGCGGCCCGGAGAGCTTAGAGAGAATTGCCGAGGCAGGACTTTAGATGGAGACTTTGGATATGGTGATGCTTATGAAGTATTCTCAATGGCAGTGAGACTAGTTTCGGTGTTTTTCTGGGAACTCTTTATAGCAGTGACTTTGATTCCCATTCGCTCCAGTGACGCATATCTATATAAGACTCAAATCTTTGGATATCGAGAAGCTTGATCAATCAACAGAGATAATTGCTACCAAGATTCTAGAGCAAACAAATCTAATGAGGGAAAACAATGTATTTAGTGCTTTCTTCCTTATCTTGATGTCCTGTTTTTCTTAGAGCCAATTGATCTCTAAGGCTCAGTCTTTTATGGGTGATATATACGGGAAGAAAGTATGGCGGCCCGGCTAAGGGTCAAGTGTCCAAAGAGAGGTTTCTCATATTACCAGAAGACAACAGAGGGCAATCGATAATGATTGTCTTGAGGGAGCGAAATCCCTTGAGGGATCCCATCCAGCGGTGATATGGATCGGCCTTGATGAAACTCCAGACTTCGTAAGAAGGTTTCTGGTATCAGTTGCAGGTGCTTGAGGGTATCTCGAGCATTAGACAGCAGTGCTCAATAGGAGAGCTTAAAGAGATTTGCCGGGGCAGGAGTTTAGAGAAAGACTTTGGATATGGTGGCACCAGTACATAGTATAGAAGACTTAGATCTCTGAATGTCAAGAAGCTCAAATAATCAATAGAAATAATTGCTACCAAGAGTCTAGAGCATATAATTATGATGCAAGGAAACAAAGTATCTAGTGCTTTGATCCTCAGCTTGATGTCCTGACTTTTTTCATTGAATTAAATTACTTCTAGCACTTTCACTACCCAACATCAAGTAATGAGTTTGTACATAGTTCACGACCATCTAATGAACAGAGAAGCACCCCCAGATGGGCTACTATCAGATCCCAGAAATGTATGACCTCTCCTTTGCGAGCTGGGGTCGCGGCCAGCCGTAAGGTATTTGGGCCACAGATGGCAGATCACTTCCAGGATTGGTCTCGAAAGGTGCACTGATCACACGGCAAACAGTATCGAAATGAGAATGCCAGTTCACATTGACACCTTAGTCTTTCAAATATAAACATACAAGTCATATTTGAAGTAAGAAGTGGAGAGATTGAAATAATAAAGGTCATGACGAAGTCTTCTCATACTTCTCGTCTTGAATCTTTGCAGGCAAGGTAAAGAAACATGTATCCAGTGATGTATTGACCGAGTACTACCCGGTGACAGTGAAAAGGTTTGTACGATTTTGAAACAGTAGATTTACTCTCAACTCTCTACTCTAGTAGACCGAAATAATCATCTTATTCTTTTCCCGAAGCGTGAGATGGTTGAGCTATCGGGCTTGGATGCTGCGCAGAATTAATCGTGAGATGAAGTGTATGTATGTGAGTGATTTCGTTTGCAACAAGGTCATTAAAGAGATTCGGGAGCTCGCTGCTCAATTACTTAGTAGTAGCTCTTCAAGGCTATTAACTTCCACGGTCGCTTCTCCCTTTTATTCGGTCTCACTTCGACATTTCTTCCTTTTACCACTTCGATTCTCCCACAAGCATGAAGATCATGTGAAACCTTCCTCGGCTACCAGTCATTTTCCCTCAGATATCACCCTGATGATGAGCCCTATGGATCCTCGCCTGATCCACTCGTGCCGTTTCCCCAGGAGCGTCGTGGCCGAACCAGCAGTGGCCGTACCCGCCGAAATCGCACGGCCGTCCTTCGCGGATGGAGTTGCAGGTGGCTTTGGTATGGTGTTTGTGTTCCGATGCGGGTTTCCCGGCGTTGCAGTTGCAGTCCTGTTGGGAGAGATGTTAGTGAGAGGGTGTGGCGTGGTGGAATGATGCGAGTATAAATATGTGAGACAGAGGCAGAGAGGTAGTAATGCCAGGGAGGTCAATCGCAAAGTGGAAAATACAAGATAGAGTTATAATGAACAAATCCGACAGGGTAAATGTGCAGTGATGGTGTTAGTGAAGTGTTAGAGAATGAAACACGTACCTTCTTCGTGCAAATCTTATTCTTCAAGTATCTGCATCGGACCGGGAGCATGCAGTGATGCCCATCGAGGTTGCACGGACAGATGTCTCCAAGTGTGACCACTGGCCAGCCCATCCGTAAAGCTTCTTCAGGATCCGCCGGGACCATTGGCGCATTTGAACTGGTTGAGGCAGACGCTGGCGTCGTGGCGAGGGCTGTAGGCTGGAGAGGATAGGAGTGGGTAGAGAATGTTGGAGTGAGCCGGGTAGGAATGGGAGCGTTGAGAGGATGAGCAGTGGTTTGGTTCCATCGAGGAAAGATTCGTCGCTCGTTGGATGGAGCGGCGGAAGGGGTAGAGTGAGGATAATTGAAGTAGGGATTTGGGGGAGGTATAACACTGCGGGATGGAGGGAAGGTCGAGACGTTAGGTATTACCATGATGTATGGGTTATAGGGAGCAGGAAGGGCCGGCTGCGCACTCTGACCAGGGTGGGTGATTGAACCAGCGGGAGGGCCAGTGATCGTAGGCGTATGGTCCACGGGTCCAGATGCCAGTGTTGCTGGCGGGTACCTGGTAAGTTCACCGGATTGAAGTTGACGACGGTCGGCTGGCGGCCGACTCACTTGAGGTTGGCGCTGTTCTTCGTTCTGTCGACGCTGAACAATCGCAAAAACTGTCAGTAAATCTTCAACGTCTATATCAAACTGTGATGTACCTACTTGAGGGATCCGCCACGGCCGATTTAGCTCATCACGGCGGTCGACCGTCATTCTTCCTGGCTCCAATGAGATTTCTCTCACAACTGGTAAGAGTTTGTTGCCGTCCCGTGGGATGACTACTCTGAGAGTGCTCTGAGCTGACGTACTATCTATCTCAGTCTCCGAAGAGGATGTCGACTGTGGCCTAACTGGCTGTGAGGAAGATCAGTGACAATGAACAGGGAAAGCACGAGGTGAGAGATTTACCTCAGGTTCCACCGCTGGAGTTGGAGCTGTGTGAAGCTGGTCGTAATCCTACTCTTGATTAGATTCTCTAGTTAGTGATCGGGAACGTGACTTACGAGTGATGAAGACGGCAGGTCTACGATGGGATTCTGCTCAATTAGAGCAGCAGCATCGCTTTGCTGTTGGTAAACCTCTTCAAGTTGGCCTTCTGCCGACAATTTTGTAGTGGTCCCATCAGATTCGGCTGCTTGCGCCTTTGTGTTGTAGGTCTCAGATACAGCAGCTTCCTTTCTGGAATGTTCTTGACGGTTCTCTTCTAGATTTGTCGTAAGAGCTGTTATTTGAGCTCCTGTCTGAGATGCTCCTTCAGCGGCGCGTGTCTCTTCTTGGATTCTAGGAAGCGCCGCTGGAGCGATGGACGAGTCACCAGGCTCAAATGCCGAGTTCTTTCCGCCCGCCGCCTCAGCAGTCAAGTCAGAGAAAGGCTTTTGACTCATCGTAATGATTGGTGTAACTTTTCTTCTCTATAAAACTATCGCTTACTGCCGAACAACAACGAAGATGTGTGTGTGTATGTCTAATTATGCAGTAGAGAAGACGCTGTGTCGGTGCTAATGATAATGTCGGGGAGAAGGAGGGTTTACTTATAGCATGAGGTATCCCTCCCGTGTGTTGAAGCCGGGATGAAAGAGATTGTCACTTCAACGTGATTGGTCTCTGCGTGTTACTTGAGGTGAAGCCGGCGTGTGATATGTAAACTGTTGATGAATTTGAATGAAAAATCAGATTAAGATGACAATTTGAGAGCTGCAAAGTCATTTAGTCTGATTCGTGAGTTTTTATAATCATCAGTCTCGGGCTACAAAGCGAGGTCTGCTGTGACGATGACGGTTCACATTTTCTTCTTTCTCATTGAATCATGGGTTACCCCTCACGTTTCAAGACTCTGAATTATCATTTGAAGTCCTGAAGGGAAGACGGAAGGTGAATTGGGATAGATCTGACTTTCAAAGCTCTATAGCTTCTTTGTCCGATTGGCTGTACAGAATGTATATAGTATTGGGGCAGATCACTTGATGTGTGCTCACTTGCTCATGTCTTCCTTCACCATGTAAGTATCTATATTCACATAGCGATGCATAGCAGTTCCAGCCGATCCCACGGGCTGTTGGGATAGACCGGTGAACATCAGTCAATGATGCTCTGACACACTACTCCATAGCGGGAAGACGAAGTGTGATCTATCAGCTGCTCACAACTATGCTCAGCAGCTTTCGACGGTTTTTAGCCTTGACTTGGTCATCGCTGGAGACATTGGAGAGCATCGAGATGGTCTGGTTACAGCAATAGTAAGGTGCTTGCAGTGTCTGAAGTTGATCCAACACCATCAGAGCCAGCGAACATACATGAACTGCTGAGGTAAAGAGCATCACACTGTGAAGAAGCACTTTGCGACGGGTGAAAGCGGTAGGAGTGTGAGAACTCTTTGAAGACGCGTTGCAGGTGTCGAAATTGAATTTCCTGCTTCTGTCAGTCACTTTTGACGATGATTACAATACTGTGAAGAAAGGCAGACTTGAATCTGACAGACCGAACAGAAAGCCTCGAACAAAATCACAAGCTGATTCCCCATCAAGTGAGTATACGATAGACATGCTAGCGTGCTGAAAGTTGAGTGTCTTCGGCGTTCGCAACGCTCTAAGCCTCCACAAGTCCATCATGCTCTCTTTGAGTGCCTTAAAGCCTCAATACCTGCACTCGAGTCGGGCTTGGGCGTACGATGTAGGTTGTTGCTTCGGACCTGCTTCGAAAGTAGGATGTTTGTCCCGATCCTGGTAGGCCGGAAAGTTTCAGGGGTGTGGGTAATCTTCCTTAGTCGTCGGAAGAGGAGGAAGGCAAGAGAGGAAGGTCCGATTTATTTGCGCTTATGACCGTACCCACGGTGTGCAGAGAATGGAGCAAGATGTCTGTTTAGTCGAAGCCCTTGAACTTCAGTCCCCGCATCCTCCCAGTCCTCCTCTTTCGATATCTTTTGCTAGAAGCCTTGTGAGAGGTTCATAGTCTTCAAGCTTTGGTTTCGAATATCCATGGAGCCTCAACTGTGCATACTGGAGCATTGTGTCGTCCTTTTGTGGTACCATCGATGCCATAGTGTTTCGAACCCCAATCTCAATTTAGGAACCTACTTGAAGTCAGCCGATGTGTCTGCAAACATGTAGCTAATAGACTTCCGTGCGGACCCCTGACAGAAAGCCGAAATGATCCAAGGTTCGTCTATGTCGTCCAAGCAGCACGAGAGTGACTGCTCTGCTCGATGCAAGAACTTCCGCAGAACTTCCACCTGAAAGGCGGCTGTCGCGATAGCTTACTCGTACTGTGTTTGTTTAATAGATTTAGGTCTGCCACATTGCAGTGTTGCGTATGTAAGCCGGTAGCTGGTCTCTCTTGTCCAGTCTTTTGTGCATTGGGACATGCTTCCAGGAAAGAGCTTTAAGCTGACAGGGTTTCCATGAACCAGCTGAGGCATCGTACAGAGTTTGGGGCCATCTAGACTCTTACGAAGGAGTAACAGCTTAAAGTCAAGTACACTGGACTTGCACATCTTGGGAGTATGCGATTTTCAAATACCCTGTGATACTTGTTGGGTCTCTTCTAGTTCAGCAAGAACCCAAGAAGAATAACCATGCTCTAAGGCTTACCGGGCCGAGAGTAGTTCCATGGTTTTAAACACACCTTGGAAGGAAGTCATGTTGATGGAACAAAACCAAGGGGCTACATCATGGGCACCTCCAGCTAAATAAGTTCAGTGTCGGCCAGCGTTCTTTCAGTCATCCCACAAATCCGTGACTGAGTTCATGTCTGACTTGCATGTGACAGAAGAAGTTAAAGATCCCTGACAGAAATAGGACTAGACATGCAGCGAATCTTAGCGTAAGCAGGTCTAAGAAGCACACATTCCGACCCAGACATCTCAGCTTCTTGTGGGCGTTTCCGCCAACGTTCTCGAAGAAAGCCCAATGGTCAGGACTGGATACCTGCACTCTAACATCTGGGCTCGGTTTGAGTAGATCAAAAGACGATTTCTTGTAGGAGAGGACTGGGATCTTGAGATAAAATGGTGATCACCCTATCCTTATCTGCTTGGATATGACTGATTTGTACTGTTTTAGCTCCGATATGACATTCTACGAATGATGTTTCGACCTTTTCTCCTTATCGGTCATTCACAAGGGTTTCGTCGCCTTAAGAACCAAAAGTTCAAGATCCTTCGTCTTCATCCTACTTTTTTCGTCAAGAACTTGGGCAGAAGAATTTTAGCTTCCCTGGGAATCAGGGCAACCAGGGCATGGGAACATCTTCAAGCATCGTCCACGGCCGAATTTGAAAGAGTAGTACGAAGAATCTTTCAGAGGCTATCCATTTCCAATCGGAAAAGTTGATACTACGGCAATGGAGGTGCAGCTTGTTGCTCGACAGGATACCACGCCCAGTTTTGGTCCAAGTCCAGGTTAATGTTGGCAAGAGAATCGCTGTACGAATCAAAGATCCCTGGTGGTTGGTGGATAGTCTGTTCATCGAGATTGAAGTCAAATGGCATCTGCGCTAGGTAACTGTCGAATGATATGAAAGGATCCGATGTTGACGACTGGGTCTCATCGAACGTTCCTGAGTAAGATTCCGCCGGCGTTGGAAGGCCAGCAGACTGTGAGAGTGTGCTAGGTACCTGCGCACATAGAGATTGTCTTGCAAAGTCCTTACCGGCTCTAAACGAAACAGTGCCAAAGCAGGGAATCACGACTTTACATGTTGTTTCTTGCTTGTATGGACACTGCTTGTTGCGACCCTGGACAAACATGCCCAATGCCCGGGCGGCCTGGCTTGCAACAACTCCGTCTGTGTGAGAAGTTCAAAGTCAGCTACCAACAAGTTATAGAAAGATCAAGTTGCGACAAGAGTCGCTAGACTGCCGTAACAATGATTTTGAAAGACTTACCAGTGGCTTTAGAGGCATGCTGAAGGATTTCGTGGGTCGTGCTTATCAGTTCCCAGTCGCGTTCATCCTCCTCCTCATTGCGTTTGGAAGTCGCTGCAAGAGAGCCGTAAAGATTCAAAATCAATAGCATCGCCGCCGTGAAGACTTGAAAGTCCGTTAACTTGCATACGAGCGACTCAAATCCTTGGGTTGGACGAAGCACCTTGAAACGAACTATCATCTCTCGTGCAGACTCAAGAGCGGCGACTCTGTTATACTCATATCGACGATCCTGGTTCGCTTTTAACATGAACGGAAGGTGTAGCAAGGCGCGAATCTGATAGAACCAGAATTGAGGAAGGAGACGACGGTACATCTGCAGATATTTGTCTTCATCATCACTCAACTCAGGCCGCCACCATTCAGGTGACATCGAGTTTGCCGACTCCATCATGCTTCCTTCGATCTTGACAGTATCCATGTAATTTCCATCGACGGAGGGTTTGAGGTTCCGGTCAAGGACGTCTCCTGCCAGATCGGCCATGTCAAAGATATAGTTCCGGCTGTCTCCGTTGGAAGTCAGCCTTCATGGGATCGGCTAGATAGTCATGATGGGGTATGCTACTATAAAGTTCGTTGACGGGTTGTCTTGACACATATGAAGCATAATGAAGCATAATAAGAAAGGGCTTAATTGAGGCAGCTTACCTGGATGGCTTCGTGGCGCTGTTAATCTCACAGTGCTCTCTTTGAGCGCCATATGGCAGACCCAACATCAGACTCATAAAGCGATCACCTTGGTAAAGAGCCCTCCATACACTCTCGCGCCGCTGAGTATCTTCTGGTGTCCGGCCATTTGCCCGTCGATGCAAACCAAGTAATTGTCCGAGCAACAGCCCACGTCTAGTGCGGAGCCAAGAGCTTCGAATACGGCCTTTGTTCGAATCATACTTTGCTAGTAAAATCATACACTCGACACCATCTATTGTGCTAGCTAGCTCATCATCTGCTAGAACGAGCTTATCGAGCAATTTGATAACTTTCTCGATATGGCGTGCACAATCTGAGTTGGAGCTCCCCCATGCGGTATTCTTGGTCCTGTGGTCATGAGCATAGCTCTCAAACCCTTTACCTTCCTGTACCGTCCAGATCAAGCATAGCAAGGCTTGAACTATCTGCTGCACATTGCCGCTGGCTTTTGTCGACGTCACAAACTTGCTAACTGAAGTTGAACTTCCGTCTACGCCGAACATCCCCGGAAATACATCATGCCATGCACCCCACCAGTAAGAGCTTTTCAAGAACTGCCTTTCTAATTCTGGTGATGGGAAGAAAGACAGAAGGGTCTTGCGGAGTTTATCGATCTTACGATCTTGGCGTGGAACAGGACTTGCTGCAGGGCCACTGCGCTTTCCTGACTCATCGAGACGGCTTAGTACCGCATTGTCAAATATGCTGAGAATAGGCGCACTATCGATATTTTCTGCATCTTGAAACATCTCATCAGAAAGAGGGCTTGACGGATCAGCTTCGGAAGATAGTCGATGTATACTGTCATCTAACGTCTGGTATCATTAGCTTGCACCTTCCCGTGCTTTGAAAAGATTCTGGTTGGCAAGCTCAACCTTGTGAAATATCGACCATGATGAGTTGCATCGCTTGCAACAACAAATAAAAGACGGAGAAATGTCTCACGCTTACCTCTTTGTTCAGACCACCCGTGTTCAAGTTGCCAACAATAGCCTGCACCGTACTTTCAAGTCGAATGATTCTTTCCTGTAAGCCTTGCTTGCTCTCCACCCGCGGTTGCTTCAGTGGCCTTGCGTCTTGGCTTTGACAGTCTACGCCTCGTTCTGTACATTCTATACACTTTTCGCCGTTCGAATGCATCACACAGCTTTTCTTCCGTCGCCTACACTCGGTACAGCTATGCGTTCCTTTCCTCATTCGTTTCCGAGATACCTCCTCGGGGAGAACACTGGACGCTGCAGACATGATGAAAAGGTGCTTCTTCTGGAAACGCTCGGAAAATCAGAGTCAGCGTTCGATATCTGTAGCAGTGTTTCGTCAATAACTTAGATATGAGCTGCGAATATCCCCACCTAGCACTATCGTATATGGTGGCAGTCCACGCTTCACGGTCTGTGCGCAAGCAAGGTATCCTCGAAGACGTGCACGCGTCGCACATCCCAGAAGTGTTTTGCTCTTGTTTCCCAGTACCCGATGGTATTGTTGTTGCCTCAACAGTGGCAGCCTGGAAGGTAGAAAGATGGAACAAGGAATCCGATCTCACATCAGTTACTAAGCTGAGATCTGAGTAATGCATTTGGCACGTCGGACCGGACCAGTCAATCAAAGCCGACCGATCGCTTTCGAAGCGTCGGACGAAGAAGATCGGCAGCTAAGCCAAAAGTGACCAGCCCGTATCTTATCTTTAGCTCGGTTGGCATGCCCGTCTCGGCACGATGACGTCAGCGGAGCTGTCAGGTCCATTAGCCCTCTGCGTATTCTGAAAAAGGAATCTTTCCCATCGCTTTTATTTGGCTGATTTTCCCATCCCCTTCCATTCTAGTAGATGCTGTCACCAGAGGATAATTAATTTACTGGTTCTTTTTGGGCGACGCACATAATGTATACAGGATGGCCACACCCATTTCTGTGTGTGCCATGTGTCATCTCCGTCACTCGAATGTCTGTGCTCTCATCTTGGCTGCACGGCTTTTCAATATCGTCAAAGGCAATGCCGAAAGTCGCGATGATGAGATAGTCTGAGTCGCTGGATTCCGATTTAATTGGGTAGCGCTGTACTGAAAGACTCGAAGCGGTCCCTTGTCCATGAGTCAACGATGGGAACGACTGGTGAATCTCCGTCGGACGACCGATGTAAGTCCGATGGACGGTGTCTCCGTACGAGTACCTGTTCAGGGGGGCGCACTAGTACTGCACAATCTCTGCGAAAAGTGTCCGAAGGGTCAGTAATATATATCCCTAAATTAACTCTTGCATATATGTCTTGGATCTTGTCGTTCCTTTCTGCCATGAGTCCTTCCAACTCAAATTTGCAACTCAACTCTCAGCCTCGGATCTCTTCAGACCTGACCTTGCAATCCACCCTTCAAATTTGCTCAACAGTCCATCCTTCACCTCTCACTCCAAAACCCTCCGGTTTGGAGATCATCGGCAGCTATGTCGGACACAACTGACCAGGTAAGTGGCCTCCCACAAGCCCATCTCCCGGTTCCCTACAATGGAGAAGCCGAGAAAGCATCCTTGGATACCAGCAGTTCTGGCCTCGAAAGCCCCGACAACGAACTGGAGAATGTCCGCACATCACGTGATGAGTCAGAGCAAGACCTTTTGCAGGTTGATGCTGCAGATTATCCGCATGCCTTCAAGCTCTTTATCATCATCGTCGCCCTGGTTCTCTCCATCTTTCTGGTCGCGCTTGATATGACCATTGTTGCTACTGCTATTCCTCGAATCACCGATGAATTCCATAGTTTAGATCAAGTGGGCTGGTATGGCGCTTCCTTCTTCCTCACTATTGGCGCCTTTCAGTCAACATGGGGCAAAGCCTACAAATACTTTCCCTTGAAGATTACATTCCTATCCGCAATTGGAATCTTTGAAATCGGTAGCCTACTATGCGGTGTTGCTCAAAACAGCGTTACTCTGATCATCGGCCGAGCTATAGCAGGTAAGTCCCATATACCCACAGCCTATATCGGTCACTTACGAGGATGCAGGCCTCGGCGGAGCCGGCATCGCCTCTGGTGCCTACACCATCATCGCATTCGCTGCACCACCATCCCAACGACCGGCTTTTACCGGAATCCTAGGAGCAGCGTACGGCATTGCCAGTGTCATCGGCCCTCTGCTCGGGGGCGTCTTCACATCTAAGCTTTCCTGGCGATGGTGCTTCTACATCAACCTCCCTGTCGGCGGCCTCTCAATGGCCATTCTATTCGTCTTTTTCCAAGCCCCTGCAGCCTCTAAACCCGTCAAGGCAACCTGGCGCGAAAAGATCCTTCAAATGGATCCCCTAGGCACATTCATCATCATGGGTGCTATAATCTGCTATATCCTTGCCCTCCAGTGGGGTGGCACCACTCGTTCTTGGGGCGACTCTAGCGTTATCGGGACCCTCGTCGGCTTTGTACTTTTGCTCATCGCTTTTGGCGTCAACGAGTACTACGTGGGTGACCGCGCCCTGCTACAAGGCTCTCTGATCGGTAACCGCGCCATCATGGTGAATTGCAGCTACATCTTCTTCTTTGCCGGCTCCTTTTTTACTCTCCTCTACTACCTGCCCATCTACTTCCAATCCGTCGACAACGATTCTGCCTCCCAATCCGGGATCAACAACATTCCTCTCGTCCTCGGCATCAGCATCTTCACCATAACTTCGGGTAACTTGATATCCAGATTAGGCGCCTACGTGCCCATCCTGCTCGCCGGATCATTACTTTCGACCGTTGGCGCTGGCCTAATATTTACCCTCGACATCGGGACCTCGTCCGCTCACTGGATAGGCTACCAAGCCATCGCAGGCATCGGCATCGGTCTCAGCATCCAAGTCCCCATAATCGCAAACCAATCCTTCGTAAAACTATCCGAGATATCCTCCGTCACAGCCATAACTCTCTTCTTCCAATCCATCGGCGGCGCCTTCTTCGTCTCCGCAGGCCAAACCGCGTGGGCCAATCGCCTTCTATCGAGAATCCCCATCACGGCGCCAGGCGTGGACCCGAAGCTCGTGATTGCGACCGGAGCGACGCAGCTGAGGCATGTTTTCTCCGAGGAGCAGATCCCGGGGATCTTGACCGCGTATATGGATGGGCTGAAGGTGGCGTTTGCGCTTATTGTGGCGTTGGCGGGCGTCACGGTGCCAATTGCGCTGGCGGCGAAGTGGAGGAATATTAAACCGGGGGCGGCCACGGCGGCTGTTTGAGCGGCTTTGGAAGTTAGGTACGCTCTAATATTCAGTGATGAGGAGGGGTAATGGTTTATCCCTTGCACTGGTATTTTACTTAGAACGCCACAGACGCGTTCCAGGTACGTCAGGCTGAAGTTGCTGGGCGACTTCAAGGCACTAAAAAGGGTGCCCACCCCCCTTTACGAGTGCATGAGATAGACATGCATGTGAATGGTCTGTGTATATATAGCATAGCGCGGTGTGTTATTAGCGATATGGAATCATTAGAAATAAGTTATTAGTACCTTTTTCCTGCCCCTCCCGCTCACCAACAACTGAAGTGTTCGAGTCCTAGTATTTCCCAATAGATCCCCTATCAACCCGGTTCTGTCATGTTATCCTTGAAATCTTACCATGTATCCCATGCACTCACTGATGTGGCACTTCGCTTCTCGCTGATACCTACCAATTATCGTAGCTGAGCGACCAGCTAAAGCAGGGCCAGGAGTCGGCGAAACCCTCCACCATTGTAATCAATGAGATACAGTCGCGCTAAGGAATTAGAAGGTTCCGCATTGAAGATAATACCTTGTGATCCGATCTTGCGGGTTTCTGTCTGGCTGACGTTTTCCTTTTGCGTGTTGGGGTACTTTTGGGGATTTGAGGAAAGGATCGCAGGGATAGGGATGAACTTTCAGAAGCCGCGCTTACGTGTGAGTCAGCAGTACTCGTACCTCCATGATATCAACGCTGCTGTTGGAGGCAGCTACCGTTTGCTAAAAAAGGTAGCCTTGAAATCATAAGGTCGGAGAACGCCATTCGGAATTTTCTTCAACTTAGTTTTGAGGCTCGGGACACGAGAGGGAGGAAACTGAAACGATCCAAGTGAGATACCCCCGAGTTTTACGTCAATATCAACCGCTTCATCCAGCCTCGCTCTGGATCTCGTACTCCTACATCATCCCGTCTGAATACCTAGATCTCATCAGTACTAACATCTCTTACTCATATCCATTGTCTCTTAAGTTCTAAGAATATCTCAGAGAACCATTCTGTCGAGCGTCCTGATCTTGTATTTATGAACAGTTTCAGTTGAGCAGATATCGTGTGGCCGAATTGATATTCTATTGCTGGAAGCAAGATTGAGTTCGTTATTGGTGGGTCTAATTGTATATACGAATTTTGAGAATTTTGGTTCTGCGAGAAGACTTTTCGAGTTATAGAATAGAGATCTGAATCTTGTGGAACTCGCTCTTTGGTTTTCGGTGAGGAGAAAAGATGTCGGAATCTTAGTTCTGTCTTTATGATTATGTGTAGATATTCAGTGAACTGGACGAGAGCGAGCAATTGAAATGTGGCCAATGAGACGAGTGGGATGAGTACAGCAGCAGAAATTTTGAGCAACAAAACAAACATAAACATCGTAATAGAACGATCAAGAAGTCAAGTTCTCTTTATCTTGTAGATGATAACGACACGAAAATTAAGAAATTGTAGTATTCTACACAACAATCCAAAAAAGTGCTCAAAGCTGGATTGGTGGTATATTGGTAACAATCATCAAAAATGAAGAAGAGATATTAGACATTACCTTTGCCGAATCACCACTACCCCCCGACTCAACCCTTCTATATGATAAATATTACTTAAGTCACCATTACCAAAACATCGGCCAGATATCCACTCAGAAAGTAGCCACAATCTCACACACCTGCCTATCCTCATCTCACCTATTCCCCCCTGAACCCATCAATCGGCCACTCCTTACCCGGCATCCTATACATGTGCTCGAAACCTAAGCTACCCAGCGATTGTCCCCTTCGCTCCGCGAGCGTTTGCCGCTGTCGACTTATACCATCTCTCTCCCGGTGCGGCCTCTCTGGGCCTGACATTTTCCTCCTTGCCATGCTCCCACCCACTCGCTGCCCACCATCCCCACCCGAGGCCTCTGATCTCGCCATCCGCTGCGCAAAACTCCCTCCCTCCCCTCGCCGTATTGGGCGTGAAGGCGAAGGAGAGAGCGTGGATGACAGAGGTAGCACGCGTTCGGCGTAGTGGAAGCCATGGGAGCGTCGTGAGCGCGCAGAGGCGTGGGGTGAGGTAGTGGGATAAGTGGGATGTTGTGCCAGCGGCGAAGGGTGGTGGTATGGTGAGGCGGTGGTTGGAAAGGTCGTTTTTTCTTGGGTTGTGGAAGGCTGGTGAACGGAGTCTTTATCTGAGGAGAAAGATGAGGAGTAATTGGATGAGGCAGATGAATAAGATAATGGTGAAGTGGCAGCGGTAGGGGCGGAAGTGAGCTGGTGCTTGCTTGCTAGGATGAGTTTCTCGGTGTGTGTGAGATCTTCTCTGCTGTCAAGTACATCGCGCCAGTCCATATTTTCTGCCCCTTCCTGCTCCTGCTCTTGGTGTCGTGGTAGTCCTTCTTTATTGATGGAATTCACCCGGATTGAACCATCGTGCCCATTAACTTCATCTGGCGTCCAATGTGCTTGCGCCTGCAGCTGAGCCAAAGTCCCCAGGTTTGGTCGGGATGACAATATAGAGGGGACAGTATCAGGCTGATTGCAGCGCTTTGTTTCGGTAGGGTTTATTAGCTCCGGGGTGGAGGCTTCGGACGAGGTTGGAGAGGACACTGTGAAAGGCCACTGCGGCTGTGTATTAACCTCACGATTCATCTCGATGTCTTTATTCTCATCTGGCTGCTTCTTGCGTGCTCGACATCGTTTGAGGACCAGGGGAAGAAACAGAAAGAGGGTCAGAGAAGGGATGGTGATCCCAATGATCAGGCCAGCCAAGGACGCTGTTTTCATGGTTGTGAGTTGGAGATTCCTGAGACTATGGCAGGTATGGGAGTCTTACAGGAGGCTGTTCTCTCGACAGGCAAATACCTGCTTTAGATCTCTCAAAAGGTTTGCCGGCTTCAACAATTTGATGTCCAGATTTTAGAGTAGGCTTTAGCATGACAACAGAACAATGTAGAAGAAACTACGGTACCCTTTGACGATTGCCGAAGTAGAGGAGATCATAACAAAAGAACAAAAGATAGTGAAGAGAATACATTGTTTGATCATGCCTGTACACAAAGAAAGAGAAACAGGTAGTTGTGTCTGTGGCTTGAAAGACCTAACAATTCGAAAGACAGTTCAATTACAAAGAAAATATGCCACGATTTGAATGTCAAACTACAGCATGGGCCCGAGAAGAAGCCTACGCCATTACCTGGAGATAGAGAAGCCCCGCCGTCGTCCGACTCACCACTGTTACTCACACTTCCTAATTTTGATATGTTGCGATTGGATTTCATGTCAAGATGTTTCAGGACACCCAATATATCGCTCCCCCTGAAACTCAACGTTCTCAGAACGGATGAGTCGTTTTTAAGCAGTGATGTCTCGCTTATCGACTTTTTGTTGAGATTAAACGTGTATCGTCCGCATTGATAAAGAGAAAGTTGACTTCGATTTGCTCACCCTGACCGCTGGTATGGTCACGGAGAAGAAAAATTCTGCTTGTATGTCACTTCTGGGTTTAGTACTACTACGAAACGAGCAGAATGACTGTTCTTGGCGGCGAGAGCATTGAAATGGTAGATTTGATCCTGTCAGCAAATGTCGCAAGCTTGAACATACCGAGTATGTGTGTTTGTCTGATCGCGATACTGCGAGCGTAATGTCTATATTGTTGATGAAGATGAAAGATTGGCAAAGGCAGCTGGCTAAATATCCACATGATTGGAGGTGGTCTAGCGAGATGATGCTGAGGACAGCACTTGCTATGAGAGGGAGCTGTTGCGGGGAAGAAAGAAGACAACGATAATTGGTCAATAAGCGAGACATCACGTGATTAGCCTTAATTGCTTGGCACACGGCTTACAAGCGACAAGCGCAGGAGATGCTCAGTCGACCTGTGTTCGCATTGTGATTCTTCCGCAATCCGATTGTGCCGAGAATTACTGCTCAGAGATCATCATGAAGCCTTCAGCTCTTCGCCAAGCACGGCTCACGCCAAAATTGCATTTATGGTCATTGTCCCCGGCATCTGTTTCGTTTGAGAACTTAGCAAGCGAGATCTGGCACGAAGTTTGCGCATACCTAGATCGCAAATCCCTAGCAGCTGTACGACGTGTGTGTCAGAGACTAGCTGATATTGCTGCACATAATCTATTCCAAGATTTGTATGTCAATTGGCTACCGAATTCGATAGACCGGCTATCAATGATCGCTTCTCATCCTAAATTAAGCCGTCACGTCCAAAGTCTTGCCTTCGAACAAAGGCTGTTGAGACAGGATCTGACCAACTTCGATGATTGGAAGTCATGCGTGGATATCAGTCCCTTAATAGACAGAGAGATGTCTGTAGATGACCAAAGGGACCAAGATGGAAACGAGATACATCCGGAAGTAGACCCTTGGGACGGTCCATTCGAAGATCAAGCGCAGAGACGTATGCATGCTTTGCTCTTAAGGGTTTTACGAGGTCAGGCAACCATTATAGCCGACGCAGGAAGGCTAGGAATAGAAGCTTCGGTCAATCCAGCCCAGGACCGAGATCTGGCGTGTATACATGATATGGTGTCAAAGCTTGTGGAAGGTCAACCTTTTTTGAGATGCATGCATACTGTCCTTTTAAAGCTTGTGGAAGATCAACAAGCCCTTCTCGCCGATCCAGGAGCGCCGGGGTTGCTAGGTCATCTAATGTTCAGCCTTCCTAACCTACACACACTCCGAATGACACCTCTTACTTTCGGTGAATGGACGGACTACGATTGTTGCGAGCCGGACTTTGAAGCTTTCGAACGATGGAACGTTGCAAGAGAGTCTCTACAAGCGGGATTTCTCTTCTCTGACGCGTTCGAATATGATGAGGTCCTACCGCATAAAGCGCTTCAACCCATACAGCTTGTTCTGGATGCACTAGCGGTAGCACCTACTCCTGTAAAAAAACTTCAGGTGTGTGCCATTCCAGCTCACTTCTGGATGGGAGGAGATGAGGCTGGAATTCACGAGAGCAACCTCATGAGGCAGAAGGAGAAGGAGTTTCTTTCATTACAATCTCTTGATATAAGACTCATCATGAGCCGTAGGAACAATGGCCTGGCCCGATTCCCGCAGCATTGTGCCAACGTCACACACTTGAACCTACGGCTCTACGCAGGCTCATCCATAAATCCGGAAGCAGGCAGCTTCTGCGTAAGAAGCCTATGGGATGGTTATCCACTAGGAGAGATCTCCGAAATTTTCAAACAGCTCCGCCTAGGCCACTTGCAAACACTGGTCGTCGATCGGTTCAGCATCGCCGAGGCAGCATTTGTGACTTTCATGAAATCGCACACGGAAACACTGGGGAGCATAACCTTCAAGATACCCTACATGATCGAGCCCGTCCAACAAGCGACTGGGGTCTCAAGTTGGGAGAATGCGATTAGGGAAGTGGCGCCCCTCATGTCCCTCAAGCATGCAGATCTCGGAGAGCTACAGGACTCTGCGCTGTCGATCTTGTTTCGAAAAGATAGCGATCTGGATGGCTTTTACTGTCCTGACATTCGAGACGGGAAGATCCGCAGGTTCTCAGCCAGTGTCGCGGCGTATCTCTTGTCGGGAGGTCAGGCTCATTATCCGAAGTATGAGCTGTTTGAAAGAAAAAGTGTAAGCTGCGCTAGTGAGGCAAGAATATCAAATGCTGCTGCTGCTTGATAGACCGGAGAGGGGACCTACTACTGTATGTGGTAGGACTCCAATTTGTATTTTAGCCGTCCTGTAGCTCGACCATTCGACACCGAAGTGTATGTTCTAGCCTTCGACCGAATAGGGGTATCTTCTGCTCTGACGCACCATACGACCGAGATCAGTCAGAACGCTGATCTAGTCATGATTCACCATTCGAGCAGTGATATCCATCCTAGCTGGGCGCAAATTCAAGGGTAAGTGTCGTTCAGATCTATACACTGCTTGATTGAACCAGAAGACCATTGCGGAGTTGTCTATTCTTTGCTCGTTCGTCTTTATCAACCTCCAAAGCCAGACATTCGAGCATTGAAACAGTGATCTGAATCTTCGTTAGTTCAGAACAAAGTGACGTCGAGGAAATCACGCCAATCTTGCCAGAGCATGGGATCGGCCGATTTCAAAGAAGCGCAATTTTGGTGAACCGATGTCGTGCAGATTAAATACACTTTCTTCTGAATATATCGACCCTTGTAGTCAGAGTTCACTTTTGTAGATGGTTTGGTTGGTCCGACGTTGATTGAAGCATATACTTTGATCACGAAGCATGAATTGATGAGTGAGGGCATCATATGCAAAGTTGTGCGAGATGGGTACGAGATAACCTAGCACGACTCCAGAAAGAGCAGCTCCCTGCCAACCGCTCTTGTCAAGAGCAAAGTGCAAGTGCAACAACATGACACGGGGTCTTACAATAGATACAGGGTGTGGGTACGCATTTCGTAATAAAGACCTAGTAGGACCACAACAAATATTTGCTGATGTATTAGATTTAAGACATCACTAGCCCGCCGTCCTACCAGCTCGAAGAAGACCCCTGGGACGATGTTGAATCACCCAATGTGCAGTTCCACCCAACCAACCAGTCCTCCCATTCCACAATACGCTCAGGATCAACGGACGTGATTTCAACATACATGTTCAAAGAGAATGACATACAGATCACCAGCCAGACGCCCCCCAATAAACGTCAGAGATTTCCATTTGCTGAATACCATGAAGAACCCCCGTTAAGTACCTGCAGCTGCACCAAAACCTGCATCTTCAACTCCCTCTACAGTTGAAGCTACGACTGAACATAATCTGGATCCAGTACCTGTCGTCCCTCAAGTCCACCTGGGCTAAGCTGTGCATCGCCCCTCACAGGTAGAGTTTTGACTACACCATCAACAACTTGATCCAAAGGAAGAACTGCGACAACGTCGTCTATGCCCCTCCTGGTCGCGACTGGGGCCCCGAAAGCGGAGAAGGGGCTTGTTGCTAGGAAGCCGGCTATCATGAGGGCGAGGGTGGTTTGGAAACGCATTTTCGCCGTAGGTGGAGCGACAATGTATGTGGTGATGGCTCTGAAATCGGATGGCGATGGCTCCAAATTGGAATGGCGACGATTCGGGGTGGTGATTCGGGGTGGTGATTCTGGGCGTTGAAGGATGGTTTGTGTTGTGGAAAGCTGGAGGCAAGAGAGAGCCTTTGTGGTTCCTGGTTGCGAAGAGTCATGAGGGCAGATCTCGCATGCCCTTCATATATCCAACGATACGGAAAAGATATGAGCAGGGGTAAGTAGCAGGACTGGCATTGACGACGCCTCTGACGCAAAAAGACCGCGTAAGTCCCGATGTCTATGATGTCATCCTCACTGTCCACAAAGGTGTCCACGGTTCCGAGTACAGTCATCTCGGACGACTTCCTCGATGGTTAGTATCAAGGTCTCTAAGTGCTATTCGTTACCGGATAACAGAGATCACGCAATGTGGGGCGCGATTATGTCCGAAGACTCGTTTCGACCTGTGTGCGCCTCTTGCTATCCAAATTAACATTCGGGCGCGCCATAGTGCCAATCATTGCCCTCTTAAGAGGGTTCCATGATCTGGAGTGCACACCATTGTTCCGATTCAGGAATAGCTTCCGGATCTCGAGCTCCCAAAACCATGCTCGGGTATCCCAGTGCCCAGTGAGTACCGGCGTTCGGTGTCTTGCTGCAATTTCAAAATCTATGATGCTGTCGTTACCGGCCAACGAGGGTTTCGTGACCTTGTATGCGGCTCGGCTCGGCTCATCAAACCCAGATCGAACTGTTCACATACACTTTTTCTCCCCATTTGTCGAAGACGAAATGCTGGGCCGGACGACCACTCATCACACCCTCCTTGAGATTTTAGACGTCGACGCTCAGCCATACACTCTGAATTGCGGATATTCGGAGATATTCGAAAGTAAGCTCATTAAAGGTCGCTCGACCCGATCACCACCTCGCTGAGGATCGCAGCATCATACGAAACAAGAACGCTGTATGGCTGCGTTTATAGTCACTCAGGCTAAACTCTCTATCACATGAAAGTCTTTGATAGAGCATCGGTACACCGTGACCGTCGCATCGTTTAAAGATGACCATGATTAGGAGAGCTATGACAACGAGTGGTTGAAGAAAGTTCAAGGACACACCTCATGAAGTGCAGATCATCAAGGAGGCGGAGACTTTCCAAGCATGGTGGTGTGAAGTAGGACTGCGGTTGTTGATCACTGGACGCTTATGTTTCTCGCTCCGACAGAAAATGTAAAACAGCAGAGTTTGCGATGGAAGTTTTCTAAGTCGGGCTAGATGCCTACCATCTGACGCGAGATTACGTTATTTAGTCTTCTTTGGTTTGGATGATGGGTGCATTGTGAAGTTATCTAGTGGCGCTGAATAGGTAGTGTTGCATGTCGAAATAGAGATAAAAGCGATTATGTGTTGACAACAAAACACAAATTGATAGATGGACGAAATTAGGATGAAAGTCCTATATATCAGAGCTGATGTCGCTCGAAATCAGGATCCGCGAATGGCACTCTAGACATCAGCCTTATGACCGGCAGTAATGCCTTCAACAAATCCATGTGTAGAGTGAAAGCTCTTCAAGGGCATTGACACGACATAGATCAAAACCATTGCACCGAGGTCTACATCACACCAACTGAAGACATGAGATCATGGATTGGTACAATCGAGTAAGTCAATCGCACGTCAAGATTGATACGATTTCCAGAAACAAACTTGCGCGTTGTGGTCTCTCACACTAGTACCGCTGGGATGGAGATGAGATCCCCGTGTGATCAAGGTAATTGAACACGGGAGTCTAAAGATTCGACGACGTTACGATGTCGAGAGCCGCATAAGGCGTTGACAAATCACCGTGCGCACTTAGACTCCCGCTGGCGAGTGGTAGTTCTAGTCCCAGGCGAGCCAGGCTCGCTCCGTTCATTATCCCGACATGCGCCGTGACACCCGATAAAGAAAGGCTCAAGCGCACAATGCTCGGAATAGTGCACTAGTGCAACTTTTTGGCCTTTAACTGCACTACACTATCTATTTTTGGTCTTGCATTATTTATTTTGGCCAAATAACTGCACTGCACTAGTGATACATGGTGTTTTGTCTTCGAAAATCTCTATTTTTGGTTTCGAGCTTCAGATCACGTTCATCAACTTTTCTTCTGCAATGATAGCTGTCATGGCGGCGGTGACTGCTTTTCCCGTAAAAATCTCAGCTTTCAATCAAGCTTTACAGCACTCGAGTATCTCAATTGATTCTGTATTCAATGAAGTTTTTTCGTCACTTACCGTATGCTTGGCGCCTGAAAAAACACGCTCGGGCTTTGTTGACATGCTAGGAATCGAAAACACGTTCATGGCCATGCGTGTAAGTAAAGGAAAGCGTTCTCGTTGACTTCGTCAATAACAAACTATGTCATTGAGATTCGCAACAGGCGTTTTCTGTGTATACTGAGTAAGCTCGTCTGTTGGGGCGATAGTGGGTTGATTTCTTGTCATTCATCGCAAAAACTCCGGTCGTTCAATTTTCGTGGCTGTATTTGCATTGCTAGAAAAGGAAGTCGTATTCGGAGGATTATTGTATTTTTTTCAAAGCGTATTCAACGATCGCTTGGCCTGAAGCACTAGATCTGGATTCCAGTCTCGAAAGTAGGTTCATTTATGTCTTGGATCAAGCACAATTGCTGCAATGTAAATAGGATTCTTGGCCGTGATTATATGTCAGTATTTTTGAAGCTTTTTGTAACCTGCGTCAACGGATAGAGTCATGACAGAATCCGGTTCATGATTAGTAGCTTCGACCTCGAATTTGTGCATTAAAAAATCAAGCATTGGTAGTACTTTATTGATAGTGGCCTCACGTTCTTCTGTGAATTCGGTAACCTTCTGGAAACACTCCAAAAAGTTTTTCATTTCGGTGAGCGTTATTCAGTCAGCAGCAGTTAAACGATCGTTTTCTAATTCGGGCTTTTCGCTGACATATGCATTGATAGTCGCTTTGATTTTCGTCAAGGTTCAATTCATCATGATATATCAAGCGTTTCATCTCGTAGTCTGATTTCGTTTAGGCATGATGTCTTTGCTGAAGTGCAAGAAGCGTTGTACTCGTTGAGGAGTGCGAAGAATAAAGGTATTGATATTATGAAGCTTTTCTTGAGGTTCGAGCTTTCTATACATTTGCAACTCGTCATTCAACTTTTTAGCCAGACGAATATTGACGACGATTCGATATTCGACGTCAGGGTGCTTTCCGAACAGATAAGCTTGCACGGCTAAGTTGATGATGTGATCAAGACAACGTAAACGATGTTTCACAGGATCGTAATCAATACCGTGTTGCTCTCGAAAGGTATTTGAAATTGTTTTCAACATAGTATCATTGTTTTTTGCGTTGTCCATGACGAAGTAGCTCAAATTATTTCGTATCTCGTAATCGTCGAGGGTTTGAAGGACAATTTGGGTCAAATTCTCACCAGAATGAGTTTTTTGCACCTTCTTCAAGGCGAGAAGAAGAGTCTGTTGCTGCATATCTTCATTGACGAAATGAGAAACAATGCCGTACAAGTTCAAATGGTTTGGAGAACTCCAGGCGTCACACGTGATGTGGATATCGGACATTGCATTGTGCAATATGTATCGTACTCGCTTTTGATCTTCTTTGTAGAGTTCTAATGCTCTGACCCTGATAGTCTTGTCCGAGCTAGGAAGCTTTCTATTGGTCGCAGAATTGACGTACTGAAGAAAGGTTCGAAAGTCGAGATTTTCGACTTGATTGAAGGCGGAGTTAGCGCTAATAATCCAGCGCATATACAAGAATTCGAGCACCTTCTTGTCGATTGCTTGAGTTTGCAACTCGTCCAATAAACGACTTTTTCGCTGCTTTTCCAGCTCAGGCTGACGACTGAATGCTGCTTCAATTTTGACCGTGTAAACGGTTTTTTTGATTTTCTTTTTGCTCTCGATGATAATATCATGATCGACTTTTAAATGATTGATCTGACTTCGAGATTCAGTGTCGTATTTGTATGAATTCGAGCATCGATTGCATTTCATGCGATTTTCGTCGCTTATTTCGTCAACGATCTTTGTAAAGTGGTCATGAAGGGTCGAAGTAAAACGACTGTTGGTTGGTGCAACAGAAGAGGATCGAGAGACTGTTTGACTGGAAGAAATAGGAGGGTTTTTGGCGGTTGAGGTTTTCGACTGGGGATTGATTTTCAAGTCCGAATCATCGAAGTCCTGAGCCTCGTACAGTTTCGCTGAATTTTCAAACAACAGGTTCGATTCTTGACTATCGCTTGGCTTTGTACGTTTAGATTTAGGAGGTTTCATCGACTTGTTTTGGCTAGAAGTGAGTTGGGTTGAAGTTTTTGGACGGGGAACGTATCCGGAGCCAACAGGCTTTCTTTTGTCAGCATCGCGAGTCCGTTTCGCAACAAAGCTTTCAGTCACACTGGGAGCCTTGCTGAAGTATTGCGTAATGGAGTCTGCATTGTCTGGCTGCTCGGAATCAGAGTTCATTGTCGCGTTGCGGTGGAAATCAATTACTAGATAAATATGCAAAAGCAGGATTTGGAGCAAATCCAGCTCTCGGCATTTCGGATCGTGCGGCGAAAATGGTTTTTTGCATTTCGCTTGGATACTTTACACGTATTTTAACCATTTTCAGGGTTCATTTGGGTGGCAAAAACTCAACATCACTAACAAAGTTTTTTTTATTACATCTCATAACGTATTTTTGGAAATTTTCAAGCATACAGAGCAGCACTAGTGCAAAAAATGACCGCACCACCTTTGCACTAGTGCGAATTTTCCTATCACTGCACTAGAAAATTCACGAAATCACTATTAGTGCACGGTTATGCACTAATAGTGCAGTGCACTATTCCGAGCATTGCAAGCGCAAACCTCTTGATTTGGAGCTCTCCACACCGTCCTAACTTTTCGGTTTACCATGTCGATATGCGGTCTTCCGTATGGAGTGTTCTGCTGGCCATATGTGTTCTTTGTCAAACAGCGCTACCCTCCCACTTCTCGACAATTCAAACCGCTACCCTTGACAGCACAAGCGATGCCCTCGCCCCATCGCTCGAGTCCCTGAGACTTGCAACGCGACAACTCCCTGAACATGACTGCGCCCTTCACATCACCTATCAATATACCCGGCGTCTACCAGAAGTACAGTGGAGATTCGCGCTCACGCGAGCACAGATCCAGATCAATGCCGACTTGGCAAGATACGGCGACGAAGGACTCGTGGTCGATGACATATCAATTGTGGAGACAACAGTCCTCTTCGCGGCTGGAAGTGATAGGCATTCGCCTACTGTGGAGCTGACGTATGGGATACTGGCAGAGGCGTGGCTGGTGGTGGTGGATTTTGTGGAGAGGAGACCACACCCTTTAAGGGCTTGGATCGTGGATGGGATGGATGGGAGGGGACCGCCGCTGGGGAAGATGGTGCTTGTTGAGTACAGGCGGTCCGGGGTGTCGAATGGTACTGGGAGGACCTAGTGTTGATGATCGCAGGATGGTGTAAGCAATATTTGTTCGACTCACTCGGTCCAAGTAACTTGTGAGGTCTTGCGTTATCGGTTGATTGTTATGGGTCAAGTTCAGCCTTTTGACGGGAATGGTATGCCCAAGATATCTGATGATCCTCCCCGGACTTATTTCTTGAAATAGTGGCCTTGGAATCATCGCCAACCTGAAACTTTTTCAACCTGGGTAATCTTGCGTACACCATTATGGCGATTTTCTTGTCTGCCTTTTTCTACTCCTCATTATGGCCATCAAAGACATTCCCACACACGGGCGGATCGAATCCCATGTGCAAGCTAGAAGCATTCGCGAGACCAAAGCCGGTGAGAATTCGAAAGTGGCTAACCGTTGGGAATAGATACTCTATACCATCACCGTGAGCATCACCAGTCATTTCTAGGCTCGCGATCCCCGGCATTGCACGGTAGACGTTCTCCAACTGAGCAAGCTTCCACCATTCTTGCATCTCGGAATGGCGCAGATTGATATTTTGCTCTGCGAAGTTGATGAGGTACGTACTGTATTGGTCGTCAACATTAGAGTGTAGCCCCCGCCAGTCATGCGTTCAGATAGTCTCAACATTGAGACACATGGCTATCACCAAAAATTCGAAGATACATCGAACATTGTTCAATATGTCAATTAACGCAAGTCAAACGTCACAAACCGTATGAAACATTATTAACAGTGTGCGGTCCAAGTACCAGAGTCTATAAATTCGCGAAGGAGACAATCGCTTTCTGGAACGTTGCCCCCAATACTTCAGTGTGGTATTCTAGGATGATCAAGGAAAAATTTCTCAAATTTCGTAAGGCTCGACAACACCTCCAATAACCTGTCAGGGAGCTTTGATGGGGGTTCCATGTTCAGATATGAGAATATCGAGAATCGCTTCAACGGAATTTGCATATTCATTCGCGGCAATGGATAACAACTGAATGCGGAATTATCTCAAGACGAGTAATATCGTCACCTAAATTGACTACGTTGTCACATTCGTCCGCAAAGGTATTAGGGCATTAGGAGTGACATTAACCCTCTCTATTAACACGTATCGTTGCATTGCCTTCTAATTCGAACCCCATTCAAAGCTTTACCTGTCAAGTTTGAGTTGTAGTAAGATGACATCATCACGGGAAAGCGTGGGTGCAATGCATGAGTCGTTCCCACTGACACTGTTTCAACTGCTTAGCTTAGTGGAAAACAATCGAGTCCGCCCGTGTCAAAAGGTAATAAAGTGGGAGGATTGCTCGTAAATTGCAAAGCTGGCTCAGTATTCTGGTGGTATCCGAACTCTCATCATGGTAGGCAAGTCTTTGCAGTACAGTTGTAACAGTAAGGGCTACGCATAGTAAGGGCTACGTGAATGGAAAGACCGGATTCTATGACTTGGCCGTCGATTTGAATAACATCTGAAGCTGTGCGCTTAAGGAGTGTAATTTGATGATAGAGAGTAGAATTAATGTTATCATGGTCTTGGACTAGAGGCAATACAGTGCTTGAGATCTGAAAGAGGTTCCTCAAGTTGGTATATTCTTGTTATCTTCTACAATATGGGAGTATTGATGATAGAGCCTAGCTCTGGGGATCTGCTAGCAATAAGTTAAAAAAATGAGAAAAAAGCGACTGGAGTACCACATGAGTAGCATGTGTATCCTTCAAAAGTCGCAGCACTTGATCATCATCAACTACGTAAATGCGTGTTTTAACAGAAGTAGAGAGACTATGTTCAGAACGTTGACAGAAGTAGAGAGAGAGTATACTCACAACATTAAAAAACTATTGTTCTTGAAGTAAGTAAAGTAAGGAAATACTGAAACACCTGCAGAACATAGTATATATAACTGAACGGAGATATTGGACCAGAAGTCCTAAAGCCAGTCCAGATTCCTCGTCTCTCGAACTGGGAGTTTCTCACTTCTGACGCTCGTTACCATACCGTTCAGCGTCAACGAAGTGGCCTCGGGTAGGAACCCTTAGAGTAGAATGCCTGCGAACAGCCGGGAGGCTTGGTGGAGGTGAAATCCGCCTCAATGAAGGAGGTCTCTGCTCTCCTGGTGTCGATGATGGTCTCCCGACATGTAGATTGGAGTAGACACGCTTTCGAGCTCTTTCCCTCTTATTCGAGGCTCTTGGTCTTGAAGGCTTGGGTGTCAGAGAGTGCTCGATTTGGATATCTGAAGAAGCCCAGGATCTTACTCGCTGTAATTCCTGAACTGCATCTGAACGAATTCCTAGCCTTGCGAGCTGAGGCTGCTGAAGAAATTCACCATCTATGCCGTTTTCTACGACTGAATTGTCATCACGGGTGTTATCTGGCTGTTCGTGCGTGGGACCAGCCCTCTCGCAGGGATTTCGCTTGTATTTCCGAGAGAGTTTTCGAATACGGCCAATCAGCGAAGAACCTTCCAAGGAGATGCCTAATTTAGCAAGAGGACTCTCGTACTCTGAAGCTTGAGCACAAGGAGCAACCTCTCTAAGGATGCTGGTTTGGAGCTTACGTGCTGCCTCAAGATCTAACTGCTTGCGACGCCTGAACCATAGTCGGCGGCAACAAGTCATGATGCCCACTATGAGGACTAAGGCTACCGTGGTGATGAGGAGCTGATACGGTTCCATTTCCGCGTCCCTGACTTCGTGATCGAGGTGTTTTATTCGAAGAAGATACCTGCTCCTGTGTTTTAGCTGAGACGAGGCTGAAATTAGACGATCAAAACCGGCTCGCGTGAAGACTGCTATATAGGAAAATGAGAGAAGATAGCGGGAATATTTACTAAGCATCAATTACTGCCCTTGAAGTAGGAGAGCCTAGAAGAAAGAAAATGTCGTAACAATGCATTGTGAGATATTCAGGCCCTCACTGATCGGCGGTTGAAAGAAGAAACTGTTTGATCAGGTGTGGCTTGAATGAAATTACAGGAACAACTCTTCCACTTACCGTAGTGCAGCAAAGAATAATCAGAAAAGAACAACGGCATTGTGATATTCCTTTCACAAGACCTCTAAGCCAATATGCGCTCACCGAATATGGATGTGGCTGAAGACGGATATTCGTGGTCCCAGTGCAGGTCGACGAGCAAGTCCATATTGTCGTCATACAATCTTTACAGTACGCATGTCGTTACATCTTCATATCGCCGTGTAGCTTTTTGATATAATTTCCATCTGGCGTATTGAAATAATCCTGGGTCGGGACCTCACTAAAACTCGGGGTCTTTTCTTTGTAGCCTCTTATGTTCTCATCCTTGGCATGGCAGTGCTGAGAGTCCGCCTCATGGTAGCGAAATATAACCCATCATGAATTCTGAATAGTATCAGTGAGTTGAATGCTGGCGGCCCTAACAGTTTTAATTTAGCGGCCGGAGCTGATTTCGTGGTCGACCTGCCGATGCGTCCATGTTGTTGGAATATCATGGTTGCATTATTGTCTTATTGCTTGGTTCGTTCTAATTAGGAGGTAGGAGTGCTATTTACACATGAGCATGTCATAATGCCAGGCCCCTGGCAACGTGCCAGCAACGTGCCAAGCCACCTAAACAGGCTTAGCGTATCTTTCTAACACATGTATTTCGACATCTGGACTGGCGCCGTATTCTTTGATTCGGGCTGTGGCTTTGATGCGACGAATTCCATTAATCTTCATTGAGGGGGTTGAATGGGAATTTCGAGCTAATTCAGTTTGCTGTCTGGAGCTTGTTCTCGCAGAATTATTTGAAGCCAAGCTTTGATGACTAAGAGAGTCAAAATTGCTGTTTGATTGGTGGGCAACTCAGCCATAATTAAAGTATCCAGCTTGAGGTATTAGGTAAGCACGCCTAATACTTGGTGCGAGTGATCACGATTTACCTTCTTCCTTTTGCGTTTATAGTGTTTCACTGTAGAATCAACAGCTCCACTTCTTGTATTCTTCAAAGAATTGGCAATTGAAGTACACACTCTAAAGAAGAGTGCTCACATGATCGAGTCTCTGCGACGAAATGACTAAGAGCAGATCAGAGTACGTCGTTATACTGTCCAAGCATCATTCAAGACCTTTGGGCCTCAGGTCGAGGACGTATGCAATTTCCCTTGGCGTTGTCGACTAAAGACTACAGAGGCACCTGGCACATTGACATGCATTCTTTGTACAGGGTTGTCGTGGTCTGCGATGAGCAGGTGGCAAATTCTATGTTGACAGGATCACTAGGCAGGTTGCCACAGCCAGGGACCGCTCCCGAAGAAAGATGTATTCCCGTCACGCTGCTGGATCTAATAACTGTAGACGTCACGTATGCCACCTTCACGGTATACTCACACCTCTTCACGCCAGCCGCCTGTGCTAGCAATCTTTGCATCCGTTATCTATTCCAGTGTCCGATTGTTGCAACTCGACCCATAGCATCACTCTCTGGGATGCGAGAGGTGAAGAAGGTTATAACCGTCTTTGACCTCTTTCTTACTCGCTGGCAAACGTGTTTCTTCTTTGCTTCTCTGTTGCATAGAGGGAGTCTTATGAGCACATCACAGAGGAATGGCTAAATAAAGCTGCATATCATTGCCCAGGAGCTCCATATATCCGTATCTTAACCAATGCCGACGCTAGACTTGATGATAACTTCAATAAGAAGACCAGCCTTGTTTCCTGAAGCAAGAGCTGAAAGCTGGCCAGAAGCACAAAGTTCGCTGCTGAGGGTACTTTCTATGTGCGGTGTGACGCTCGCTAAAGAGGATATCTGCAAGTACTCCCTTTGAGGTATGTCTCCCACGATATCATCAACTATGATGAATCTTATCTTAGCGCGGTAATGGCGGTAAGTCATTGCCTCTATCTTGTTTTGAACGATAGAGCGGAGGTAGCAAGACAAGTACACCAGGCCTGGGATGACCTGTGTGATTACGTGAACGCTTGTGATAGCTAGGTAGGAGATGCTTTCTCGGTAGACTAGAGCATTCACGCTCAAGGGTTAATTCAGGTGTGACATATTATTTGGCGACCTGAAGTTAAGGGGAAGGTGATTAGATCTCGTCACTCAACAATCAAGCCTTTCTGGCCGGTGGCTTGTCGGTGATCATATTGGACGTTAATTGGTCGCTGGTAGTGCAACCAAGGGCTGTGGTGACATGATGGATGGATTCTGGAGAGTCATCACTTCGGACCAGTGAACCTAGAATTCATTATAATTCACCATGCTGAATGATAATCACGCACGATACTCTGGAGCATGACTAAGGTAACGACCTGACCATTGAGTATAAATAGCAGACTCTCCCCAAGGCTAGAGAAATTACTTAAAGTTATAAGAAACTCTCCACTAAACACCGCCATGAAATCTCTCACTGAACGCCTGTTAAGCCTTAAAGGCAAATTCCACATCGATGTATCGCGCAGGCCGCCATGCACAAAGATAGATCCGACAACGGGTTTGAAACTGGGTCCGCCATACTTCGACCTGTTACCTACCGAGCTCATCCTCCAAATCGCTTCCTACCTACCAGTTCCCTCCGCCGCGGCGCTGGCAGTTTGCAGTCACGACTTCTTTGGGATCCTTGCTAAACCCTACATCACCAGTCTAATTGTTCCAACGCCGGACTTAGAGGATCCGGTTACAACGGACATGAAAGCACACGAGAAGGTGCTTTTCTTAAGGACCATCAGCGCCAAGTCTCTTAATACATTCGTTTGCTACCGCTGTCTGAGAATACACAATATTCTAAAACAGTGCGAAGACAGTCTGACAGTCAAAAGCAGATTCACGAGGATAACCGACGGGCACTGCGTCTTGTCAAATGCCTTGAAACGAGATACGCTCGGTCTATGTCATCTGGAGGTGGCAAAAAAACTCTATCAAAACAACCTCAAACTAGACGCGATGAGATATCTGAAACTTGCATCCCCAGCAAGCTCAAAGCTTACCATCTTCGCGATGAGAGCTCCAGGACTCAACTTCTGGGAAGCTTTCTTTATTCACGACAGGATCTATTCTCGCACTCAATACTGGCTGAATGTGGTTGAGGACATTCAGTTCAGGAAAGCCGGAAGAAAACTTTTCTTCACAGTCTGTGAGCATAAGAACTCGAGGAATGACGAAGACGAGATGCTCAACGATGGTATTTCTCAGGTAAGTAGGTACGCCAGCTTCGGCTTTTACGTTAGCCTGTTCCTGCGCTGCAACCGGTGCCCTACGGAAATCTGTGTGGGTCTCAAAAGAGTCCACGGTTTCAACAACAGGCTGTCTCTGGTCATCACCAAGTGGCAGTATACAGAAGCTAGTGCATCCCTCGCTCCGAAGCCGCAGGATTCTGTTACCACGCTGGATGGGAGTACAAGTAATCCCACATGGAACGTCTTTCGAGCAAAACCCAAGTTACGAGAACCCGAGTTTGAATTTCCGATAAAACAACGTTTCGAGAGGCGTACCAAGACTCCATTTGCTAAGATATGCACGGTGAGGCAAGCCTGGAAGAGTATGGAAAGGTCATCAGATCACCAGTTGCTTTGGAATTTCGGTGTCTAACGGCCGATAGGCTATCGAGAGCTTTATTGTTTATTGTAGGGCTCTAGTATCTAAACAGTGTTTAATGGATCTTGATAGACAGTCACGAAGAGGATTATTTGGACCCAGGCTTTTCGATGTCAACCGAATGAGCGATCTGTTTCGATCATAAATGATAAAAAACTACCAATGACAGCGTCATATGTATCCCACCGACCTATTCAAGTTATTCAACGCGCACACAAGAGGCTTTCTCGATCACTGCACTCCTAGACCGATCACACATGAGCAAGCGAGCTCTCCCATGGGCTGGTAATCAGTGGTCCTATTTTTTGTATTTGATCTTTCTTATGTTACATTTATAATGTTGGTGACAGGATCGGTCAAACATTTTTTCTTTATTTTTATTTCAGTATCAACATGCCCCAAATCAAGGGATAAACACCCCCCTCCAAAACTCCCAATTCCTCAATTCCCTCCTTCCACAACCATCCACATCCCACTTCCCAAAATATCTCATTCACCACCCCTTACCAACAACTCTACCATCTTCTAGATCTCCCTCCATGTACATATCTCTCCACCCCATCGCGCACCGCCCCACGCCCAGGATTCTTCCCTTTCGCTCGCAGAGAACGAGAGAGAGAGAGAGATTACCACGGGCATAAATCAGAGAATGAGGAGTATGAGAGATGGTATCGTGGTAAACCTTCTAGATATTCATTTATTTTCCTTTGGGTGTTGTAGCGAAGGCGCGGTTTTGGAGATTTTGCGTGGGAACAGGGAAGAGTGATTTTGGTATTGGATGAGATCGGGAAAGCAGTGCTAATGGAGTTGAATGTCTCAAGTTGGTGGTACATGGGACGTAGGGAGGTTGAACCGGGGAGGAGGGAGGAATCTAGGCAACAAAGAGATGCTTGGATAGCGAGACAACAAAGAAGTCGAGAACAATGGCATTGTCCCCCCACTTTTCACAGATTTCTAAGCTTTCATATTACCAAGCTTTCTGGCAAATTTTTTATTACCCCCTCCGTCCATCCATCTATCTATCTACCCCGACCACATAATCATCCACAAAAAACCTAACCCAGCCCATCTCCCCCCGCCCAACGAGATGACAACCTCCGAAATAATCCCCACCCCCACCCTCATATCCCTCATCCTCTTCCTGCTGCTCTGGATAATCTGCTCTGTAAGCTTCATACTATACCACAGCGTCCCCAGCTACGGTGATTGGATGGAGAGATTTTTAAATAAATATTGTCTGCTGGGGTCTAAGGAATCTGAGCCGATTGGCGGCGATTGGGTTATTGTGGGATGGGATATGGTGGATGAGTGGGAGATTGGGGAGGGGAGGAGAAGTAGTAGAGATAGAGGGAGAAGTGTAGGGTGGGAAGGGGGCAGTGATATGGGAGGGGAACAAGGAGAGGAGGGAAGGAGGGTGAGATTTGCGGCTTGAGCGCGATGGGCTTCTGTGGTAGAGTAGTGTCGGTTAATGATAATCAAGGAATGGGGTTTCTGCGAAGTATTTGTTCTTGTGAAATTTTGTGATTTTTCATAATATATTTTTCTTCTGAAGGGGCGATGACGCGGGCAGTCATGCTGAGACGGTAGGTTTCGTGAAAGCAGATGAGATCGTAGGTTTGGGTTCTCTGATGATCTGTCAGAGATTGATCTCTACCGTTCTATTTCATCTGCCACCCAGGTGGCACTTCAGTGAGACATCACGCACCAATTCTTGGACCAGATCAGAGATTGATCTCTACCGTTCTATTCCATCTGCCACCTAGGTGGCACTTCAGTGAGACATCACACAGCCAGTTCTTAGATGGCGGATGTTGAATGGAGTTACCCGTGTGGGTTCCAGTCCACCCATGAGCCAAGATAAATGTTTGTCGCTTCAAGATTCCGAGATGGGTCTGTTCTCGCAGGACAAATTGATTTTATATGTTCGCCAGCTTCAGATACGTCCACTGTGCATGCTTATCATGCTGAGACACAAGATCTCATCACCCTGACTGTTACAAGGTCCACCTCGACAGAGCATCTTTGCCTGACGCCCAAGTTCTAAGTAGAACATAGGAACAGAAAAGGGCGGGCTGTCCCATCACTGCAGTTCCCACCTGTCATGTCGCCTCCTCATCCACAAGCATACTTACGAACACAATATCTTCATCATCCCCTACCTTCTTCAACCATCCCTTGAAAGTCAAGGGCATCCCCCTCTTCGACTTTTCTATTATATCCTTGCAAAATACCTCTAGGACCCCCCATTCCAATCCCAGGTCCCTATTTCCGCTGTTTCCATCTGGTCCATCATATCGGAACATCAACTTGAAGTTGCCATACTTGAATCCAAGCGCCTGGGTGCCGTCAACTGATCCAAAATTCAGCGGCGCAATGTCGCCAGATCCCTTCATGTGGGCTCGTAATTCCGCAAGCGCTGTGCTATAGAGGAGGACGAGGTATTCGGCGGCTGGAGAAACGGGATCTAAGATAGCGTAGTCGATGGTGATGAAATGGTGACTTGGCTTGTCGAGGGGGTCGGAGGTTGGGGCGGAGTCGATCTCTTGTGGCGAGCGAGGTGAGAATTCCGATTCATGTGGCGATAACGATAAAGGATGTAGCAATCTGGCAGGAGGTCGTGAATTGGTGATATGGTTGTCTGTTCGAATTCGTATATGGAAGGCGAGGGCGGAGGTTGAAAGGATGACTATTAGAAGCTTGGACCATTGGTGCTTCATCATCTCTGGCTGGCTGGACATGCCACCATGCGAGCGCCCGGCGTCCTGATTTGCTCTCAATGGTCAACAGGAACACGGGAATGCGGGATCGCTCTCGATACAGGAAGGTTAGTTCGTTGGAGGTAAATCTCTTCATTGGCGGCTTTAGAGATAACTCACATGCAGCGCAAGAACAGCGCTTAGGAAGGACTTATGCTCGCTTTTGTGCGGATGGACTTGATTACGAAGCTTCTATGCGGCGGTTTGTGTGGAGCGGCTCTGAGCTGGGTGTCAATGTCGAATCGTCTAATATCCCGGCTTGATCTCTGATCGAATCATGCGGCGTCGACAAAATCTGAGTTTCGTTTGAATTGGCACCGTACTTTATCATGACATCCCACATAAGTCTCCACGATTGTCTTTTTCACATCCCAAGACCCGGCATTTATATGATGCGTGAAGGAAACCATGCCTTAGACAACGTTGCTTAAGAGACCTCGAGGTAATAGTATATGTCCGTCACATGTCCACGTTGACAGCCCCCTTGACTGTTTCAATTTTCTTGCGTCATTTCAGGACACTGTTCTACGCACACAACTATTCGATCCCAAAAATTTCTCGGGTCCTGAAATTCTCATCAATGTCGCTCTTCGGGCCGAGTCTCAGCTCGCCCCATTCACGCTTGGCTGCTCCTCGGCCTCCAGGAAGATTTCAACTTCCACCATACACACACAAGCGCAACAGTCGCAAGGTTTGAGCTCCATTATCGCTGATGAGATTGAGATAGTCGCTATATCGTCCCCCTGGGATATTGCATTGCGCTTAGGACGGCCTGTCAAGGGTGACTTCTCTGACGAGGTTCTTGCCCGGTAGCCACCAGTACTTGACAAGCCCCCAATCGGTTATGTCAATGCAGCTAGTTGATGTCAATCGGGGTCATGGTGTGACAGTGATTGATAGGATTCTGGGACTGTGTACCCGGCGACTGGATTTACTTGGATACATTATTGCTAGCAGAACGGGCAGGACGGCGGGATGGGACACAGCCATTTACGCAATCATTTCTCCACAGATCGTCACCTTTAATTTCGGAATAACGAAGCAAGCTAAGATCCTAGATTCGGCAGTTGTGGCTTTAAGATTTAAGGTACACTACTATCTCGAAGAACTCAAGGACAAGATGCGAGATCATGATACCGGAAAAAGAAAAAGTCTAGGTTGCTCTCCGCAGCCAGCAAGAGCCTCTTCCCGACGACTTGAGCAATTTTGACGGCTGCGGTTCTGGAGCGAGATTCCATCTAGCTGGCTCGTGGTCGGAGTAGTAGTAAGAAGCTGGACAATAGGGGCGGTCAGATCAGAGCGTAACGAGCCGATACGTTCTGGCATATCGTCTGAAGAGGAGGGACACCCACCTGTATCGCCTCGATACGTATCGACTTTAGGGTTATACACTCGCGATCTCGTCAACCCTATATATCTTCACGATACGTATCGTTCAACACGAAAGAGCGGTCACATCTGTATCGAGCATATCGAGCGTATCGAGCAGTGTATCGAGTGGTGTATCGAGAAGCGTATCGGCTCGATACACTCTGACCTGACCGCCCCTATTATGCTATACCCGATCGAGCCGATCAGATTATTGCTGGGCGGGTTTGAGGCGGTTAGTTTTCCGATCAATTTTAGCGCTGTTCGTTGAGAAGCTAATTCTTTCCGTGTCTGTAGGCTTTCAACGTTAGTCTTCATGCGCGCAAATCCCACGTGGAGTCGGTCATCTGCAGGTACCTTAAAGCCTACGCCGGCTTCATGGTGCAGGGTTGATCCCACGTGGAATCTCAACCTTACTCTTTATTATTGCGGGGAAAATTAGTCGTTCGTGCACTCTGTGTTCTTGCGGCAAAAACGTACCTGATAATTGAACTGTCATTGCTATTTGACCCTTAGGAGCATCTATCTTCTTCATGGCTATGACTTCAGTGCTCAAAACGGCTGGCCGTTTACTCAATCGCGAGTATCTTAGGTCTGCTCAGTCTACGACATTAATATCAATGTTTCTATCAATATCTCTTCTTGCACTGGTCTTTTGGTATTGATGTAGGCCCTAAAAACCGGCCCAGAGTGCTGGAATTCGGACTAGAATTATTCGGGAAGATTGATGTCAGAGCTCCCGCATTACCGGTATAGCGTTTCGGGATACCTTGCTGTGGCAAATTCTCCTGGTCTCTGAGCGTGCACTTTTTCATCGTTGAAGTCCCTTCTTCATCTGATTTATCTTAAAACAGTGTAACCTCTAGGGCTACATCTCGATAGACAGTCTGGAAGAATGGCCGACATATCTCAGGCAATACCACAGCTGGCCACTGTACCGATATGCGCCGTTCGCCTTTCAATTCTTATCTCCCTGACGAAGAACTAACACCTCTTCTAGTATCCTGCGTACGAAGCTATCGCTTCAGCTGACTGTAAATTAAACCTCAAATGCATCTGCTCGGATGACGATTTCTTTGCCACTATCCAGAATGTGCTTGCTATCGGCAACTGTACTGCTGTCCAAGCAAAGAGTAAATGTCATCTCTCTTTCCTTGTACCGGCTCGCATGTGGAAAAGCTTTGTGAGGCGTTGCTTTAAGACTCTTGTTGACGTAACAGTCTGAACAGCTGCAATAACCGCCACTCGTGAAGTTTGCGTGAAGACCGTCCTCTGGCTTGGCAAGGATCGCGATCCAGAATTCTTTGAAGCCGTAACCGTGCTACTGATTCTTGCTACATCGGCTGTCGTCCTTCGACTTGCTGCTCGACGTGTCTCTCGGTCGCCGTACGGGTACGATGACTGACTTATACTTGTTGCATTGGTAACGAATTCATCTCTACCTACGGACGGTCGAAACGGGCAACAATTGACTCTCTCAGATCTGGGAATACGGTCTTTCGGCTTGTCAGTACCTTGGTGAGATGTGCTCAAAAGATACTGATTTGAGGACGCTAATCTGAGAGTAACAGCTATAAAATACGGCTGCGATAAGCACATATTGCTTATCGACGTTGACAATATCACAAACTTTGAAAAAGCATGTTTCACTCTATCTCTTATTTTTCACCGAGACTCTGAATTATTTATCAAGACGATTTCTGACGCAATTTAGATTTTCTTTGTTTTTATCATCATCTTCAATGTGGATATGATCGTTCTGAAATTTTCTATTCTACTATTCTATCTGCGAATCTTTAATTCAGTACAAGAATTCTTTCTTAATGTGAGATGCAAAGTTTAACGTTCGAGAATTAAAATTACAACATTATCGATAATTGAATGATCATGATGAATTCAACGAAAATAAAAATAATCACGATGTTTTCGAACAAAAAATTGATAATTCAAATGAACGAATACAAAATAATTACGAAAAACAAATTCACGAATGTAAAAAATGTTTGAATTGCAAATTGTTAAAATAAAAAAATGAAAAATTGACGAAAATGCGATTTTGATTGAAAAAATGTAAATATGTTTAAATATCGCATAATGTATATATATGCAAATAAAAAATCAATATTTTAATGAAACGAATTTGATTGAATGATTTAACGATTAAAATTGTAAATAAACATTTTTCATTCAAAAAATCGCGAATTCGAATCGTATGATGAACAAAATGTTGAACAATCGAATGATTTATTTCATGATTATAAATTCAAAACGCAAATTTTGACGCGAATAAAAATTTTCAAAATAATCGAATTGATAATTTGAAATCATTGTTAACATGTGAAATATAACAAACAATAAACATTATTTTTTTGTTGTTGTGACAACGTTGAAAATTGATGTTGAATACAAAACAAAAAAAAATATTGAAACGTTGACGAAACAACAACGATTGCACAAAAAAAATGTCAAAACAAAATCGTAACAAAATGATGTACGAATCGAGAAAAAAAAATGTTGAAAACGTCGATCGAAAAAATAAAAACGATGTAATGATATTGACGAAACGAATAATGAAAAACGAAACGAAAAAAAAAAAAAAAATGAAAAAAACGAAAAAGAAACGAATCGAACAAATGTTTCGACAAGTTTCTTAATTTAAATTGTAAAAAAAAAAAAAAAAAACGCAACAAATCGTAAAATTGTTAATGACAAAAAAAAAACTGAAAAAAATCGAAAAAAAAACGATTTCAACAAATATTTCGACAAATTTCTTGATTTGAAATGAAAAAAAAAAAACGCAACAAATCGTAAAATTGTTATTGATTAAAAAAAATGAATTTCATGTATTGATGTCGAAAATTATTCATTTCGTCGTTATCGAAAACACAATCGCACGATCACAATTAAACGTGTGTAAAATTTACGACGTGATAAAAATTCAAAAACGCGTTAAATCGTGTCAAAAATACGTTTTTCAAATTCAAAATTTCGTATTACAATTTATCGTCAAAATGTGAAAAATGAACGATTTTGTATTGTGTTGAATGAAAAGCAAAAATTGAAATAAATAAAAAAAAAATTGCGAAAACGACGATTTTTGAATTAAACGAACGTGCGAAAAAAAAATTTTTCGATTTCGAAACATCAATTCACGACATGACGATCATAAAATAACAATTGAAATAAAATGTTTGTTTTCAAATTGATTTTTTGAATTTTTTTTTTTATTCACAATTGACGTTATATCGATATGAAAAAAAAAATATGATTTTACGAATACATGCATTATAACGTTTTATTTGAAACGATTATTTTTGACAATTGACGCAATTGTGTAAATCGTGCAATTGTTATTGTTGAAACGTTTTTTTTCGCGCAAAAACAAAACGTTTTCATCGTATCATTTTTAATTTTCGAATTGTTATCGCAAAAATTTATCGAAATGCGATCGTCGTAATGATTTTTTATTTTATTCAAATATTTGTTCGTTTTTTTTCATTCATTTTGCGTCAAAAATATTCAAATATTTGTTTTTCAAATTCAAATTCGTTTCAATTATGTTCATTTTCGATCGAATTTTTTTGAATGATATGTTTCGCAAATAATTTTTTTTTGAAATTATAATATCATTGTTTAACGTTTTAACAACATCGTCAATTTCATTCATTTTATTTAAAAAATTTCGTTTTTCATTTTGAAAAAATAATCGTAAATTTTTTTTTCGTCGTTAT
The DNA here is from genome assembly GCA_018902385.1 of Physcia stellaris. Taxonomy (NCBI): domain Eukaryota; kingdom Fungi; phylum Ascomycota; class Lecanoromycetes; order Caliciales; family Physciaceae; genus Physcia; species Physcia stellaris. The sequence goes on along the minus strand of JABSSW010000042.1, from coordinate 274,735 downwards.
AAATTTTATTTTTCAAAATTCAAATTATTGTTTTCGTTTTTGTATTTGAATTTAAACGTGTCGTCAAAAACATATTCGAACAAATAAATTAAAACAAAATCGCGATATATGTGATTAACAACAAAAAAAAAATGTATAAACGAATGATAACGACATTGTTACAAAAAAATCGACGAATTTTATAACAAAAAAAAAATCAAATGAAATTTGAACAAACGTTTTCAAAAAAAAAAACAAAATAATTCGAATTAAAAACAACGATAATTGATAACGAAAATGAAATAATTTCAACATTATTCATTTTACATTTCGTTTTTTCAAATTTTTGAATTTTATATTTTTTTTGCATAAAACATTGTACGCAATCAAAATTACATACGTTAAAATATCAAAATTAATTTTAAAATGAAAAATTTGTTATCAACGTTCAAAAATTGTTTTTTTCATGATGTTTTCGAATTGAAAACAAAAAAACAAAAAAAAATTTCAATAAAAACATATTGATTTTTGCATTTGTGATGATAAAAACGATTATTTTTCAAAATTGTTTATTTTTTATTTTGACAATATAAAATATTGTACGAAATCAACAACAAATTTATATAAATGTTTAATTTAATTTCGATGTGCAAAATTTGTTTGCATTATGTTGAAATTGTTTTTTTCGTAACGATGCATCGATTTTATCGTGAAATATTAAAATTGTAATTAACAATTTTTTTTTTCATTATAATAATAACAAAATCGTTTTTCGTAAAAAATATGATTTTCGACGACATTCATTTTTCGATTATACGATAAAACGTTGATGATTTTGCGTTTTAAATTTTTCAAAATCACGTTGAAATTGCAAATATTGATCGTTTTGTTCAAACAAATTTCAATTGATTTTTGAAAAATTCAACATTTTTTTTATTTTATTTTATTTTATTTTATCATATGAAATTCATATTTTTATTATATTTTTATCATATTTTTATCATATGCATATATTATATACATTTTTTACAATAATTTTTTTTAATGCATTTCATTTTAGCGTCTTTTTTAAAAACTTTTGTCGTTTAACGATTTTTAAATTTTTGTTTCGTGATCGTCATAATCAAAATGATTCAATCGTTCGAATTTTCGAAATCGTCGTCGCATATCGCGAATCACGTATATTTTTTTCAATCATTGTTTCGAAATTTTTCAACATGAAATAATTTCGTTCAAATTCGTATTTTCAATTCGTTAAAATTCATGAATTCGATTATAATTTGATATTTTCAATTCGAATAATTGAATTATTTCAAATTTTAATTATTAATCGATTCGAAAATGTTCGAATTCGTATCACGTATACGATTTATTCGTATGCGATTGATCGACAAAACGCAAAAAAAATGAAAATTACATAAATATCATGCGAACGTTTCAACAAATCGATTGTTATATTATAAATATTCAAAAATCAATTGATATTCAAAATTCGAATAATCGAATTATTGAAAATTCAATTTTTAAATCGTTTCGACGAAAATAATATTCGTATTATTCAAAATTTAAAAATTCAAAACGAATATTTCAAATTCGAATCAAAAATGCAATTGTCAATTTCGAATATATAAATTTTTTTTTATTTTTCATTTCGTATCATTCAAACAAAATTTTTAATTATCGTTTACAATTTATTTTTCAAAATTCATTTTTTTCATAATTTATTTTTTCATAAATTTTTTTTTTGATAATTTTAATTTTTTTCGATTCGACAACATGCATTTCGTCATCGTCGATAAAATTGACGATCAAATTCAAACGAATAACAAATTTCGTAAATTCGAAATCATTTACATTCAAAAATGAAAAAAACAAAAAATTGTAAATTTTTTTCATTGATTCAATTTTCAAATTAACGAATTCATTATTGAATCGAAAAACACGTATTTGTTGAACGACGAAATTTTGTTCAAAATTAATTTTTTATATCAAATTTGATTTCGATTTTGCGATTTCGTCGTGATTTTTGTTAATTTTTTCAATTTTTTTCACATTCGACGATTTTGATTGACGATTTGTCAATCGTTATTTAAATTGAATTTCAAATTAACGATTGTGTACGAATGATATGCGTCGTCGCATTTGTAAATGATACAAAAACGATTTTTACAAATCAATGAAAAATATACAATTTCGATCGTGACGATCAAAAAAATAAAAAAATTACGCAAATACGTTTTTTATGTTCAAAATTTATAAAAGTTTCATTAATCGATTGTTCAACAAATTTTTTCGTTTATATATTATTACAAATTCAAAAAATATATAAACAAAAATCAATATTTGAACGAAAACAAAAAATTTTTTGTTGAAAAAATTTTCGACATTATTGTTATTTATATTGTTCAATTCGATGAAAATGATTGATATTCATTTTTTTCATTTTTTTTTTCGTTTTTTTGTAAAAATTTTAATCAATTGTTTCGTTATTTAATTTTCGATGAAATAACGAATTTTAATTTTATCGATTTGTAAACGCGTTTTTCGACGTCGATTTCAAAAAAACGTTTAAAAACGACAATATTCATGTTCGAACGTTTTGTTTTTTCGAATTTTTCGACAATGCAAATTTTTTTTTTACAATTTTTTTTAACATTTTTTTCAAATTTATAATTTTTTTCATCGAATTTGTCGCAATTCGAATTTAATAATTTTCGTTCATTTTTCATGTGAATCGAATTTAAATCGAAAATAACAACAATTCGAACACAATAATTTCAAACGTTAATTATTCGATTTTCGTGAAATTGAATTTCGATAACGTAATTGCAAAAACGATTATCGATAAAATGATAAACGAAATTTTTCAACAAAAAAAATCAAACGTGAAAAAAAAAATCATTTAAATGACATAAAATACGAAAAATGTTGTCGAAAACGTCAACATCAAATTGCAATTGATAATTTTTGAAATGCAAAAATCAAATGAAAACAAACGATAACGATTTGATTTTACGTTTAAACATTTGATAATAAACAAATTAAATGATTTTTTTGTATCGATTTTTGTTGTTTCATTTCAATTGATTTTCAAAATCAAACGTAATGAAATTTTATATGACGTTGAAAACGATATTTTTTTGAATTAAAAAAAATCGTTTTTGTTATCAATGATTCGCATTTGATTTTTTTTTAAATTGTCGACATTTTAATTTTCGTTTATTAATGTTCGTATAAAATTTTTCGATTTAAAAATAATTTTCGTATTCATTATGTTTATCATAACGATCGATTATATCAAATTTTAATCACGTAACGTTTCGAATTAAATAAAAATTTTCTTTTTATTTTTTTTCATACGATTTTGTTTTATTTTTCAAATTTTATCACGATCACATTAAAATAAAATTGAATTTTGTTTTTGAAACATTTTTTTATTCGTATTATTATTTTTGCATTCACACGTCGCATGTTTAATAAATACGTCAAATTTTAATGAAAAATTGAAATTTTCGATTTTGAAATTGAAATTCATTTTTTTTCGTTTTTTCGACTTGTTTGATTCGTTTGAATCGATATTCATTTTTCAAATTGTTTGAATTTTTTCGTTTTTCAATTATCGTTGTGTTTTTGTGTTCAATAAATTTATATACAATATTACATTTTCGTATAATCAAAACAATACAATTTCGCAATTGAAATAAATCAATTTTGATTTTTTAAAATTTAATTCGTTTTTGTTTTCGATTTTGATAAAATGTTTTTTATTCGAAATTTATTGTTTCAACAAATTACGTTTTTTAACATTTTATTCAATGAAATTATGATAACGATTGTTGAAAAATCGAATATTATCACGACGACATATGATATTCGAATTGCAATCAAAAATTTCAACATTCAAAACGTAATTCGAATTCAACGAAAAAATCGTTACGTTTGCAATACATGTGAAAAAATTTTCAATAAAAAAAATATCAAAACGAAACATTTTTTATTTCATATCAACAATCAAATTTGAAAATACGAACATTGCAATCGTTTTTTTCGACGTCAAAATCATTTAAATCGACATTTATTAATTCATCGAAAAACAAACATGCAATCGAAAATTATAATTTCGAAAAAAACGACGTATATTTCGAATGTTGACGTTTTTGTGTCACAATTGTATTTAAAACATATCGTTTTTCAAAAATTGTTGCATGATTTTCGAACGAATTACAATCGTCGTTTTTTCAAAATATCATGTTCATTTTGCGACATTTTCATGTTTTTTGACGAGACGAAATGATTTGTTTTCGACAACGATGTGAAATACGATTTTTTTTTAATTTTTCGACAATTTTTGCATTTCAAATTCGATGAACACGAACAACAATTCGTAATCGTGTGCGATGCGTGTCAAAAACATTCACGATCAATGTTTCAAATAAAATTTTGATTTGACGAAATAATGTTTTTTTTTATCGATTCAAATTTTTTTGTTTTTTTTGAAATTGATGACGAATTTGAATAAAATTCAAAACGTTAATGATGTTCGAAATTGTCAAAAAATCGTCGCATGTAATTAATGTATTGAAATTGACGAAAATATTAATTATGCAACGATATTAATTACATGTTGAAAAATTTTCTATTTGCGATAATTATTCGATTAATCGTTTCGATAATTCGCAAATTCGTTTAATTCGAATTTGACAAAAATTCGAAATCAAAATTATCACATTATTTTTTTTTAAAAATTTCGCAAAGTTTCGACGAATTCGTTTCGTTGTTTTTTCACATGCATGTTGTCATAAACGATCGTTAAATGTATCAATTTAGTTTTTAAATTTTTTGAACAACGCATAATGTTCATTTTGAAACGTCAATGTACGTGAAACAATCATTTTAATGCGTTTTCGTTTTTTTAATGATTTCATTAAACGATTAAAATTGATTTTCAATAATTGCGTTCGTTCGTTTTCATTAACATTGTTTAACGCATTGAATTTTTGTTATTTCGTCAATTATTTGATGAAATTCAATTTTCAAATCGTACAAAAATTGCATGTGAATTCGTTTTTTCTGAATATCGATGATGAAAATCGATTATCAAATGCGATGTTGTTTTCAAATCAATGTATGTGTATCAATCGAACGTTGTATTAAAATTGTTTTGATTTGATTATTTCATTCGATATTTTAAACAATTTTTAATTTTTGTGACTGAATTATTCATTCTTTTATCAATTTTGAAATTCAGAATTTCGTTTATTTTTCACAAATTTTCATTAACGTCGATCGCAACAAATGACGACTGCACATTTTGCTGTTTAAACATCGAATTTTCATTATCGAAATGTAAAAATCAAGAATGAAACATCGAAAAACATTCTTTTATGATTTGCGACAATTTCAATTCGTAAACACATGTAAAATTCAAGAAATGTGACATCAAAAATGTATAACAGAAACGATTGTATAATTAGATTAATAATTGCAAAATTAATTAGTTTGCAAATTTTCAATTATATAATCGATTAATTTGTTCAATCGTACACACATTTCGAAACATATTCGAAAATATGAATTTGTTGAATTCAATCGAAAATTTGATGTTGACGTGATCAAATTGATCGTTTTCATAATTTATCGAATTTCGATGATCGAATTGTTTGATATATCGAAATTCGATTCGCAATGTTTTATTGATTTGAATTTTGAATGTTTTACATGCGTTTTTTTCTTAACATCGAAACTTTTTGAAATGATCAATATTTTTCGACATCGAGATTCTTGAATTTGTTTTTGAAACTTGAAAAATCGTTGTAATCGCGATTTTCGCGTTTGATTTGAAAAATCATTGTCATCGTGATTTTCGCATCGAATTTCGTTTTTTTCGATTCGTAATCAGTTTGCGATAAAAATCTGAAAATTATTTTCGTGAATGATTCAAAAAAAGCATGATTTGATGATTTCATTGTTTGCTGTTTTCGATATCGAAAATTTGATTTCGTACAATTCACAGTTTTCGATTTGATGATTGACAATTGACTGAATGATAAAAAAATCGAATTCGAATTTTTTTTTATTTTCTCATTTTTTTATTTTCGAGTTTTCATACAGAAATCGAACGTTGCAATGATATTAAACGAAATAAAATCGAATAATCGCGATTTTCGCAAATGATATATCGAATTTTCGAAATTTTTTCGATTTTTTACTTTTATTTCATCATGATATTTAACGTTCAATTAAATCGAACAACAGTTTTTGAAAATGTTTTTGACACGATTCAACTTTTCATGCGTCGTAAATTTTGAACAATAAACAACACAAAGTTAATGACATGAAATCGTAATGTTGACATGATTTTGAAACGTCGATCGTGTCGCGATATTTGCATGATTGTTCAAATCAATTGTTTCGTCAAAAGAAATTATATTTGCAGAACGTTGCGCGTCATGATATTGAATTATTTTCGAATCAATTGTATCATCGAAAAATTGTATTCGTCGTGCTATTAATTGACTTTCAGATACGTTTTCGTTGTACGATTTTGATCGTTGTACGATTTTATTTTTTGATTTTATTTTTTGTCAATGTCGATGTTTTTTGATTGATGTATGAAATTTAACGAAATTTTTTTTTTAATTTTAATTTTTTCAGAAAAGAAAACGACGTGTTTGATTGTTTCGAATTTTGAATTTTTTTGAATGATTTTATGCATTTTTCATGTTTTACATTTTGATAATTTGTTATGAAATTCATCTAAAATTAATTCATATCAATTTTCATTGAATTGAAACGATAATTTATCGTGTGATTTTGAACGAAATGTTTGTATGCAATTTTTTGATTCATGTTTGCATGTTCGCATGTTAAAATATGACGAAATGTTTGTCGCATGCTCGTGACATATTTATTTTTGTTCACATGTTCAGATTTTGACGAGATATAATCATATATTTCGCAGTTTTTGATTTGTTTGCATGTTAAAATATGACTTTTGACGAGATATTTTGTAATTTTTTTCAATTTACATGTTCAGATTCTGAATCATGTTTGCATGCTAAAATTGTGTTCGAAATTCGACGAATCATCTCGTTCGTTTGCTTTATTCGATTAACATATGTTTTGAAATGCTTTTCATCAAAATGTTCGATCAGAAATTGTTTCACACGAATGACGTTTTCTTTTTGAAAATTCAATTTCGTCTTGTTGTCAATGCGAATGTGACAATATCAAAAATAATTAATTTTTGTTTCATTTAGAAATCGCACGAGATTTGCGACAATGAACGAATTCAAATATCGAAAATCGTCGTCATTGTTTGACAATGAACGAATTCAGACATCGAAAATCGTCGTTATTGTTTATTTTATTTTCAGATTTTTGAATATGTTTTTGCTCAATCATTCATTGATCAGATTCGAAAATTCGCGCATTATCAATATTATTACGCAATGAACGAATCAATTCGACAAGATTGTCAATGATTTTATCGTCGTTGCACATGTTTTTGAATATGGTTTCGTGCAATCATTTCGTTGATCGATTGAGAAATCGATGCATTATTCAATATTATTGTTTTTTATTCATTGACGATCACGTCTGATGCACAATCGAAAACAAAAACGAAATCATTCGTAGAATTAATTTTTCGTTGTTAAAAGTCAAGCGAATTTTTATTTCTTTTGAAAATCATTCGAACACGAAATACTTTTTTCAATTGAAAATTTTCTGTAAAACAAAGTTTTTTGATTTGATTTTTGCATCGCTGTTTGAATCGCATCGAAATGATTTGAAAAGTCACTATAATCGTGATTTTCGCATTTGACAAATTCGCATTCGAATTGTTTGCAAAAATCGTCGCAAATACGTCAAATTGACGATTGTTTTTGAATTTTTTTTTCAGTGATTTTTTTTGTCGAGTCGTTTATCATGCTTGTTGAGATTTCGATGACGCATGATCGAAATTTCTTTCGTGAAAATAACTTTCGTGAATTTGAAAAATGCGTTTCGTCGACGCGATTAATCATTTGCTTTAATTTTTACTTATTCGTTTTCTTTTTATTTTCTTTTTTGTGAAGTTCTTCTTGCTCGATTTCAGATTCGATAAAAATAGAAAAAACAACAAATTCGATGAAATCGTTGTTTAAATATTCAATCAAGTATGTTCTCGATATCGTTAATCATTTTTCGATAAAGAATAAACAGAATTGTGAGATGATTTTGTTTAATTGCAAATTTTATTACATGTTTGCGATTCATTGCGCGTTTGTCAAGTTTGTTGCATGTTCATTGAGCAAATTGTATGTTCATGATTGTTGCATGTTTTCGATTTTCGATAAAATTGAAATTATAAAAATTTATTGTTCAAAATGCGTTTCATGCGAAATCGTATTCTCGTTATGAAATATTCGTACGAATACAACAAAGATTTTGTTTCGACTATAAATAATAAAATCGATCGATTTTTTCGATTCGATATGTTCGAAACGATTTATGATGAAGAAATTTTGCATTGAAAAATGTCAAAATCGATATTTTGATCGATATATTCGCTTTGATCTTGTTGTATCATGAAATTTTACGATCGATTCAAATTATTTTTAAAAGCATTTGCGATTGTTTTTGTTCGAAAACGTTACTCGTACGAAATAAACGTCATAAATTTGAATTGCTTGATGTTTAAAATCACAAATTCGCGATTAAAAATTTAAAACGAAATTGTTCGAATTCAGTAAAAACATTTTTTTCGAATTGATTTTTTTGTTTTTATTGCAATTAATCATGCAAAATTTTTTGCGACAACGCTTGATGATAATGTCAACAAAATTCGTCGCGAAAAATTCATTGATGTTATTGTTTATTGCTTATTGTTTGATTATTGAAATTTTCATTATGCGATGTGAATTTGATTTGAAAATGATCAATTGATTCAATTGTTGAGTAATTCAATGATTGTTTTTTTTTTGATCAGTTTTTGCAAAATCAACATGTTGTTGAAACGTCGTCGATATAGTGTATTTTGATTGACTTTCTGTTAATTTTATCGAACGTGAATTTTTTATCGTCTTTTCGATCTGAAATTGTATTGCATTCAAGTCGTAAAAAATTCATTTTGCATGAAAGTTTCGACAAATTGCGCAAACTTTTTCAATTGTTTTGACGTTTTTGATTTGTCGTTACTGTTATGAATAGTCGAGAATTCGAAATGACTGACGCTTGTCGCTAAAAACGTCAACGAAATCGAATGATTGAAATCACGTGTGTGAATTCGTTGTACGAAAATAATTTGTTTTTGTTGCTTTTAACTTTTCGAGTTCGAATTCGCTTTTTAGATTGAACAATGCATGATAACAAGATTATACAATCAGTTTGAATTGCGATATTTAACTGTATGAAATACAATTTTCTTTTCGATTTGCTTTTCGTTCAGATTTTCGTAGAATCGATTTTTCGTGACTAGATCGAACGTCGAAAACATGATTACACGTTCATTCATTGTAAATGCTTGTTGTAACTATACACGAATGATATTAATTTGATGATTATAATAGTTATTAAAATGTAAAATTCAAGAAATGTGACATCAAAAATGTATAACAGAAACGATTGTATGATTAGATTAATAATTGCAAAATTAATTAGTTTGCAAATTTTCAATTATATAATCGATTAATTTGTTCAATCGTACACACATTTCGAAACATATTCGAAAATATGAACTTGTTGAATTCAATCGAAAATTTGATGTTGACGTGATCAAATTGATCGTTTTCATAATTTATCGAATTTCGATGATCGAATTGCTTGATATATCGAAATTCGATTCGCAATGTTTTATTGATTTGAATTCTGAATATTTTACAACACAATTGTCAATCATTCGTATGATTTTGAAAAAATTCAAATTTTTATAATCGAAATTCTTGTTAAATCGCATGATTTTTAATATATCGCGCATCGAACATGATCATGTCATTTATTTTGAATTCGAATGCAAATGTTCGATGTGCGTTAACATGTTTTTTCTGTTTAATTTGAAATCATTTGAATTCGTTTTTCAAATATTGTTTTAGTTTTTTTTGTTTAACAATGAATTTATCGACATTTTTCATTTTTCGTCGTTGTACAAATTCGTCAATTATCGAAATCGATGATTTCAAATCTGATTTAGAAATATAATTCTTAATAATCAAAAATGATTCAATGTCATTTGATACGTTTTTGTTGAAATTGTTTTCGAATTTCGTTATAAAAAATAATCGTATCAATCGTTTTGATTGAAATTGACGTAAATTTTCAAATATTGTTTGAAATTTGCATTGACGTTTTCGATTTGATCGTTTGTTTTTGAATGTCAAACGATAAAAAATTTGAAATGAATTTTTATTTTTTCGCACAATCGTTGTCAAAAATAAAACACAAATTGAATATTTCGATTTGATATTATTGAATTTGAATAATTTTTTTCTTTTCATATTCATTTTATGAAAATCTGTATCACGACATTGATTTTCAAAGAATTTAACGAAATATATTTTTTTTTTTTGAAAAATTTATTCACTATAATCATGATGTGTTCGTAATTTTTATCGTTACGTTTGCATATCGATAAAAATGTTATGAAATTTATCGATATGTTTTGAAAATAACGATTCGATATAAATAACGATTTCAACAATTTTTGTTTATTTTTTCGATATGTTTTGATTTTTTTGCATTGATGACAATCTTTGACGTATCGAATTATTGTATTAATCATGCGTGATCAGAAATAATGCGTAAAAATTTTATCATAAATTGTCGTTTTGTCGACATGTTCGTTCGATAATAATTCGTGTATTTGTTTAAATATTGTTGAAAAAACGTCATCATTATGAAATACGTAAAGTTTGTTTTTTATTCAAAATAATTCATTTTTTATTTCGCAGTTTTTTAATTTCAAACGTATTTCGATTTTAATAATGTTTGTCGATATTCGTTTTAAATCATTGCGTTTATTTTTCATTATTTTTTGTAAAATGATGTCATTTGAATATGTCGTTTTTATTTGTTTTATTATATCGAATTGAAACATAAATGAATCAATCGTTGATTTTTTTTTTTGATTTTTCAATTGTTGATTTTTTTTCAAAAACACGTTTTGCAAGCGATTTTTTATTTGATTTTTCGTTTGCAAAAAGTTTTTTTTCGTTCAATTCGTATAACATCGTCGTTAAAATAATAATTTTTTTTTGATTTTCATTCATTAACAGCGATGTCAATTTGATAACATTGCGAATTTTTTCGTCGAAATAATGAAATTTTAATAAAATTCGATAATTGAATTATTGATGTTCATTTTGTTGTTTTTCAAATAAATTTTGAAATCGTCGAATTAAATTGTCAAATTTGATGTTTTGTATTTTCGATTTGTACGTTATTTTAAAATTGAATTCAATTAAAAATTCGATTCATTTAATTTGTCGACGATTTAATTGTTTTGAAATCATGAAATGTTTCAAATTTTTGTGATCGATGAAAATTTTAATAAAATTTTTTTTCGACGTGTTCGCGCATTTTGATCGTTATTTTTCGAATATTTTTATTATTGTCAACAGTTTTTTGTCGTAAATTTCGTAATTGCATTTTGTCGACGACATTTTTTTGAACATGTAAACAACGAAATGAAATTTGTCGTTCGATTTTATTTGATTGAAAATTGCGACGACGACAAAATCGATAATATCAATTTTTATTCACGTTTCATTATCAGAATTAAAATGTTGCAATATTGATGTCGTAATGAATGTTAATTTCAAAATTCGAAACGCGACTTTTTCAAAATCATTTGAATTTCATGAAAATGCGAAATTTTTTTTTTTTTTTTGTCAATTTATTCAAAAATGTGATTATTTTGAAATAATCAAAAATGAATTTTTTATAGAAATTAACGAAATCGAAAAAAACTTGAACGTTTTTAACGCATTTGAATGATTTTCAATTGATTATAACATCAATTTTTTTAAAATTTATCGTGATTTCATTCGTTATTATGATCAATTCGAAATATTTGATTGATATCACAAAAAATTCAAATTTGTTTATGTTCAAATACAAATTCGTTTTTTTTAATTTGATTAGAATTTTAAATACGTGATTCACGTGAATTTTTTTAATGTCGTTGTAAACAATAATATTATTTGCGTATTTTGAACAAAAATCGTCAAAATATTTTTTCAATGTGACATTGATAAATGTTTGAAAATTTTTTGAAACGTTATACAATTCAAAAACATGATCACATATTCGAATAATTCGTAACGAATTAAAAATGTTGTTTTTTTTTTTTCATTTTTTTTTTGATACGTATTTCGTTGAATGCGATTATAATATCGAATTTGTTGTAAATTTTGATCGAACACAATTTCGTTAATGTTTTTTTAATCAAAAAAAATGCGTTTTTATTTTTGATTGTCAAAATATTGAAAATTTTATAATCAACGCACATTCGCAAATCATTTTCGAATTTTTTTATTATCAAAATCGATGTTGCGTATTCGAAAAAGTTTGATTTGATGAAATTTTTGTTTAACATATCGTCGATATATTTTTTAATTATTTTGATTTGATCACGAAACAATTCGTACGTTTTTTTTGTTGAAAATATCGTTTCGAATTTCAAATCAATGCGATGATTTCAATTTTTTCTAAAAAAAAATTTATTTGTTTCGACAAAACTGAAAATTTTGACGTATTTGTGAAATTCGACGAAAATTTTTTTTCAATTGTTTTTTCGTGAACGAAATTTTGTCAATTTTGTTAAAAATTTTTCAAAATTTTCGACGAAAATTGTCGTTATGTTTATCGCAAAAGAATTCGTCAACATGTATTTGTTTTGTTTTTTGAATTTATTCAACATTTCAAAATGTTCGAATCACATTGTTATAATTTGATTTTTGTTTTGAATCGTCATTTTCATGAATGCAATAATTGTGATTTTTGTTATATTTGTATCGATAAATGATTTTTTGTTTAACGATTTTTTGATGTCGAAATTGTAAACAATCGTTGATTGATAATTGTGAATGCAATTTTTTAAACAATAATCGAACGCAAAAATTATTGATTTATTTTTACAAAATATATTCATTGAATGTTGTTTCAATTATGACATATTCAAAATCAAATCGAATTTTTTTAAAATTGTTATTAAACATCAAATTTCATTAACATGTTTTTTCAATTGAAACTTTATTCGAATCATGCGAATAATATTGAAAACGAATTTGTCATCGACTAATCGAAACTTGATGAATTTAATGAAAATCATGATATCGAATTTGTATTGTTTCACGAAATTCGACGTCGAAATTTCTGTATTCGTCATAATTGATGTTTTTGTTGTTTTTGATGAAATTTGAATTTTGTTTTGAAAATTCAATTGTCGTTCATTGATAATTTTGAATTGCAAAACGTTCAAAATTAATAACGATAATTTGACGATATTGAAATGCGAATCGATTATGTGTTCGAATTGTTTGATTCGTTTGCGCATTTTTTTGAAAAATTTTCGAACACGATTTCGTTCAAAAATTTTCAATTTTTTTGTTCGTCGTCGATCGATTCGAAAAATTCATTGTTCAACAAATTGATTTTTTCAATTTTTATTTCGTTTCATTTCATTTCGAATTTCGCGAATTCAATTAAGATTTTTTTTTTAGAATCAAATTTTTAATTTTTGCACGAAACATTTTGTTCGTTGATTCGATGATCGAATTTAAAATATTTGTAACATTTTTTTTCGATTTTGAATTTGTTGACAACATGAAAAAACAATTGAAATAAATTGTATTTTGCGTTTTTGTTTTTGATTATTCGAATCGTGAAAAAAATGTTAACGATTTTGTTTTTAATTACACGAAAAATTGTATTCGTAATTCGAATTTCGAAATTTTTCGAAATTTTGAATTCGAAATGACGATCAATGTCATTCAAAATTTTTTTTTGATGTGTTATCGTTTTCATTTTTCGAACGAATTTATGATAATTTTTGCATTTCGATAAATGAATTATCGTATTAATCAAACGTTTGATGATAATTTTAAATAATTGATTAATCATGAATGTATCGATCAAATTTAACGATGTCATCAAATTATTAAAACGATTTAAATATTGTTCGAAAATTTCGTTTTTGTTTTTGAATTTCATAAAAAATTTGTTTTCGAAAAGTTCATTGTATGTATTATTCATTTTATCGAAATTATCGCACACGTTTTTCAAATCGTTTATTAATTTTTCAATGAATTCATACGAATACGCGTTATCATAATCGACACGATGTTCAATGATATTTCAAATCAATTTTTTACAATGATTTCGTGCGTAATAAATTTTATTTTTTTCGTTAAAAAATTGTCATGAATTTGATTCGAATTTGATTTTCAAATGAATTTTTCATTGTTTTCATTCGTCATGATTTTCATAAAAATTGAAAATATTTTGATATTTAATTTTATGTTCGTGCTGAATACGAAATATCAACGAATATTTTTTTGAAAATGTTAATTCATGAAAACGTTCGAAAATTCGTTTTTGAAAAAATATAATTGATTTTCGCAAAAAAATTTTAAATAACAACTCGATAAAATTTTTTTCATGTCGAAAATTTTGACGTTTAAATTTTTTACGAATATTTTTTTGATCAAAATCATCAATAAAATTTTTTTGACGTGTTTGTTTATTGATGAAATTTAAAATTTTCTTTTTCAAAATTGTTTTATTCAATCGAAAAATTTTTATTTTTTCGATTAATTTATTTTTTCGAATTCGATGTTAATTTCGACAACGTTTCATTCGAACAATTTTCATTTTTTGATGAATTAAATTCTTGTCGACAATTTGATTGAACAACAATTGATTTTTCGTTTGAATTAATCGAAATTGAAAATCAAAAAATTTTTGAATTTGAACGATATTTTGTCGTTTTTGTTTTTTCAATTGAATATTTGTTTCAACATATTTTTGTTAAGTTTTTTGTTTCAATTTTTTTATCAAATTCATTTTATCGAAAAACATAAAAATATTTTACATTTAATCAATCGATCGATCGACAACGTTTTTTTAAATTCATCAATGTTTTTCATTACAAATAAAATTGATAATTTGACATTTTTGTCAACGAATTTAAAATATAAATTTCTCGTTTTTTTTTTTTTTGCGATAATAATTTTTTGATTCGAAAATTCGAATTCGATGATAAATCGTCGATGAAATTGTTTGTGTCGAAATCGACGTCGAATTTTGATGATCGAAAATATAATTTGAAAATCATTTTTTCGTGTCGACGTATGAGAATTTTCGAATGCGATTTTTTGTGAATTTTCATCTTTTTCATTTTTTTTCGATTTTGAATCAAATATGTCGTGTTTCAACAACGAATTCGAAAAATCAAAAGTTTTCGATTTATAAAATTTTTCTTGAATGATTTGATTTTGAATATTTAAAGTTTTTTTCATACGATTCAGTCGAATATTGAAAATTGACTTTTTAGAAAATTGATTTGATTGTTCGAAAAAAGATTTTGATATTCGATAGAAAAATGCTTTTTCAACAAAAAAATTCGAATAATGAATAAATTTTCGAATTCGATTGATACGATTTCGATTTGTTATGTTGACAATGATATGTTTTGTATGTAAGATGTCATGCAATGATATGAATAAACAACAGGATTCTAGACTGCAGAACTAACTATGGAGACCTGACAAGACCTATGTAGGTGGTTTGGTCATAGCGGGATCCGGGCCCGGATCCCGGTGTGATAAGATAAGGGTCCAAACACCTACCAGGGTCCAAACACATAGTATGCTCGTCACATTACCCCCCGTTCCCTCCCAGCTTCGCCCCGAAGCGACTAACCATCTCTCCCACTCCTCTTATCGGCCGGCGGTTCGAGGGGTATCGTTGGCTAGGGCTTGGGTAGTTGAACAGGCCATTGCGGAAGCTGGAATGGCCGAAGCAGGTGCAACAAACATGATCTGGGGTCGGGGATCGAAAGGACGGCGGAGACGTAGGCGGAGACGTAGGCCATGCGGATGAGGACCTTGACTGCAGCGAGGTGTAGGAGATGCCTGGCTTTTTGTATGGTGAAACGGCCGATTTCTCAGGCAGGGCAGGGCGGATCGTTTCCGCAGGCGTATGCTGCTGAAAACTCTTCGGATTCGGGCTTTTCAGGCCCTGACTAATCGGTGCCTTCTGATTGGCTGCAGGCAGGAAGTAGGCGGTGATTCGTGACTGATAGGGAGAGCGTGGTTGACTAGGTGAACGAGTGCCGAAACGCTGCGGAGAAGCAGAGTATTTTCGGTGCGAATGTAGGCCAAATGGCCTAGGCTTCCCATGAAACATGCGGATCAGGTCATCGATAGTGAGATAAGGTTTCTGGGTGTGAGGTTCTTGGTGTTTTCGTACAGGTGTTCGAGGAGGTGAAGCCGTAGGTGTAAGTGAATTGGCTGGTAGTTTCTCCATCGATTTCGGTGTGATATTGAGTGTCGCAATAGAGAGATCCGAACACTTTGGTGATACTGGTTCAGATATCGATGTAGGTGTTGCAGGGGGGGTCGGCGGAGCAAGCGGACAAGTGACTGCTGGCTTCTCCTTGGTTTTGTACGTGGATTCTGGTGTAGGAGATCGGAGATTCGAGTTGGTATCCGATTTCTGAGTATGCTGCTCGCGAATATGCTCGTGAAGCTTGTTCTTGGAGTTGAAGCCTTGCTCGCAATGCTTGCAGGTGGCTCTGGAGCAAGCGATCTCTTGCTTGGTATGCTCCAGAAGTCGGGTCATTGACGAGAATTGAGCGGAGCATTCGACGCACGAATGATATTGGGGCGGAGGATGTGAGGTATGAGAATCAGGTGTTTTCGCGATAGGTTCGAGCGAAGTAGTAGGAAACGCACATGCTAGGCCTTTGCCGAAGTCCTGTATGGTGGTGAAACTTGACTGACTATTGAACCATGCATAAGCGGGGCCCCGAACGCATTTGGGCAATAGATCGAGCACATCTGACTCCCGATATTGGTGTTGGATTTGCTGAAGGTGTTGCAGGAAGCCTATCACTTTGCTGTATAGGCCAAACTCCAGGATATCACATATGAGTGTTGGATCGAATATACCGATATCACAAGGAGTTGGTGTTGGTTTGGCAGCTTCAATGGCCTCAACTTCTGCTCGCTTTGCAGCTTCCTGCTCGGCCAATTCAGCTTGCTTCTGAGCTTCTTGCTCGGCCAATTGAGCTTGCTCTCGAGCTTCTTGAATGTACTGTGCGATTCGATGCCGAATAGCCCCAGGGCACCTGGTAGATCGTTGATAGTGCTGACTAATTGTAAGCGTTTCAGGAAGCTCGCGATCACAGTATTGACAATGCATCCTGAAAACAGGAGAGGATAATCGATTCGCTAGATGATTAGGAATGATATCGAAAGGTTCTCGAATAAGGAGGATGGCTTCGTGCTGTAACAGGGTTTCTGGTACAGCCGTTCTTCGGTGATGTAATGAGGTCTTATTTAGAACTCGCGTACCTCGACGAGGGTGTAGGTAGGTTGTTGTAATGGTCTGAGTAGGCGTGTGGGAGGGAGGAATCGAGATTCGTTGATTGGTGGTCTAGAAACTAGAACCTGGTCGACGAAGCTCTGCTGCGAAATGCAGTGCTCGGTCCAACTGCCTGCTACAGGCTATGGTTGAGGCATGTACGAAGACATACCCCGAGTGGGTTTGTAAGAGTCTAGAATAATGTAAGGTGCCATGCAATGATATGGGTAAACAACAGGATTCTAGACTGCAGAACTAACTATGGAAACCTGACAGGGTCTATGTAGGTGATTTGGTCATAGCGGGATCCGGGCCCGGATCCCGGTGTGATAAGATAAGGGTCCAAACATCTACCAGAATCCAAACACATAGTATGCTCGTCACATTGTAAATGTTTCAAATTTCGACTTTGAATAAATAAAAAAATTTAGACGAATCAATTTAAATATGAAATTTTCGAAATTTTGATTTTTTGATTATGTAATAGAATTCGAATTTTGAAAATTTTCGAAAATTAAAATAAAAAAAAATGTCTGAAAATTCGAAACGTTGTTTGAATGATAAATATGTATAATTTAACATTTCGAAATAAATGTTTCGAAATGTTTGAATAATAAATAAAATGTGATTTTTGATAAATTGTAAAAAATGTAATACGAATTTCAACATTATGTTTCATCGTTCACGATGCAAAAATTGAAAATTTTTTTTTCGTCGTTCAATTTGTATATCGAATACGATGTTTTGAATAAAAATTTTTTTCGCGTTTTGATATTAATTTTTCAAAATAAATGTTACATTGATATTTTCAGTCGTAATTTTCAATTCACGATATTTTCGTCAAAATTGAATAACATTCGAAAAATTATTATTGTGTCATAGAATCACAATTTTCGATTCACGATATTTTCGTCAAAATCGAATAATTTCGAAAATTATATATTATGTTGATATTTTCAGTCGTAATTTTCAATTCACGATATTTTCGTTCGAGTTGAATAATTAATTAATGAAAATTTTTTTTTCGCGTTTTGAAATTTTATTTTTTCAAACTGAAATAAGCGATTGTTATAATGCGTCGAAATCGTTTTCGTCATATGCAAAAACTGAATATTTTTTATATATGAATATACAATCACGATTGTTTTTAAAATCGTTTTCAAATAAATGATTCGCATCGACGATAAATATTGCGTATTGAAATCGTTCGAACATCATCAATACGAAATTGACGAATAATTACATTTTTTGAATAATCGTCAAATTATCAAATAGATGAATAGTTAATATTGTGTCAAAAAATCGTCGCATGTAATTAATGTATTGAAATTAACGAAAATATTAATTATGCAACGATATTAATTACATATTGAAAAATTTTTTATTTGCGATAATCATTCGATTAATCGTTTCGATAATTCGCAAATTCGTTCAATTCGAATTTGACAAAAATTCGAAATCAAAATCATCACAAAAACAATTGAACAATTTACAAAATCGTTTCAAATAAATTATCGTAATTTCATTTAAAAATGTTTGTTCACGTTTACATCAAAATTTCATGTACGTTTTCAAAAATTTTCGAACGTTGATTTTTTATTCGAATATTATCGAAAAATTTTTTCAATCGTTTTTTCAAATTTTCGATAAAAAACAAAATGCAAAAAATTTAACGATTGCAACAAATTGATTGAAAATTTACAATCGATTTTTGAAAAATTATATCGTTTTCGTTATCGACATTTTCATTGTAAAATTTTCGATTTTCGAAATTTTCGATTTAAACGAAAAAAAATCATATTACAAATTCGATTTTATCGTGATTGTCGATCAATATAATTCGAAAACACACGACGAAAATTTTCGTTTTAATTGATTTTTTGAAAAACAAAATATGATCAACGATAATCGTTGATATTTCAAAAATGATAAAAATTTGAAAATTAAAATATTTTCTTGATTATATTTTTATGAAATCGAACATTTTCGTAAAAAAAAAAATTTTTATTTCAAAATTTTTTTTCAAAAACGCACAATACAAATTGAATTGAAACGTTTCGTATTTTCGTAACGATCATTATTGAATAACATAAATGTACATGAAAATGAAATCATTTCGCATTTTTCAAAACACAAATAAATTGATGATCGAACGAAAAAAACGTCAAATAATCGAATATTTTGTTACAACGAAATTGATTAAACAAAACGTTTATGAATTTTACACGATTATCAACGAAAATTTAACGATTATCGTTTCAATTCAATTGCGAATCGATTTTATTTATTAAATACAAATTGAACAAAAAATTAACATCATTATAAAAACAACATGTCGATTTCATTTGTTTTTCACGACGACATTTTTCGAAAAATGATTTGAATACGTCGAAATTTTTGCAAACACAAACAATCGCGACATTATTTCGAATAATCGATTTTGAAAAATTGTAATATATTATCATTTTCGATGAAAAGTTTTTAAAATTCATTTTTTGCGAAATTCGAAAATATTCGATTTCGAAAAATTGAAAAAAATGATAAAACGAATGAAATTTCAATTAAAAAAAGTCATTCACATTCATGTTTTGTTTTGAATTCAAAAATTCATATTCGAAATGATCGTCGAAAATTTCATACGAACAAATGTTTTCGATAAAAAAAAAAAATTCGAATTACACGTTTTAATCACGAAACATCAAATTCACACATATCGTTCAAATATGTGTCGCAAAAATTTAATCATCGAATCACGATATAAAAATGATTTTTTTCAATTATTGTCGTTCGTAATTGAAATCGTGAACGACGATAATCGTTACATTTACAAACGATTGAAAAAAAAATCGTTGAATGTTTTCATATAACGTTCAAATGTTTTTGATTTGAAACGCACATATAAATATTCAATACATTATCGAAATTTATTTTGTCGTTTATGTCAACAAATACGTTATCAAAACGAAATCAAACGAAATGTACAATTTGTTCATTCGTAACGTCGTCAAAAATCATTTAATGATTCGTAAAATGAAATCAATAAAAATAATGATGTTAATATTGAATTACGACATGTTTCGATGCAACAAAATTGTAATGTATATCGATATCACGTTGTTTGAAAAACGATCGATTTTCGTCAAATTTTTTTGACAATTAAAGCGAAATTTACTCGAACAAAAAATAAAAAAAAACGAAAAATTTGATTTTTTTTACAAAAATCAAATCGAAAAATATTTTGTTCGTTTTTCAAATTCGTTTTACGATCAATTGACGTATTTCGATTATCATGCGCAATACAATTTGATTAAATCAATCGTCGATTTTGAACGTAAAACGATGAATGATGTGAAAAACGTTATCAAAAAAAAAAAAATATGAAATTTTCATTGAAAATCGTTTTTTACATCGATTAACGTATTCAAAACATTTTAATTCGAAATATCGAACGACGTTTGATCGACGAAAAAACGTTTTTTTACGAAAAACTTTTCATGATTGAATTTTGACGTATTGAAAAAAAAAATCAAAATTCATGTCAAATTTCACGATCATTTGTTATCGAAATCATTTCATGATGTTATATTTAAACGAATATGAAAATTTGAATTTTTAAACAACATTTCAAATCGTCAAACGTAACGTAAAAATCAACATTTTTTATTTGAAAACAATTCATCGTTTGTTTTTTGAAATATTCGAAATCGAAAATGAATACATACGACAAAAACTTTTTGAAATGCAAATCAAAATTCGATCGATTTCGATGTTCGACGACAATTTAAATTTCGAAAAAAATCAATATGTGACGTATCAACGCATCATAAACAATTTTTTTTTTGTCACAATTCGAAAATCACGAAAAACAAATTTTTTCGTCACAAATTCAAAAAAAAGAAAAAAAATTTTTATTGCACACGTTCGTGACGTGATACAATAATCGTAAATTATTGATTTTGAAAATAATTTTCATCGAAATTATTGCAAAAAACGTCGAAAAAAAAATCATTTACAACAATTTGCACATCAATATTCAAAAAATTTAAATCATGAATCATTGTAATTCAATATATTTCGTATCGAAAATTCAATGAACGATTTCAAAAAAATCAAAATTTTTATCATTAATGAAATTTTCATGATTAACAATCACATGTTAAATTTTGTTTCGAAATTGTTTGTCAAAATACACAAAAATGCGTTTTTTTTTTGAAAATTTTCATGTTATTGTGTTTGACGATTTATTGCAATTATTTTCAATTAACGATCGTCAAATTTTTCGTTTTTTTGTTTGAAAAATTTTTGTTTCGTTATTTTTGAAACGTTTCAAAAAACACGATAACGATTCAAAATTCGAACGATTATTTGAAATTGTTCGTTTTGAAAAAATTATCGATGAAATTATGAATATTTTTCATCAACGAAAACAAAAATTTCGAATCGATAATTTTATTCATAAATGTATTTCGTTTCATTTTCGAAAAAATGAAATGTTACGATTCAACGCGTTATTGTTGAAACGAATTTGCAATTTATTTGTTATCGTTCACAAAATTCAAAATAAAAAACGCGACAAAAAATTGTTCGAATCGATTCACAAACATTTCGTCAAAAAAAACAATTTGTTCAATGAAATGATAATCGTTTTTGAAATTCGAATGATATTTTTAAAAAATAATTTCATAATTCGAAACATAATCAACGACAATTGTGAATTAATCATCAAAATGAATGACAAAAACTATTTTATCGTGATTTTTTCAATGATCGAACGTATAAAAATTAAATTTTTTTCATATTCGTTACAACGTAATTGATATCAATTTTTTAAAAATTGTATATAACGTTTTACATCAATTACAAAACGTTGTATAATGTGTTTTACATTCGAATTCAATTTTTAATTTTGAACGTTTTCGTTTTGATCGTTCATAAAATTCAATCGTTAACAATGACGAACATATCGATAAATTTTGATAATAATATGTTCGTTTCAAAACATGTTTACATCGCATTAAATAAAACGCAACGATAAAATCAAATATTCATTTTTGTTTTGTGCAAAAAAACTTTTCGAATGAATCAACAAATAATAATTGAATATGAACGTTTAAAAAATATTGCGAATGATATGTATGAAATTGAAATTAACGTGTTCGATAAACAATTTCATCGATTTTTTCACGTTTTTTTCAAACGCGAATCGTTATAATTTTCGTTGTTGCACGTCGTATTTGTTATGTTTTTTGATTTTGTTTTCAAAATTTGATCATGTCATTGATACGAAAAATGTTTGAATTTCGCGAATTTTTCGAAATTAACTTTATAATCGTAACGATGAATTAAATGTAATCAAACAAATTCGTCATGAAACAATTCGAATTTAAATATTTCGATTTTTTTAAAATGAATATATTGATGAAATCTATTCAAAACATGTGCAATGTTTCGACTTTTTATCATTATTAATATTTTCAACAAACATATTTCGATTTGCATGAATTTTTATACGAAAAAATTGTAAACAACGTGTTAATTTCAATATTTCATTGCAAATACAAAATGTTCAAACATTTCGTTCAAATTGTTGTGAATTGAAATGAATATGTTTTTCAAACGTAAAATATTTTTTTTCATTTTTATGCGATATTTTCGTTTTGAAATTTTGCATGTAAAATGTTCAAATTTCATTGCAATTATCGAAAAATTTTTTATTAATATTTTTTTTTTGAAATCAAATTTGTACGATTGCAATGAATTATCAAAACGAATCGTGAATTTAACGTATATAAAATTCATTTCATCGAGTTTTCGACAAAACGATTTCTGTAAGATTGTAAGCATTGCGTGACTAGAATGTGCGAATAATAATATGAATTGCTATGATAAATGCTAAACACATAATAGAACTAATTGCTAAAAAAACAGAAAGAAGTTCGTGAAATTTCGAATATATAAGCACGAGATGCGACAGTTAGATTCACAGCGTTTTAACGTTCGTTTGATCGATTTCGTTTCATTACAATTGTTTTTTTTCTGAATGATCGATTTTTCGCGTCAACTATCAATGTCTCTATAGCATATCAGAAATGTATCGCAACAACGTTGTTTTGTAAATAATTTTGTGTTTTCGACGTGTAATCTTGAAACATTATAATTCAATAAATAGAAATAGCAATAGTAATGTAATGCAATTTCAAATATCGCGTTCGTGTTGTGAAGTCGAATCGAAATGAATCGCGTCGTGTGTTGATGAATGTTTATTTCAGTTTTTCAATTCATTTTCTGAATTTTTTTTTCTTAGCATCTTTATTTCATAGCATGATAAATATTTCATTTGATCTTTTTGTTTTTGCGATAACAGCAGTTATTGCGACAATGATGTCAACATGATATATTGTTGTTTGTACAGTTATCACATCGTTTTTGCAGATGATGATGTTGTCGCAATGATGTTTCAATGACGACGAAGTTGATTTTCGAGCGTCGACAATGCAATGCGTGTGTTAACGATGCAATAAATCATGATTTCATTCTTTTTTCGTCGTTGTTTGTTACGTTTCGCAAGAACACGCAATTTGCTGTTTTTGCTGTAAATGTATTGTAGATAGCGATGACGTTGCTGACGCGTTCTAGATTGATAAACTTTTTTCATTTGAGCAATTGAATGAAAGTACGACAGTTCAAATGTTTTTTTCGCGTGACAGTCGCGAACGCATGTTGTCAAAATCTAATAAACAAACACGCATAATTGCTTCGAATCAATATTAATGTATGACAGAATCAATTCATTTCTGATGTCAGCGTTGCGTTCGGAAATTTCGCACAAATTCTAAACACGTTTGCGAAATTTCGAAAAGTAACAAACGCGTCAAATGTCAATTTTGTAGCAAGAATTCGCATTACTGCGAGAAAAACATGACTTTTTCGCAGCTTCAAATTATTCTTCGCGTTTTTGTTGCTCAAGATAGCGCTCAAAACAAGTTGAAAACAGTTTTGAAATTTTGAAAAAATAATAGCACGCAAACTTTGTGCGTAACGTGATTAACATGAAACAAAAACGAATCGAAAAAACTCGTTGTTTTTTGTTTTTATCGCGTTTCGCAAAATTGCTGCAACAATTACATCAGAATTTGTCACAGAAAACGATTTTTTGTTCGTTGTTTTCTCGTTTTCGTCTGTTTTTGCGCTTGCTCGAAAGCAAATCAAGATTTTTTTGATTTCGTTTGTTGATTTTGATTTTGATTTTGATTCGCTTCGCGTTGTTTTTTTTTCGATTTTTTTCGTTTTCGATTCGTTTGCGTTTGTTTTCGATTTCGTTTCGTTTGCGTCGCAAACAAATTCGTTTGTTGTCGCGTTTGTTTTTGCGTTTGCTTTCGCGCAACAAAATCGCGTAATACATGATAAACAGCGTTTCAATTAAACGCGACGACAGCTAACATGACGCAATCGAAATCGATTTGATTGTTGTGATTTGAATTTTGACTGATGAATTTATCGACGCGTTGACGTACATTTTCGTGTTTTTTTGAATTCATTAAATCGCATATTTGATGTTGATTTTGTTTGTTTTTGTGTTTGTTTGCGTTGAGATGTTGAAATTTGCTTGTTTTTGTTGTGACGTGTTGTTCTGTGATTTGTTTGCTGAAATTTACGAATTTCAATATACTTTTATAACATCGAAATGTATGCAAACTGCGTATGTAGTCAAGAATAATTCACAGTATCATTTTATTGTTTGTGTTTTTACGTCGCAATTATTGTTATTTTTGTTTTTTGAATCGTTCACGTTTTTTCAACTTTAAAGATTGACGTGTTTGTTCTTTTGTTGAAAGTTTCTCGTTCGATTTCGTTTTGAATTTGTTTGTTTTTCGACGTTTCGCAATTTTTTCAGACTTGCGTAGTTCGCGCGCATTTTCGAATTTGACAATTGCGTTTTTCGCATTTTCGAAATGTTTCATTGATTTTCACGAATTTTCATATGACGATGAATTTACTCATGCAATAAAATATTCAGACTGATTTTTTTTAATGCGTTTGTTTAACACTTGCGATATTTTTCATTTTTTTTCGTTTTTCATTAGTATTGATTGCGACTTTGAATTTGCGTCGTCACGACTATATCAAGATTCGAATAAAGAAACATGAAACACAAAATGTATGAATTCATATTGTTTAAACAAATCAAGCTCGTAAGTTTGCGTATTTATTTTCTTGACAATTTCAAAAAAATTCAACTGTTTATGATCAATTTTTTTTTTGAAACGCAATGTGCGTATATTGATTTCACGCAACAATATTTTTTTTTCAAATTCAAAGCTTTTCATTATATGATTTTCATTATAATATTTGACTTGTTGTTCGAAAATCGTTTTTCACAATTTCATTAAGTGCGTTCGATTGTTTCGCAACGTTTTTGTTTTGTTTGTTGCAAATGTTGTTTTTTCTCTTTGAAAATTGTTCACAGAATCGCTGTTTAGAATCGCAACGTATTCAGACAAAAATTTTTGAAAAATTTGATCAATGTTTGAATGTTTGTTATTATTGTAAACAAATTGTGTCATGAATAGCAATTTTGATCAATTATTTTGTTTGAAATTGCAATACACACGCAAATAATGTTCGAACACAACATTTTGTTTTTTTGTTTGTTCATTTGTTTGTGAATGAAAAACAGTGCTAAATTTACGTTTCGCTTTCAAATTTCAGCACAAAATAAATCAGAAGTTGCTTGTGAAAAGAAATTTTCGATTCGAAATAATGTTACGTATCATTTCATGACGACATACGAATTTTCGTCATAGCAAATTCGCAAAATTTATCGCGTTTAACGTTTTTGTGATTGCTATGTACGTTGCGTATTTCGTCAATTTGTTTATCAATACTAATATTGAATCGCTAATTTTTTTCGTATAAAAATTTTTAACAAAAAACATATTTGTAATGAAATTCATGATAATTGTATCAAATGATTGCTTTTCATTTGATGAAATTGCTATCATATCGTCATAAGATTTATGTCGATGAATTCGCATTCGTTAACAATTTGAACAAATGCGTACATAATTTGTTATCTTTTTAATCATGTCAAATCAAAAGTATTTGCGTCGCACAGCATTTTCGATTTTTGTTCGCGCAAAATGTTCAACATTTGAATCGTCATGATTCATACGAAAAATTTCTTGTTTTGTAACGAAATTTTCAAGCACATAAATTGCGAAATCACGACGAAACAATTCATTTTTTTCAACATTTCATTTCGAAAATTCGTTTTGTTTGTTTGCGTATTTTTGACGTCATTGTTTTTCAACAACAAAAACGTTCTTTTGCTGTAATTTGAATAGTCACGCAATCATTGATTTTCGCAATTTCAAATAAAATTTTTTCGACTTCATAATTTGATGAATTAAAAGTCGAAATGCGACAATGTTTAAAATTTTGCAAACACATTTATCGAGAATTTTTTCATTCGAAACAATATTTCGAATATTTGTCGTAACAATGTTACGCAATCGCGTTGTCGATGTTGCAAATTTGATTGAAACAAACATACGTTGATCGTTTTGCAAATCAAATTGATAATTTTGATTGCGAAATTTGTTTCGCAAAATAGACAAAAATTTATCGTTGTTTTTGTCGTTATCGTTCGATTTCATAAAATCAAATCTTCTCGACGACGCGTTCGCAAAATTCAATTTGTTTTTGCGATATTTTATATTGAAATCAAACGCAATTAGCTTTTCAATTCAACGAATCTGTTTCGCATTGAGTTTTTTGATTGTCATAAAATATCGAAAATTGTTGTGATCAAAGATAACGCGAATGAAATGTTTGTTATTTTGCAAATAATGTTTTCAGTTTTTGAAATCAAACATTATCGCATACAGTTTTTTGTCATGCGTATTTCAATTAATTTTTGTCTTTTTGAACTTGTAATTGAAAAACGCAATGAAATGTCATTGATCGTTTTTGTTTTTTTGATTGAGCACATTATCTGTTTCGCGATCAAAAATATCAATTTTCATGCGTAATTTCGTTTTTCAATCATAGTGCGTAAAAATAGAAACAGTCGTGAATTTAATTTTGAGTTCGTTGAACGCAACTTTAATTTTCTTTGTCATAACAAATGAAAAACGATTTTTTTCTTTTTTCGCATCACGCGTCAAATTCGTAAATGATATTACGATTTGCGAAAATTCTTTAACAAAACGCTTATAAAATTCAGCAAAATTTAGAAAAATCATGATATTTTTCGCATTTTCGAATTCAAATCAATCGACGATTGCGTTTATACGCGAACGTTTCATCTGAATATCATTGCGTTCAACAACGAAATTTAAAAAATTGATTTCTTTTTTGTTGAATTCGCATTTTTTCAGTTTGACATACAAGCGATAACGTAACAACGTTTTGAACATCAAGCGAACATGCTTTCAATGTTGCTGTTCATTCTCAAAATAAATCAGCACATCATTCAAATACATCACGCAAAAACGTCAATGTATGATTTCAATGTTTCATTTACATAAAATTGAAAAATAGCAAAAACGTTAACAAAATCGAAAAACATAATTTGATATTCGTATTGTTCATAACGAGTACGAAAAGCAATTTTTCATTCATTTTTTTGACGAATACGAATTTTATGATACGCATTTCGAATGTTTATTTTGATAAAATGTTTAGCATTCGCGAAGCGTTTTAGCGTTTCAGACAGCAACGACAATGAATAATTGTTTTTGATCGTGATTTCATTGAATTTTCGATAATTCACACATAAACGCAAATTGTCATTTGATTTTTTGACAAACAACACAGATGTTTTCGCAAATGCGTTGAAAAAACGAATTCATTTTTTCGTCAACGCGTTTTCGAAATAATTGCGTATAACAATAAATTCGTCATGCGACATATTGTATATAAATTCAAAACGCGATTTTTTGTTTGATTGCAAATCAATAACATGTTCGATTTGATCATGCGTATTCAAATTGTTCGACAGCGTTTTGAAAAATATTTCGATTATTTTTTTGATAACATCAAAAATGTAATCGTTGCGATTCATTTGTAGCGCATCACAACGAACAGCATTTCGTTTTCGATATTGATAATTTTGTGTTAAAGAAAGCATTTGATATGACATTGCGACATAAACACGATCGCGATTCGCAATGACAATCATAATTAAATCAGCGAACTTTTTCGCAAAACAGAAACTGATTGAAATTTGTTTGAATTTCTCATAATCATTATCACGATATAGTCAGCGACGATTATGTCAACGAATGTCAAAATCGACAACATTCAATTATGAATATTCAAAAATCATGTCGTATTCACGCATGTCAATCGTTCAAAAATCAACATTTTGTTTTTTTACATGTTTTTCATTATTTCGTGTCATGATATGCACGTTTTCATGATGTTCATACATTTGAATCACACGATCGTCAACAATTTTTACATGTTGCTTAACAATTTTTTTGAATTCAAACAATTGCATTTGTTTGACAAAAATTTGTGATATAAAATTCGTTTCGACATCAGAATCAATCAAGCAAATAATTGTTGTATTGTTTGTTTGCGTAACAAATGTTTTGATTGATAACGTGATTATCAAAGCACGAAATTTATTTCGTTTTAGATTTATTTTCAATGTTTCAGCGACAAACATCAGACTCGTTTTTTTTTCGACGATTGATTTTGATTTTGATTGCGCTTTTCTTGAATTTGCGCATAATTTTCACACACAAAATCACTTGTTATGTGATTCGATTTGTGACATGAAAAACATGTGCGTTTTTCGAATTTTGAAAATGCGAAATTGTGATTTTGATTTCGATTTTCATTTTTTTTTTCATTTTGTTGATTTTGTTGCGATTTCGAGAATTGATTTTGATTGTTTTTTTGAGCGTTGTCAAACTCAACAAATCTGTTACGCGAAATTTTTTTGCTTTTATTTTTGTCATCGTCATTGTCATTTTCGTGATTTTTTTGATCATTTTCATTATTTTGTTTTGTTTTCGTAGCATTGTTCGACGATTTATTTAAAGTATCATCGTCGACGAACAGTTGTTTCGCAATCAACAAATTGACGATTAATTTGAAATAAAAATCGATTTCATGATTTCGCATTTTTACACACTTGATGCGAATGAAAACATGAATTTTGATCAACAATTTTTTTTGTCGTTTCTCGTTCGAGACGTGACGCTTCAGTTTGTTTCACAATTTAATTAAATATTGATTGAACGCAACAATGTTTTGTCGAAACAATTGTTTGACATTCTCAATGACAATAATCGTGTTCATGATACGAATCATCGAATTGCTAAACAACGTCAACAAATAATTTTTATATTGTTTTCATGTTTGTTTTTCAAATTGAAAGCATCAACATAATTACGTCATTGATTTTTCTTTGTCGTCATCAAAAACGACGTCGATCAATTTGTTTTCATTTTTTTTGTTTGAAAACTAACAAAGTCGAAAACGATATACTTTTCGCAATCACGCAATCAGCTTTTCAAATTGTTTCAATTTTCACATTTTTGCGTGTTTGAAATTTTTGATCGTGCGATTCGTTTTTTGATATGCGAAAACGAATTTTCATATTGATCATCGTTGTTGCGACGACGACGACGATTTCGATCACGTTTCGTTTTCGTTTTGATCAAAAATATTTTAAAATCATTGAATTTTGATTCAATTTTCAACATTTTGATACGCATTTTCATTTGTTTGAAAATCACGTTTGAATCGACAACAACAAACACAACGACATCGTTATTTGACGACAACGAAGCAGAATTGTTTTCTCGTTGTGTTTCATTTTGATTAGAGTGCGTAACAAGTGCTGAATTGAAAAATTGATCAACATTTGAAATCAAAAATTCGAAAATTGAAATGTGTCTAATTGAAGCGTCGACATCATTAGAATCGACAGAATCATCGTTTTCATCAGAATTTTCGAATTGAACATCATCAGACAACTCAATAATTCGATCGATAAAAGAAAAAAGCATAAAAGAATTGTTTGATGAAATGATGTTTGATTGTGATGCAATCGATACGATCGCACGATCACGAATTTGCGAACGAATTTCGCGACGACGAGACGCATTTGTTGAACTGAACATTTTTAATCGAACAGTTTTTGATGTAAAGCAATTAAAACTGTAAGATTGTAAGCATTGCGTGATTAAAATGTGCGAATAATAGTATGAATTGCTATGATAAATATTAGACACATAGTAGAACTAATTGCTAAAAAAACAGAAAAAAGTTCGTGAAATTTCGAATATATAAGCACGAGATGCGACAACTAGGTTCACAGCGTTTTAACGTTCGTTTGATCGATTTCGTTTCATTACAATTTCTTTTTATCGTATTGTAAATGAAAATAAAGTTTCGATTGTTTGTGTTGTTCGTATTCATTCGATTAATGATTTATTAACGTGTTTTCACGATCATATTTGATTGCAATTTTTTTTTTTTTTTTTTTTTTGTATCACGATGTTTAATCAAGCGAAATTTTAAATCATTTGTAAATTGTATTGTTATTCAATTTATGAAATGTATGTTAATTGAATCAATAAATTACGATGAAACAACAATTTTCGTCGATATTGCACAAATGAATAAATAAAATGAAAATCGAATAACACAATTTGACGATGAAATAATTGAAATTTCGTTTTTTTTTTTCGATCGTTTTCAATTCGTCAATTTTTATAATACGCGTTCGATGATTTTGTATTTTGCGAATCGAATATTCGTAAATTTGACGCATTTTCAATAATTGCAAACGTTAATTATTCAAATACGCGAATTTGTTTGAATTTTGAAAAACGATTGTTTTGACGTCAAAAAAATCGTTGAAAATTCAACATTATTATTTTGCAATCGATACGCGATCACGAAAAAAAACAAAATTAATTTCGTTTTTTTTCAATACGTTCAAACACGACGTCGTTTCGATGTTTGCGAAAATTGCATATTCAAACACAAAATATCGAATTGTTTATTCAATAAATGCATTCAATTTTCAATATTTTAAATATTAAATTTTTTTCAAATTCGATGCGTGTTCAATTCGAAATCGTGAAAATGATATTTCAAATTATCGTCACAAACGTAAAATTCGTTGACGAAAAAAAAAATTTAAAATTTCGATTAAAAATGATGAAAATTATTTTGTCGCAAATTTGTTTTTTTCGCGACGATTATCGAACAAACGTTGTCGATTGTTATTTTCAAAAACGATCACGACAAATAATCGTACGCGATTCAATGAAAACAACAACGACGACGAATCGTTAAATAATCGTTCGAACGTTGTCGACGATTGTCATTGTTTTTGTTTCAAAACGAAAAAAAAAACGAAAACGAAAATTTTCAATTTGAACAACATTATAACGATTACGACGACGAATTCGATTTCGATTTCGAATTTGTTTCGAATAATATTGTTTTTACGTTCGAAAAAATAAAATCGACAAAAACATTTTTTCAAAACGAAATAAATTTTGAATTTCAATTTCACGACGATTAATCGTCGTAAAAAAAATTTATTTTCGTTTTTTGCGTGTTTTCGATTCGAATAATGTCGTAAAATTTACGTAACGTCGAATCGAAATGTGACGAAAAACAAAACGAAAAAAAAAAAAAAAAAAAAAACGAAATGAAAAAATAAATATGCGTTGTAAAAAAATAAAATTATGTTATAAAAATTTTTATATTGAAAAACGATTTTATTGCAAAAATCGTTATATACGATATTGCAAAAAATTTTAACAATTTTTGAAAAATTTATGTTGATTTTTTTTTGTTATAATTAATTTCATTGTTTGTTTTTTTTTTTTTGATTTTTGCAAAATTTATCGAATTAATACGAATAAACATTTTGATTTATTGATTTAACGAAAACAAAATTTCATTGTTTAAAATTCAATTGATTTTATCAAACAAATGTTTTTTCAAAATCATGTTTTGACACAAAAATTCGATGAAATGATTTTTATTGTACATATTTTGCGTTTTTAATTTTCGAATTAATTACGTTTTAACGAATTTTTAATCAACACGAATGAATTGTACGAATATTTTTTTTTTCATTGTAACAATTGTTGATTCAAACGTTATAATTGATGCACGTCAATTGCGATCAAAATGTTTTTTTCATTTATTTTGTTTCAAATTATGATGTTGATAAAATGAAATTGATGCAAAAATCGATATGAATTAATTTTGTTTCGAATTCAATTTTATGAATTTTAATTTTTTGTTTTTTTTTTTAAAACGTTGTTGCATATTTAACGACAATATTTTGTTATCATAAAAAAATTTATTTTGTGATGTACAATTATTGATATAATTATCGTTATATAATTCATTGCAATCATCATAAACATATTTTTCATTTGTCGTTTTTTAAAATGTTTTTGAAACAAATCAAATTCGAATTGCAAATGCGTCAACGACGTGCATATAAAATATTTTGTTAATTGTTTTTTTGATATTTTCACGAATTTTGTCATTTTCATATTGTTTTTTTCGTGATTGTGAAATTTTCATATGCATACACGACGAAAAATTGCAATAATTTTCGTTTTTGTTTTCGAAAATTTGTGAATTATGATTTTATATTCAAAATTTGTTTGTCAATTCAATTACAAATCATTAAATTGATGTTTATTGTAATACGATCATAAAAAATTTTGTTCGCATTTCGTTTTTCAATGAAATAAATTACAAAAATATATTTTATACGTTGTTATTATTTTTTTTGTTTTTTATGATTGTTTATTTTATCGCATGCATGTTTATATTTCACAAAATTTTGATTTCGCAATTTTTGTAACAAAAAATCAAAAACAATATTGCATAACATTAAATTTTACAATTTTTCGACTTTTATTCGATCAAAATTTTCACGACAAATCAATTAACATTTTTTTAATTTACAAATTCAATCGTAAATTTCGATTTTTGATTTAACGTCGAATTTGACATCGACATTTTTTTTACATGTTTATTCATTATGCGATTTTTCGTTTTTCGCGCGATTTTTTCGAAAATACGTTTTCGTTTGATCAAATTTCGTTTCATTGTCGATTCGTAACGTTTGTCAAATTCGACATTCAACAACAATAATTCGCGAACGTTGAACAATCAAATTCGTAACAAAATGTATGCAAAAAAAAACACAAAAAATTAATATAACAATATTAATACGATGCAAACGACGAAAAACGATAATAACGAAAACGAATTGAATAATGAAAAAAATATGATGTTTATGAAAAAAATTCAAATGAAACATGATGTGAAATGAAAACGAAAACAAAAACGAAAAAATCGTCAAAAATTAAAATCGAAAAAGAATTGTAAAAACAACGATAATAATAAAAAACAACGAAACATGATAAAAAATTGTTTTCATAAATATCGCAACATTTTTTTTTTTTACATTTAATTTTCACGTTAAAATCGATTTATGTTATTCATTGATTTAACATTTTGAATTTATATGATATTTTGTGATCGAAAATTGTTCGAAACGAAATTCAAAATCGTGCGAAAATTTTCAAAACGCAAAATACGAAAATTTAACAAATCATTTTTTATCGTTGCATAAATGTTCATCGTTTTGCGTCATAAAAATTTAAAAAATTTGTCATTAAAAACGAACAAACTTTTTTCATTTTATTTTGAATAATCAACGTATTTGATATCAATGTTTCAATGATTTAACGATAAATGAATTTCGTAAACGTTTATTCGTTCGACGTTAAAAACGTTCAATTTTTTTTAAACGAATTGATTTTTGTATTTTTGTCGCGTTTTATCGCGTTTCAATCGAGATTTTTTTATTGTTGTTTTTATGCTTGATTTCATTCGAAATCTTTTTACTCGATAAAATTCATGATGAAGTGTATTGCAGTGTGCGGTATACGACAGCACGTCTTGACGAACCCAAGCGAGATGTGATGAGCGTCGGTAGCGGCGTAGCAATCGCCATCGCATCAAATCCTTCCAAATTCAGATTACAAGTACCATCCGAATAATCAGTATACGGCTTATATAATTCAAAAGCCCTATGACTTGAATCGAGATATTCGATGACTCTCCTTGCTCGATGCATCAGCAGCAGGATCCCTAGGTCTCCCAGAATCTTGCCGAGCATCTAGAGAGATTGGACGTGCAACTAAGCCCAAAGAACGAGAATACAGCCACAGCTGTATCTAACATTCGTTTTCAAGAAATGCGCCTCCTCCATGCATCGAGCCTGGAACTTAAGGATTTTCCGGCCAATCTAATCCCACCGTACGCCATACTTTCACATACATGGGGCGAAGATGAAGTCCTTTACACAGATATCCAAGAAGGAAAGCCCAAGGGTAACGCAGGATACAAGAAGATTCAGCAGTCTTGCAAGCGAGCTGCCGCAGATGGCTACGAGTACGTTTGGGTGGACACCTGCTGCATAGACAAAAGAAGTAGCGCCGAGCTGTCAGAGGCTATCAATTCAATGTTCAATTGGTATCAGAGAGCGGCCGTCTGCTATGCCTATCTTGCCGACGTCTCAAGCGATGACGGTTGCAAGGGTCCAGATTCCGATTTCGCGAGAAGTCGGTGGTTTAAGCGTGGATGGACTCTGCAAGAGCTCATAGCACCGGCAAATCTCATCTTCATGTCCCGAGACTGGATCGAAATCGGATCAAAATCCAGCTTGCGTGTCTCACTTGCGGAAATTACTGGTATCGAGGAGTGCATACTTGATGGTCGATTAGGTCTTGGTACTGCAAGCGTGGCGCAACGTATGTCTTGGGCTTCCTACAGAAAGACAACAAGGAAAGAAGATATTGCATACTGCTTGATGGGTCTTTTCGGGGTCAACATGCCACTACTGTATGGAGAAGAAGACAAGGCTTTCATCAGGCTGCAAGAGGAGATCATTAGAGATTCAGACGATCACTCTATTTTTGCTTGGACTGATCCTACCACAGCTGCGCATGATATGCATGGAATGTTGGCTGAGTCACCGGCGAGTTTTGCCTTCTCTCGCGAGATTGTGCCACATTATGACTCAGCCATAGCTCCATACTCGATAACTAATCGAGGTTTACGTATAGAGTTGCCCCTAATCTACGTACCTGATGGAGATATGTACCTTGCAGCGCTCAACTGTGCAGTCCCGCCGGATTACAAGAATCTATTCTGTATCTTCTTGAAAAGCTTGAATTGGGGAGCTCGTCAATTCGCCAGGGTGAAAGCAAATACTTTAATTCAAATGAATGATGTAGGAAAACCCGTCACTGTGTTCATACGTCAGAGCTTGTCCTTCTATGATCTGAACGGCACTCGTTATTTCTTTCAGATACGCAACGTTAACAGCGAATATCATGAGTATCCTGGCTATAAGCTGCTCAGAGGCTACACTCCTCCGAAGAAGGTCTGGCCATCGATAATACCGAAGGTCATACAGGAGCGCGATATTGAATTTAGTAAAGGCGAGAATAAGCTAGCTGGGGCAATCTTGTTCGATCATGCTGACGGCGCCAATCCTGCTGTCCTGCTTGGCACAATAACTTCTGACCAAGTCGGCTTTGCTATGTGCTTCTTATCCAGAAATGAGCTCAATAATTTGGAAGCTGTTTCGCCAAGATTCATCTCTTCGCCGGAGGACACTGATATGATCTTGGGAGACAGTTCATATCGAGTCAGTGTGGTAGACGTTGAACACTATCCTGGAGTCCAAAAATGGATCTTGGATATTTCTGTAAAAGCCGCCCACGTACCTAAGTAAAAACCGTTTGATCGAACCCTGGCGACCCAAACTATCCGCGGTGTATGCACCCGACCTCTAAGTACTTTAAGTCTCTTTCTTACACCAACCCGGCTGGAGCTTCAACTGCGGTAGTTGCATATTCATACCAATGGTCGGCTGGCTGGACCAGGGTGCTGAAGCAATGAGACGTAATTGCAGTGGCTGGGGCATGACACGCCTATATAGGCGACTTTCTCCCCGAGCTTCTGGTTCCTGCTCTTTGGTCTCTTCTTTTTGAGACCAAATACTATCTTCCTCTTTCGACGTCTTGTCAAGCTGCTTTCCTATGTCTCTTTGGGCGACGCTGATTCCAAATGAGAGATCTAGGACTTGCAACAAGTCAAACAGCAGGACTCTTTCAAAGCCCCGAAATGTCAGTCCGATATCAGTGTTGTCTGGATTAGACCGGGAACAGGGCGCTCAATCTTTTGCTGAAATATATTGACCAGTGGCAGACATAATCGACTGGTGGCAGGCATGATCGTTTGCGAAAATCCCACTTTGATCCTCCGTAAGATGTAGTGTCAGAGGACAGAAGGAAAAGCTCAGTATGCCGTCCATGTAGATCTACACTCGTATTGCAGGTCAACTTACTTCATTGTTTTGGATCGAAGATTATTTCTGTAAATACAAGCTTCTATGGTTCAGAAAAGACCACAGCACTTCTGCTGAATCCACTGTAGGGGGTTCACTGGACGCTTTGGTTCGTTAGGCCTGCTAGACAGACGTGCTGATGTAGCGGAGGCACAACGGCCTAAACAGTATCAGGAAATACTCGGATCTTCTGCTCCTTATAGCGTACGTCCGCTCGTTCGTTTTTTGGCTTTGTGCACACCCGCTTGTCGAAGGTCATTTCTGAAACGTACGGCTTGAGAGTTATATCAATCCCATAATTGGTCCACGTAGGTCCAGGGGGGTTTATTCGGTGATGCTAGCGCTGAGTAGAGCCGTGGGTGATTAAGCATGAAGGTCACTCACTGAACGGGCCAACCACAACAGTCAATATACAAAGGTCTTCTTCAGGGACATTAGTCCCAGTTCTGTTGGTCGTAGTATGTTCGCCGTCCCCAAACGTCCCGAAGACGCTTTAGCTCCTATTGACGAGGAAAGGGCACCACTACAACAGCGTTGATCGTCTTCTTGGGCACCAGCTGTTTGCCTTGCATTGTCCCGTCATATTGCCGATGATATTTCCGCCCACGCTTCAATGGGTCACTAGCTCCCACTGCGAGAACGCCAAGCTCATCTTTTGCCCGGGCATCTCCGACCCACCCAGGAATGCGTTCCAGTACTGGTTGATCTTTTCCCTGCTTTACGGATGAAAGCACTTGCAACGGTAATTCAGGGGCTCGTGCAGCCCCCAATCTCATCATTGTCTCGGCATCGAAACTCGACGTCCATGTATGCGAAAAGCTTATGTAAGTCGCCAGAGCGAGCAGGAGAAAGAGATCAGCGCCGAGCAGTATCGAGACGACAATAACGCCTGTAGTGGAGATTTTGGGTCGCACTGAATCTATTCCTCTATCGTATTCTACGTCCAGGCGACCGCTCGGTCCATCGGAGAACAACATCTGGCTAGCCAGGATAACAGCTGCATGAAGAGCGTTTTCGATTTTGTCGTCGATCTTAAAATAGTTGAGCCAGCTCTGGGAAGTTACGGTTAGGTACTCGGAAGGATAACTATAGAGAGTCCCGCACAACGGGTTATTATCGCTCATGAGCTGCGCTAATGGTGCAAAGATACATGGCCCGTCCTCTGACGCCTCCGAAGCCGCCGGTGGTTGAGTTCTATTCTTAGAAAGTTGAATCTCAAGGAAAGATCCTGGGCTAAATAAAGCTGCGGTTACCATAGTAAGGGGCCCCTGCTTGTGGCCTACCGCATGGTTTGCCGCACCCTCATCGATCTGAAGCGATCTTCTGCGTAGCACAAGCTTGGTGCATTGGAATTGAGAAGAGCCGGGGCGGAGGCAGGAATCGAAGGGGTCATCAGCCAGCAATGGCCCAGCAATCCCGTTGTTGCCATAGTTTGGTAGCTCAAAGTATCCTAGGGTAGAATTGACGACGTACTTGATATTGATGTTTTGTGATCCGATTCCAATGTTAATAAACATTGTTTCAGATATGTCCTGACGATTTCGCGTCTGTTTCCAAGGCGTTTTGGAAACATCTGCTGGCATGCAAACCCAAACATCAATGATATCACCAAACCTTATCTCGTAATGATACCGAACGGAGTACGCACCCGGCAGGCTAGCACAGTCTCGGGGAAAATCCTCCTGCGAAATACTGGTGTAAGAGCTCGAACTATTCATCCGTGGCATATACTGAACCATTATGCCTGTTGAAATGTTGTTTGGAAGTTGTGCTATGTACCTTATGAGGAACCCATAGTCAGCGATTTCATACTGGGGTGAGAGTTGGGCTACCGGATATGGTTACGTAGAAAGGCGCTCCAGCCACGTGACTTGAAAAAGTCATGCAAAACTAGAGAGGTAGATTTGGTGGGAAAAGACCTACGGGCTTAGCAAATTGGATATGCTCGCAAAATTTGTACCAACGCCGTTACACCCTGATTCAGATCCTTTGCTTGAACAATCAGGGGCGTCCTCCTGCCATACGTAAGGTTGGATGTCTTCGAGTTTCACGGAAGCTAGCTTATTACGGAGCTGCGCAGTCCGCAATTGGCCCCCATCGTACGGATCCGATTGGTAAAGGTCATAGACATCGGTACCTCCGGCGAGAGCAGTACAAGGGTAATCACTTTGAACTTTAATTGTTGTCTGTCCTGTGTAATATTGTTGAAGGGGGCTGATCAGAAAACCTGTAAACAGTCACGCCAAAATCTAATGTTACGACGCCATGGGTCCGACGAACTTACCTAACGCGTGAAAAACCAAAGCAAATATGAGAAAAGATGATCCCAAAGAGCTCCATCCCCTTTTGCTAAGCAATAAGCGCCACACCCAAGGGCTAGTCCATCCTCTATCAGCCAGAACGCTAACGTGCTGCATGCTCAGTCTGAATCGATGTCCGAAGTGCTGAACATAGATGACCGCTGCACTCGCGCAAACGATCGAAGTGAGAGGGACGACCAGGGTGTTGGTGATTGATAGGACAACCTTCATTACTCGAAACCAGTCCGTGTTCTCTTTCATTCGACGGGCAACTCGAACGGTCCAATAAGCATCGTAGTCCCAGTCGTACGTTCGGTAGGTTATCGGCTTTCTATTCTGAACGCAGATGATTGTCCATGCAGCCACGGAAACGCAGCTGTAAAGCATGACGAGGGCGAGCAAATAAGTCTGCCGTAAAAGCTTGACTGGCGCGCGTGGTGACATGCCTCCTTCAACATGTAGGGAAGCTTTGTTGGTTTCCTTTTTGCTTCGGGGTTGATGTTGAGAAGCTGTGGAGGTAGATTTTGCCTTTCCAAAAGCGTTGGGCTTGTCCATGGCGCTCTAGTGAAGGCAAGGCACGACGGACAACTTCCTCGTGTGCAAAGAGCGAAATTCTTAGAATATCATTTTTTTGCGGGGATATATGTCTGAACGAGAAACCGATGGCTCGTCAAGAGATCCGCGAAGTTCTCTACTTTTCGACCATGGAAACCAGAAAGAAAGAAAGAAAGGGAAAGAAGGGGAACTTAAGAAGAAGAGAGACTCCATCAGGCTGAAGGCCTCGAGCGCCAAGAGTCTATCCAGGGCCACATTGAACGGGGCTGTGCATGTCGTCTCGCGCCGTGACTGCAGGTCAAATGGCAACACCTACAGACTTACCGCAGGACTCATCAGTAGTTGGTCCGTCTTCATATCCTACGCAGGCAAGCTGCTCAGCCTTGGGTATGAAAAGCTCGAAGATTTGAGTCCGGATGGATTAAAGTCCGTTTCACGACTTGAGCCTCGTTGTAAATTTGTAATAAGACGTTAAGGTGGTATGCCAATTTTAGCTTCACTGAATACAGCTAGGTTCGCTTAGACATCGAAGTAACTCGCTACGTCTTACTCATATAGGTATAGTAGCTTTTCCCTATCTCATCAATCGCCGGTCAGGGCTCGTTACTCTTCTGGCTGATAGCATGTTACCGCAATACATTAAGGTAGTATCTCTTGCTCAATGATTGTGCAAAAATAGTGAGTATACGAATACGAGTTTTCAATTCGCACGCCTAGCAACCTCTTAGCCCTACAGCTTTGAGGGTCCGCGAAACAATCTACAGGACTTCTCGTCGGAAATGATGCTGCTGTAAAATCCAAAAGCAGACAATCGAGCAAGTATGTAGCTAATCTACTTATAATTTAGATGCGAGATTCAACCGAAATGATTGCACAAAGGGATCATGATCTATCACCACAAACCCGTGACAGCCATCTTTTTCAATCGTGAAACTGGTGCCGAAACTGAAAAGAAAAGTAGCACGAGATATACGCACGGGTTGCAAAACCCTCCTAAAGTATCCGTGTTCCCTTTTTTTTGTTGCAACGAAAGACGAGCTTTCAGGGGTCCACTACCATGTGTTGGACCATTAGTGCTAGGAAGCTAGATGTCAGGAGGGGCTTTCTCCTACTGGCAAACGCCATGAATAGAGAGAAATCTAGATGATGCAAGCACTTACTGTCCTCTTGACGACATCTCGAAGTCCAGCAGCAGACAATATGCACGAGCGGCTCCGCAGCGATATCTCTTTGTCCTCGCATTCCCTCAACCCCACGAAAGACAAAGAAACACCACCTTCTAGCATAACGGCATTGTTCGGCGTCACAATGGATTCCCTCCCTCACTTACAAAACAAACCCACTCACAAATCTACCATTTCCTTCTTTCTCGCCTCATATACCCCAACAATCGGCAGTCACCTGCTTCCTCGTACCGTAATACAACACAAAAAGAAGCGAAAAAATCAACCTCAAAAATGCCATCCCACCACACCCCCTCACCCTCATCCACCCCCTCAACCCCAGTCTGGAAACCAAAATCCAAGCTCCTAGCCGCCGAATACCAAAGATACAAACAACTCCTGCACCTCCACCGCCCATCCTCCCCAGCATTCACGCTCTTCGTCGAAGACTGGGACGCGCGCCAGCCTTCCCCGGCCCCAACACTACATCGGCATCTAGCTACAACAAAGACCACGGCTTCCTCAAGATCCCCACCCGGCGGCACGTTCCGCGCCGCCGCGATGCCCTTTCCTCTAGAACATGGGGGCAGGAGGGGAGGCGAGGCAGTAGTAGTGGTGGTGGTAGTGAAGGGGATAGTGCTACGCCTGTGCCGCGCGGATTGAGGGTTGTTGAGCTCGGGGATCCGTTTCCGTTGGATGGGCTGATGGAGGTGAAGAAGGGGGAGGCGGTGCGCTTGAGTGCGGTTGCTGAGAGGGTGGATGGGAGGGATGAAGATGCGCCTGTTGGGTGTCGGATGGTGGAGCTGAGGGAGCCGGTGCCGATTGACAAGCTTGTGGAGAAACAGGAGAGGGAGATGGGCAAGGGAAGGGGTAGAGATGGGGTGAGGACGGTGAGGATTGGGATGAGTGGGTGATCTATTTATTTCGCTTGGAAGGAGGTGGGGTCCGTAAGGATCTGTTATTAGATGTTGTGGTTCGCTGATCTTTTTGGCTTCTTGATTGTTGTGGCGATGTCTGATGGGACTCAGAGCGCTTTTCGTTGGGCAACGGAGTGACCCAGTAGGATTGCCGTGCAGCTGATTCAGTTTTTGATTGCTTTGACCTATTAGGTATTTCGAGCCTCGTAACAAATATCATGCAGTCACAGTGAGTGTGAAAGCCGTTTCTTCAAGATTAATTCCGCTTCCAAAATCTGTGCATCTCATACTTTAGGGGTAGTAAAGCATGACACCACCGTGCATGGTTTTTCGTGGTGGGGATTATTCCCCTTCAGACAAAATTCGAACTCAACGATACATACAGTTCCAGGAGATAACTCTCTTGACAATGCTGCGTGGCCAACAGACGCCTCGGACGCCGATCGTCAGCAGTAAGAAATGCGCTGATGGTGGCTTTATTCCTGAGATCCGTGGGACTATGCGATGAGTGGAGAGCCTAAGAAGTGACAAACCCTTTTCGATCTCATTCCGACTTCCTTCGTCGTTCCCCGTGATTGAGCGTTTTCACAAGTCACATATGCTTAGAATCCGAGGATGTCTCTTACCCCTTCCGAGACTCGATTTTGCCACTCAAATGAAAGCAGGTTGTCTGCTCCATAGGGCCGTTGATTCATCCATCGGCACCACTTCTTCACCGTGTACACTGCTTCTTCGTAATCCATCTTGAACCACTCTACATGGTTTTCTCCACAAGGTAAACATGAAAAGGTATGTCTCTTGTTGTGTAGCTCGTATCTGATGATAGTTTCGAGCCTCTGGCAACAAGGCACTTCGAAGAAGTTTGACTCCATGTTATAACCGCATTTTAGATGCTCCCTCAATCGTTCAGCTGGTGGTCTTGTAGTTCGCCCAATTTTGACATGGCCCGGATGGCCAATTATTCCTATCACGTAGATACAACCATCCTTCATTCTGTAATCAGGCTTTGATTCACTTCTGGTTATAGCTGGCTCGACCAAGCATCGGAGTATTTGAGCATTTATTTCCGCCGTGGAAAGGTCTTCCTTATATCTTTCGAAATTTGGCAAGTCTCTGCGCTGAATAAAAGTATGATCAGCCTTGACTAGATGGCCTTTTCTAGTAGAAGCCGGAGTGGTGTTCCGAGTGCCACCATCAGTGTGAGTAGTGAGATCCTCTCCAATCTCAAGGTTGTTGAAGCTCTGACAGAGACTGTACTCAAAAACCTTTTCATCTTCACGAGACACTACAGGTCGAGACTCTCGGAAGGCTCTATGTGTAGCGTGTGGTATGACGGTTCCATCATTTGAGAACAATTTCGATGAACGAAGAACACGATCTGATTGAGTAGGACTCTGTCTAGCCTTTTTAGGCTTCTTAACTAAAGCGATGTCATCTTTAGCAGTGACGAGCCCAGAGGTCGCTGTGTCATCAAGGCTTGAACGCAGCCGCAAAGGTGCAGGTTCGCTATGCGGATGATCAACAATCCTGGGGCGCATCAGAGGAGTTCTTA
Source organism: Physcia stellaris (assembly GCA_018902385.1). NCBI lineage: Eukaryota > Fungi > Ascomycota > Lecanoromycetes > Caliciales > Physciaceae > Physcia > Physcia stellaris. Next base: position 231,278 of record JABSSW010000042.1, on the reverse strand, counting down.
TTATATCTTCAGCATCTTGTGCTGTGACTGCTTCCTGTCGATAGTCGGATGTGTTTACCGATGGACGACCGTTATCATCCTCCTTTGATGCCAAGGAGTCGCCGTTCACAAGGTTAGATAGGTCCGACTGATTGTTCCCCATGGAGTTGATTTGAGGATAAAGGGACAAGCTGAACCAGCAACAGCGCGAGGGTATCTAGAGGTATGTAGTTTCGACGACGGAATTTAGATGGTCGCGAGTTAAATAGAGGTTGCTGTAGTCTTGGGGGCATAATTGCATCGATACATTGATTCACCTTATACGGCGTCCAAGCACAATTTGTTCTTCTTACATCATGCAACATAGCCTCGTTTTTCTCCGACAAGCTGACCTTGAAACTCCGTGGGCTCCTCATCCTGAGATGAGTACACATCGGATGTCAGAGCACCTCCACCAATGTGTATTATGGCTACGCGCGGGGGCGGCAAGGTGTGCCAGGCTGGATGAGCAGCCTCTTGAACGAAACGAATCTCTTGAACGAAACGAACGGTGTGGAAGCGAGGCCGATCAGATCTGTGAAACACCAAAGATATAGATCTATTACTTCTTTCGCCAGGACCCCAAACCTTAAATTGTAAGCTCTTGGCACATGGTCGATACACAGCTTGCCGGGAATACCAATTAAGCGGCAATGCAGCGTGGGTCGTGGTCTGCTCTGAGGTTTCATCCTGTGGAGTGTCTCTCTCCGAGGGATCAATGGCTTCAAGTCAGAAGCTTGGAGCCCAAGCTGATTCTAATGATATCGGGAAGAAAAAGAGAACAGCGTGAGTGAAGTGGGGATGTGAGTGATTAAGCTTCGGTGACGGGGCCGGGGATGTTCGGGACCTCCGAAACGCGCCCCTAGTGGGAGCGCTTGGTGAGCGCTTCGGAACTAGTCTGCCTTGTTAGAATCTGTGCCCGTTCATAGACCAATAAGTTCATTGACCAATCAACGTACGTTCATTGATCAATCAACGCGTTCATTGATCAATGAACAAAAATTAATAAATGAACGCGTTGATTGATCAATATTCAAATCATTAACAAATTATTTCGTTTATTGTTCAATATACGAAAATGTTGATATTTCAACGCATATTGTTTTTGTGATTTGACGTATTAATTGAAAATTCGCAAATTTTCGTCGATAATGTGCAACGAAATTTTTTTCGCAAATTTTTCGTCGATATCGTGCAACGAAATTTTTTTTTTGTAACGAAATTTTTGTCATGTTTATACAATTGCGCAACGCATGTTTCATCGCAAATAATTTATCGCAAATAATTCATCGTAAATGATCGTCGAAACATGAAATCAATCGATGATTAAAAAGTTTACGACGATCGAAAATAAATTTTAATTTTGAATGAATTTGACAAAAAAAATTTAAAATGAATGATAAAATTAAAATTGAAAATTGTAATAAAATTTTTGATGTTTTGAAATGAACAAATTTCAATGAATTTGAATAAATATGTGTCGCAATGATTGAACAACGAATTGTCGTAATATTTGAAAAATGAACATTATATTTACAAAAAAATGATTGTAAAATAAAATAATTAAATAAAATTAATGAATACATTGAATGTAAAATGTTGATTTTCGTCGCATGATAATTGACACAATATAAAAATTATTGAATGTCGTATCGAATTTATATATCAAAATAAAAAATCAATAATTATTGAAATAAAATCGATTGATTAATTTAACGATACGAATTGTAAATAAACATTTTTTATTCATAAAATCGTTAATTCGAATCGTATGATGAACAATTGAACAAAATGCAATTGAAATTTCATTCATGAAATTAAAAATCAAAACGTAATCGTAAAACAAAATTTGACGATAAATTTTGATTTAAAACATTTGTTTGATTAATTGAAAATTTTCGCTAATATGTGATGTATAACAAACAATAAACATTATTGTTTTTGATTTGACAATATCAAAAAACAAAATTTCGAATTGAAAATCAAAATTTCGTGTTGAAAATCAAAATTTCGATGTACAAAACACGAAATTGAAAAAAAAAATGATCAAAATGTTTGATTGAAAAATAATAATTGCGAAAACGTAATTGAAAATAAAAAATCATGACAAAATACAAACGATATGATCGTATAAATTAATGTCGAAAAAAATTATAACAAAATAAAAACGAAATAATCGTATGAACGAAAAAATTGAAAAAAAAAAATTGAAAAAAAAAAAATTGAAAAAAAAAAAAAAAAAAATTGAAAAAAAAAAAATTGAAAAAATTGAATAAATTTCGCAAAAAAAAAATTTTGTACAATTGTTAATCGATTTTTCGATGATTGAAATTTGATATTATTCATTTCGTCGTGTTGAAAAAAAAATTCGTTTTATCGTGACGAAAAATTTTGATTATTTTTCGACGTATATGAAATTTACGAAACGATAAAAATTTCAAAAACGCGTTAAATCGTGTCAAAAACACGATTTTGAAATTCAAAACTTTTTATAACAATTTATCGTCGTGATGATGAAAAAAACATCGTTTAAAATTAAATGAAAAAATAAAATAAAAAACGAAAAATTAAACGACGATACGAAATTAAATTTCGTTATATTTTCAATTTCAATATCACGATTTCACGATTATGAAACATTTTTGCACATGATGAAAACATTTGTTTGAATCATTAAATTATTTATTTGTTTAAAAAATTATTTGAATGAAATTCACAAATAAAATTGTCGATATTCGTACGAATAAAAATTTTGAATGATCAATCAATTCGACAATATTGCATACATTTTATATTCAACAACAATGAAACAACGATAATGTGTTTTTGTTACGTCATTTAAAATTTGATATGTTTGCGAAAAAAATTATTTTGATTTCATATATTATATTACGATCAACGAAATTAACAAAACGACGATTTAATGTATACATCATTGCATGTGTACGATTTAAATTTTTCAATATTCAAACAATGAAATTGTTCGTATATTTTTTGCAATTTTTCGAATTTTTGATGTTTTTGACGTTTAATTAAAAACAATTTTTTTACAATTTCGTGTATAACGAAATATGCAATGAAATCGTTTTTCATAACAAAGTTTTTTTATACATGATTATTGAAAAAACGTTTAAACGTCGAATTTCATTTTCATGCGTCGCACACGTTTATTTACATTTTCAAATGAATTCGTTTTTTCGTTTCATACGTACGTTGATTTTTTTTTTTTCGAAAATAATATCAAAAAAACGATAAAAATTTCTTTACGACACGAAATCGTGATGTTGAAATTCGATTTTTATCAATTTTCGAAAATTGATTTTTTGAAATTTATTGAAAAAATCATGAATGATTATCATTTTATTGTTTTGAATTTCGTTTTTTTTGTAACATATATGCAGATGAAACACAAAAAGTGTACGAATATCAAAACATTAATTTCAACAAAAACGCATTAATTTTGTTTTCGTCAAATTATATCAATTGAATTTTGATTGCAATATATTTGCGAATATTGTATTTTCAACAAAATTTTTGTTTTTTTTTGTAATAAAAATAATATTCGAAAATTCAAAAACGAATCGTTCGATTTCGATATCAAAATCGAAATCGTTATAATTGTCATGTTGTTCAAATCGAAATGATTTTTTTGAAACAAAAATAATGAAAAAATAACGACGATTTCAACACGATTATCGATTGATTCGTCGATTTGATCATTTTTTTTGATCGTTCGCGATCGTCGATAAATTGAATGATAATTGATGTCAATCGACGTTTTTTATTGAATGATCGTTGCGAAAAACATTGATTTGTAAACATTAAAAACGTTTTCACGTTTTTAATGTAAATTTTCGTGTTTTTTGATGCAAAAAAAAAACGATAATGTTGACGAAAATCGAAAACATCATTTTTGCGATCGCGAATTTCGTTCGCATCGAATTTATATTATAAATCAATTATCGATTTATATTAAATCAAAAAAAAACATATTTAAAAAACATTTCGACGTTTTGTATCGAAATCAACATTTGTCGCACGTTTCAAATTGGTTTTTGACGCGACGACAAACGAAAAAAATAAAATTCGATTTATTTTTTTCAATTTGAAAACAACGAATGCAACGTTCGCTCGTTGATCGATCAACAATTTGATATTTCATTAAATTTTGAATTACAAAATTAAAAAATTGATTTATTTGAATGACAAACGTTTTAAATTTTTGCGAATGCGTTATATTTGCAATGATTCGATTGAAAATAATCAAAAACATTGCATGATCGTCGTATATATTGACGAATTGCGAACGTTTTTCAATCGAAAAAACAATACGAAATTGAATCATTTTTTTGTCAATTTCAATTCGTTTTTTTCATTTCAAAATTCACGACGACGACGTTGATTGAAAAAACATAATTTTCGTTAATCATTACAATTCGTTAATATTTGTACGAATATCGCAATTTTTTGCATGCATTTATAAATAATCAAAAATCGAACGTTGTGCGACATCGTGATGTTTGAAAAAAAAAAATATAAAAAAATGATTTCAAAAAAAACGTTAATGAATTTCGATTTCGATTTCGATTTTATTAACAACAACAATAACACATTATTGAAATTCGATTTTTTAACAATATGAAATTTTGAAAAAATTATTTTGAATTACATGCGTGCATTTTGCATATTCAATATAATAAAATTTTTCGTTAATGTTATTTTTCATTTATTCGTACGAGTTAATCAAAAAAAAATAAAAACAATGAAATTTTATCATGTTGTTCAATTATGATAATCGATTCGAAACAAAATTTTCTGATTAAAAATTTGTTCGATTTTTTTCGTGAAATTAAACAAAAAATGAACAATTTGACGAATATTATTCATATTAAATTATTAATAACAACGATTAATTTTTTTGACGATAATTTTGTCAATATTGTACGTTTTCGAATTAAAATTGTCATAACATATAATTGAACAATAAATAAATAATGATTTTATTTAACAAATGAAAATATCATGTTTCGTATAACAAAATGTTTGAAAAAAAAAAACTTCAAAATTTTGATACGACAAATTTCGATATAACATTTTAATTATCAATCAATTTGATCATCATTGATTCATATTTTACATTGCAAATTTCGATTTAAAAATCAAAATATAAACATTCGATTTTCGAACGAATTAATTTTAAAACATTTAAATGAATAATAATCATATTGAAAAAATGAAAAAATAATATTAAAATATTTTAAAATTGAAAATTTTGAAACGATAAATTTCGAAAACGATTTCATTATTTCATATTTTTTCGTTTTTTGTATATTTTTTGAAATTTTGTTTTTTTTTTATTTGACAAATTAACAATGATTGCAAATGATTTCATAAAATTTACATCAATCGTTGTACATTTTCGTACGAATATTAATTCGAAATCAAATGATATAAATATAAAATTATTATGTTTAATTACGATAAAAATGTGTCGCAATTTTGAAATTTGAATTTATTCAAACAAAATTCAATCATTCAAAAACATACACATTGCGTAAACGATAATCATTACATTGCAACATTACAACATTGCGTCAATTGAAACATTCAAAACAAAATTTTTTTATTAATTATCGAAATATTAACGTTAACGTTACAAAATTTCAATCATACAATTTTTTTTTATACAATTTTTTTTGTTAAACGATTATTTTTCGAACGTTTTGAACATTTTTTCAATTCGATTCATCAAAACATGTTGTTGAAATTTCGATTTTTCAACGACATTGTCGCATTTTTGATCGACGTCATGACAATAAATAAAATATCGCTTGTCATGTTTTTGACAAATGCAACGAGAAAAACAAAAAAAAAACTTGCATTTACAAGAAATTTGCTTTTGTTTCGATTTGAATTGATATTTCGTCAATTGTTTCATGATAATTTTTTTTGACTTGTTCGAAAAATTGTTTTTCGTGAATTTATTCAACGACGAAAAAAAAACGTCAAATTTTTTGATTAAAAATCGTCGATTCAATACATCAAATTTCGTTTGAATCGTATGTTGACGTGTGATTTTGATGATGCGCGTTATTCGTTCAAAAAACACGAATCGATTTGTTTTGACGACGCGATAACGATCAAAAATAATGATTTTAACGATATTTTTCATTTTGAACACATAAATTTTGATGTTTTTGTTGAATTTTTTGATTTGTTTTTGTTTGACAACAACAAAATTATGACGCAAATGCGCGAATATTGAATGAATATCGATTTCGAAATTTTTTGAATGTTCGAACGTTTGATTTGAATCGTGTACAAATTTTTGATTCGAATCGTGTTCAATATCATTGTTATTGAATTTCGAATTATCACGACGTTCGACAACATTTGTGCGCGATTCAAAATCAAAAAAACGAAATTCAACGATCGAAAAATCAAAAATCGTTGAAAAAATCAAAAAAATTCAACAAAAAATTTCACAAAATTTGTCATTCGTGCGTCAAATATGAATACGTCAACAAAAAATTTCACAAAATTTGTCATTCGTGCGTCAAATATAAATACGTCAACAAAAAATTCGACACGAAAAAAATTTGAAATTAATAAAATTGATTCAAAAAATTCGTTGCGATCGAAAATATAATCAATTTGCGACATTTTAAAAATAATTTTTCAAAAATTTATGACAAAAAAATCAATGATAAAAAAATCAACGATAAAAAAATTAACGATAAAAAAATTAACAACAAAAAAATCAACGATAATAAAATCAATTATTGAAAAAATGTGAATGATTGTCATTGCATTGCATGCAATACTATCGAAGTTACGTACAGAAATAAGTACAATTTGATTGCGCAAATGTTTTTAATAATGATCGATCTTGACACGTCTCGTTTAGTCGATCAATCAGAAGTTCTGATTCTATTCGTGTTCATATTTCAGTTTTTTGTTATCGTATTTTTCAACATTTTCATTCGATGACAATCATGTTCATTGCACTCGTGAATGCGATTTTCATTGAGTTTCAATTTTTGCATTGATTGTGACTTTCATTGAGTGCTAATTCGTGCAGCGACGTAATTTTCATTGAATTTCAATTTCTACGTTCATTGATGAAAAAAACATTGAATTCTTCTGATCAAAAAATTGATTTCGGAAAAAATCATTTTGAATTATCATGCAATTCGAGTTTGAGCACGATCAACGAGTTTTTGTTTTCAGTTATAACTTGTCAGATGTGTACGATTGAATCATCAGCACGTCGACATGAAAAAGCAATTCTGATTATTGAAAAGAATTTAATTGATTTTCGATTTTTTCAGTTTCAATTGTTTCACGAATTTTTTGAATTTATTTCTTGACAGTGATTTAGTCAAATCATCGATTATCATGTTTGTATTTGAAACGTAATTCAATTGAATCAGATTTTTCTGATGCAAATTTTTGATGTTGTGATAAATCACATCAATGTGTTTTGATTGTTCATGAATATGTGCGTCTTTGATCAACAAATTAGCGATTTGATTATTTTTCAAAAATTGCATTGATGAACAGATTTCATGCTTATCGTTCTGAATGATTGCTACTTGATTCAATTCGATTTCAAAATATTTGATGAAATTCAAATCACGAAGAAATTGTGCTATTCATAGTTTTTTTTTAACGCATGTCGATAAAATCATATATTCGACTTCAATGATTGAAATAGCGATCGATTTTTGTTTACGACTCATTCACGATATTGATTTTTCAGCGAACATATAAACGTATTCGAAAATCGATTTTTTGTTTAATTTATCGATTGCGTAATCAGAATCTGAATAAATTTTGATTTTGAAATTTTCATTGTTGTTCAGTTTCAAGTCGTACACAAAATTTAAATCGATGATCGATCGAATATAACGAAACAAAATTTTTATTGTTTTATCGTGATGTTTCGCAAAATCATTGAGATATTGATTTAATCGTTCTAATGCGAAAGCGATATTTGAACGAGTGTGTATGACAACATACATAAACTTTTCAATTTTGTGTTGATAGTTTTTTGAGTCAATTCGTTCGTCGTTCGATTCAGTTGATTTGAGTGAATCGTAATCGTTCATGAGTAATTTCGTACGTTCGTGTTTATCGATGTTCATATGCAATTCATTCAATATTTCGTTCAAATAATGAGTTTGATTCAATCGAATAGTTCGTTTTTTACGATCGCGAATGATTTTAATGTCAAGAATTTTCTTCATTTTTTTCAGATTCTTGACTTTGAATATTTTTTTGAATTCATTTTTGAATCAATTGACTTGCTCGTTGAATTTGACGACAACGAAAATGTCATTCACGTAAAAAAGTAATATGATTTTTCGTTTTTTATGACGAAACATGCAAAAATCAGTCGAAATTTGTTCAAAATTCAGTTTGTGCAGTTTTTTTACGTAACATTCGTGTCAATTTCTAGTCGTTTGCTTCAATTTATAAAGATTTCGACGAATCAAAAATGCTTGTTCGAAAAATAAATTCACGTCGAATGACGATTTCATGTAGATTATTTTTTTTTAAAATGATTTCGTGAAAGCATTGTTGACGTTCACTTGATAACATTCGAGATTTTTCAACGCGACGATGACAAGAAACAGACGAAAAGTATCGAATTTGACAGTTGAAACAAAAATATTTGTATAGTTTATTTCATATATTTGCGAGAAATCTTTTGCAACGAGTTTGATTTTCAATTTATTTAACGTATCATTCACATGTATTTTGATTTTGAACATTCATTTATTAATGACGATATTGACGTTTTTCGATGAAATGACGACATTTCAAATTTCATTAGTTATTAACGTCGTCAATTCGATCTGAATAGTTTCGAGTCAGAATTTATTTCAAGTAAAATCATTGACAGTTTTTTGATAATTTTCGAACACAAATATGACTAATTTTTCAACGAATTGTCGTTTTATTTTTTTTGCTGTTGCAAATAAAGTTCATTTATCGTGTTCGCACGTATCAAAATTTTCGACTAAAAAAATCATCATGACGCGTGCAATCTTGTTGCGATGTTCATTTCGTTTTTTTTCGTTCGTGATATTTCGTTTACGTTTAAGAATTGTCACGTGAAAAAATTGCTGCATTATGCGTGAAAATTTCGTGAAAAATGTTAATTTAACACGCGTTTGAATTGTCGATTTCGTCGTAAATTCGTTGATTTCATTTTTTTCATTTGATGTATCGATAAATTCATCGTTTTTTTTCATGTGCATTGACTGAATTTTTTTCTTGTTTTTCGAAATCATAAACGCAATAAAAATTAAAGATTTCGCAAAAATTGATGCAACAAAAACGAATGCAAACGTCGATGTTATCGAAACGATTGCAAATGCAAAAATTATTTTGCGTAATTTTTCGACAAATCGTTTTTCAAATAATTCGTTCATTGTAATCGTGAACAAATTCAATGATTCATTTTTTCATTTTTCGTTTTCAAAAAACATTATTTTGTGATGTTTAATGACATCGCGACGATCAAAAGCTCATATTTTGTATTGAGTAATGATGTTTTCGTCATAATTCATGAACACATTTGATTTTTTTGTATTGACGAATTTGTTTTTTTTGTTTTTTTCGAACAATGACTTGATATCAACGAGCGAATAACATTTGCATTTTCAAACGCGTATGTGATTTATCGACGACTTAATATCTGTTCAAATTTCAATAAAACTTGTTGAATTGTCGTCGATTACTGATTTCGTGTTCATACGATTGCGAACATATACATTTGTTTTCTTTGTTTCAAATCAGAATTTTATAAACAGTTTTGCATTTTGAGTCATTGTTCGAATCTGATTTTCGAACGTTTTTATGACACGTTTTATTACATCGTTCTGAATGAAGTTATACGAGACGATGTACTGTGAAACAATGTCGATAAATTCGCATCAAAAATCGAGTATGAATTTCAGTTTTTTGACGTTGTCACAACGTATTGTTTGTAATTTTCGTTGAATTTCTAGTTTCATTTTCAATTTTCATTTGTTGAAAGTTTCAAAAGCATCGACTCGTTTGCGAAAAGATAGAATTCACGTTCGTCGAAAATGATTATTCACGATTTTTAAAAAGTATTCGTAATCGAGTCTTGAAGCAAATAAGAATTCGCAAATATCAATAAATATCAGTTTCAATATATGAATTTTGCGTTCGATTAGACGACGATTATGTGCATTAATTATTTTCGTAATCGCACATATTTTACATGAATCGTTGCGATTTTCGACGATGAAAATCGATTTGCGTAAAATTGTGATTTTGTGCAAATTTCGAAGTTTTGCAAATTTCATATGATCAGAACGTCGATGTCATAACTCGTATAAATCACGTTTCTTTTGATCAGCATTTGAATCAATATTTGAATCAACATTTGAATCAATATTTGAATCAACATTCGATGATTGAGAATCGATTTCGATATTATTTCGAAAATCAGTATTTGCATCGAACAAGATTTCGTTCGAGTTCACGATTGCTGACATTGCAAATGAAACAAACAAAACTTTAAAAAATTCAATTGCAAACATCGTGTTGCTCGTTAACAATGCGTATTTTCTAAATTTTGATGTGATTTTGTTTATTATGTAAACATTTTTTTGAACGAATGCTCGAAATATTTCAACGTTTTGTTTATTGCGCATGAACAAATTATCGTCATTGAAATTTTTTATCAAATTTTTCTTGATAAAGTGTTTGTCGAATAGAAAATTGACGTCGAAATCAAATACATAAAGTATTTTCGTTAACGTGTTTTCATCATTTTTGACGCGCATCGTTATTGAATCACATTGATTTGAATACAATTTTTTTTTTTCGATTTTGATCGTGCGTCTTTTAATCGATTTGAGAAATTCATTAAAAAATCGAAAATCGTCAATCATGTGTGACGAGACGTCGATATTTGCGATTCATACGAACTTGAAAAATTTATTAATCAATTTTTTTGACAGAACGACGATTTTTTTTATATCGTTTTCATTGTTTGAATCGATGTCGATGTCGAAACTGAAATTGTTGTTGAACGAAAAAAAATTTGCGACGTTATACGTTTTATGTTTTTTGTTTTTTTTTTATTTTTGATTGTAAGCAGTTTTTTGATTTGTTGTTTTTTTGCTCATTTTTTTAATGTTTTCAAAAAATTGCATTCGGCGATTTTGTGTGAATCGTCACAAAGAAAACAGTTTTTAGTTTTTTTCGTCATGACTTTGAAACGACGACGAGAATTTTCATCAAAATTAGAAAATCGTCGTTAAAATATGCGATACGATTGACGACGATTGTTTTTGATCATCAACGTCGATTCGACGATTTTGTTCGCAATGAATTGCGTTTTTTTTTTTTGCAATTTTTGAATAAATTTATTAACATCGAAATTGTTTTGTGCGTCGATTGCATCACGAATGACATCGTATTCGACAAACAAAAATGCTAAAAATGTTTGAAAACGACGTTTTGATTTGAACAAATTCATCATGTTTGATTGCATGTTTGCAACTTTGTGATTTTTTTTGATAATATCGATATAAACGATCTCAATGATCACGTCTGGAAATTTTTTGTAATTTATGAGTTTTTGCAACAATTGTCGTTCAATTGTAACAAACTTTTGTTTGTATTTGTTGACAAAAGTTTTTCAAATTTTTTTGACAGTTTTCAATTTCGTTATCAATTTTTGATCATCGTCATCGATACATTCGATGAGTTGATATTGTGTTTTTGCGTCGAATTTTTTTTCAGTTTTTTTTTCATCAAAGTTCAAATCGACATTTCATTTTGATTTTCGAAAATCATTCGACAACAATTTCGACACATAATTTGAATCGACGATCATTCAGATTTTTTCGTCGATAAATCATTGTTTCATTAATTTGAATCATTTTTCGCAGTTTTGACGAGTGAGAATATCGCAAATTCGACGCGCATTGAATTTGTTGAACTCGAAATCGTTCATGATGCGTGATATGTAAATATGTAAATTTTTTCTACTTGTTGTATTTCGTGAAGCATTTTCACAATCGTTCGTTCATTCGTTGAATTGATGATCGAACTCGAATATGTAAAGCATTTTTACAGTCTTGACGCGATCGAATCGATGAAACATTTTCATTGTTGTTTGATTTTCGTGATTTCGTGATCGAGCGATTGACGTTGACAATCACAGAAAATTTATGTTAATTCGAATTTCATAATTTATTGAAAAAATGTGAATGATTGTCATTGCATTGCATGCAATATTATCGAAATTACGTACAGAAATAAATACAATTTGATTGCGCAAATGTTTTTAATAATAATCGATTTTAACACGTTTCGTTTAATCGATCAATCAGAAGTTCTGATTTTATTCGTGTTTATATTTCAATTTTTTGTCATCGTACTTTTCAACATCAACGATAATAAAATTAACAATATTAAAATTTGCGACGTTTTTTTCGTTGTCAAATTCATTTTCAATGATCGCATTATGTTTGTCGAAATTTTGAATTTTCGTGAATCAATTTTTTGTGTACATTTTTCGATCGTGTGTAAAATTTTCGTAAAACGACATTTTTATCGTGTTATGTTTTGCAACATTGATATCGAAAACAATTTATAAAACGATTAATCAATAAATTCAAACATTCAATTTTGATCAATTTATTTCGAACAAATTTTGCGATCAACGATCGATATTATGTTTTTTCATTCATTTATTCAATCGTTTTTTGATTTTTTTGTTGACGATTTCAATGACATTTTGAAATTGAAATCATTTGAATTTATCGTTGATGATACGTACATCAAATTTTTTCAAAAAAACATTCAAAACTTTTTTGAATTTTTTTTCATTGTCGAATTGCATGATTTTCGAAAATTCGATTATCATGATGAAAAAAATTAATTTTTTCGCAACGATTATAATTTTTTTGTCGATGAATGTTGTTAAATAAATAAATTTGAAAAAATAATTTTGTTGACGAACGTTAACAAAAAATTTCAACATCGTCGATCAAAACAATGAAAAAACAATTTATTTTGACGTGCAAAATTTATTTATAAATTTCGTTCAATTGATTACGAAAATTTATCAAATTCATTTAATATCGTTTCATAACAAAATTGATTGTGATTTGTTTCAAAAAAATTTTGACGACGACAAAATTATTTTTTTGACAAATTTCGCAAATAACAAAAATATAATTGATTTTCGTTTACGAAATATCGTAATATTTTTTGTGTATGATCGATTAAATTCGATTTCGATTATCGTAATTTTGATGTTTGTGTTCATTCATGACGAATTGATAAATTCATTGAATTTCGACGATTCGTTTGAATTCAAATTTTGTTATTTTTTGTCGATTGTGATATTCAAATTCGCGATGATGCAATATATTTTTGACGAGAACGAATTTTCGTTTGACGCGATTTTTGAAATTGCGTTTCGTTTGATTGAGAATTGTGATTGTCGAATTTTTCAAATAATAACAAAAAATAAAAAAGATTTGAAAATTCAATTTGATTTTGTTGTCATGTTCGCGTAATCACGTCGTGATTTCAAATTCTGTGCGATTGTGAACAATCTCATTCGAATCAAAAATGTAACAATTGTTTCGACGATCGAAAAATTGAATGATGTTTGAAATTTGTTCGAAAAATTGAGTGATATTTGAGACTTGTTCGAAAAATTGAGTGATATTTGAAACTTGTTCGAACATTTTGAATTAAACAGAATGATAATAACGCGTAAACGTGAATTTGACAATTATCAATCAAATAATCGAAAATCAAATAATCAAGAATGATGAAACATTCGAAAGTTTCGAAACAAAACGCACATATAAAAAAATTCGTTCATTTTTCAATTATTGTTGTTTGCGTCATTTTTGTTTGTTGTTGTTTCAAAATTTTGTTTGTTATTTGTAAAAAATCGCGAAAACGACGAAATATTTTGATTTGTCGAAAATTTAAACGATTTCGAACGTCATGATTGCAAATTGTGATTTGTCGAAAATTCGAAACGATTTCAAACGTTATGATTGCAAGATTCGAAACGACATCAACGATTTTTATTGCAAATTGCAAAATTTTCATGTTTTTTTTGTTTTAGTTCGTATGCGAAATTTTTGCAAAATAAAAACAACAATAATAAACACGTTGATTTGACAATAAACGAAATGATTTGTCAATGATTTGAAAATTGATCGATGAACGCGTTTATTGATCAACAAACGTTGATTGATAAACGAACGACGTTGATTGGCCAATGCTCGTCATTGGCCAATGAACGGGTACAGAAGCCACCAACGCCAAACCCCAGACATCCAGTCCTGTAGATCTACTGCGCCGCGATCGAATTAATCAACATTGTGGCTTAAGATACTCAGATAAGCAGTTGGATTATATGTCTGAGCACGATCCAGGAGACAGGTGTACAGTACCCATGCGTAGCGACGATTGGCTGGCTGGACCATGGTGCTGAAGCAAATGAGAAGAAATTGCAGTGGCTGTGGCTTGGCACGACTATGCGATCTTTTCCCTCGAGCTTCTGGCTTCTGCATCTTTCATCTCTTCTCTTCCCATTCATTCACGCCTCAATGGTCGTTCTTTTGCGTATCAGCTTCACTTCGACAGGAGACTCTGTCGCAAAGACAGGGGGAGATTGGTTTCGGCATTGTAGCAGCTTCAGTTTGGCCTGTTTTGTAGGTTTCCCGTGGGCATACTGCTTGCTAGAAAACACCGCCCACGCACCCCTAGTGTCTTGTTGTTCTGTTCCAGCAATCAGGCGGATGAGGCTTTAGCAGGTGATACATCACCGCGATTCTCCGGAAAACCAAGCACCATGCCATAGTCACAAGCTGTACGACGTAGATGGTGAGGGCCCAATCAGTTGTGATGTCTTCTCTCAATTTAGATGGCCTAATATGAACAAGAAGTTGACATTGTAATATCGTTAAACCTCGAAGCATCCAGACCTCCTCGCGCTAGAATCGAAATCCTGTCCGAACCCCCTGTAAGTCAGGTCAGAGTAGTGTAACTTCGCAACCCCTGCTTTTCCCCCACTGAAGTTCTTTTTGAATGGCTATATGTGATACTCATCAAGCCTGCACTATACTTTCTTTCATATACCTCGCCCAACTCTTCTCCTCTCTCCAATATGAACGTACTTCTAGCCCCAGCGATCTCAAATTTTAGTATAAGTCGACAAACAAGAATCGACGCCATATACCGGACACAAACCAACGTTGCATCAAGTAAACTGATAAACAGCAACGACGCAAAGACCACGATACCAAAAATCACGTGAACCGACCCCATCAGCGTTGCGAGGTAGTTCAGCGCCACGGTCATGTGGCCAGGAGCATCATCCCTCAAAATCCTCTCAGTCTGGTTCGCACACAGCGAGAACTCGGCCTTCAGCCATCGACGCACGAAATTGGTCTTGGCCCTCTCAATATTGGAGTCGGAACACCTCATGACCTTGCTGGTCCGAAAGGTAACAGCGGCCACAACATGCACAACCATGGGTACCAACGCCCACGCGATTGGCATGAACGCGATACACTTCCATGCCAGGACCGTTTCCATGCCCAGTGTATAACTTACCCACAGCAAATTGACGATAGCCAGCGCTACGAAGCTGTACTCGGCACCACTTATCACCGCCGCCAACTTCGCGCTTTCCACTCTGCCTACGGTGAATCTTCCTGGCCGATGTTCCAGTAATTCCAATGGATCAGCGTACTCCATTGGTCGTGAAATGTACACGGCTGGCACGCCGATAGAGAGCAGTAAGCTAAGCAGCGGTCTACGAGACGACAGCAGCGCAATCTCTTTAATGTCTGGACCAAAAGCGGCGACGAAGACGGGAAGCAAGCCGAGCAGGATGGCAGCGTTAGCCATGTCTGCTTTATCGAGTTCGAGCATGTTTGGCAAAATGCAGTTGACGTGAGCCTGACATGTCGTTCGTTCGGGGTTTAGGCGGTAGGCGGTGAGGGAAGGGGCACAAGTGGTAGTAGATATGTTGGAAAGGGCGGGACGAAGGAGAGGGAACCAAGTTGTGAAGCGTGGGGCTGTTGGGAGCGCAGACGCAGTTGAGAGCCAGAGGAAGACGTATGCGAGGGACAAGAGCCTCATGTCGTTGATAGCGGCTTGGAGTCTGCCGAGACTTTTTTTGGCTACGTAATCAGAGAGCCGTGTCTCCCTGTATGAGAACAAAATCAACGGAGATGAAGGGAACAGAGAGAAAATGAAGGCGAGGGCTTAACAATATGTTTCTTATCCAGCTGCGGAGAAATTTGTTGGTCAACAGCTGCGGATGTGGCACGGTGCACAATATGTAGTAAGCCCATAGCCCGCACTAGGATTGCCATTTTTATCGTGGGCACGTCGTATGCATGTGGGAGAATGAGGATGGCATGGGTGGTTACCATCTCAAAGAGCCTATCTCATCTCATCTGTCTGTACTCCCCAATTTCTTCGCCATGGGAGCAGTTAGTGTGGGGAAGGTTATTGATCCCACCGCTGCTTGTTGCCAAGTCATTACCGTTTACCGAGCCTCTTAGTACGGCCTTGTGTGTTCAGCTGAACGTTATCTGAGGCATTCGCAGCGCAAATTCTAGAGAGCCTGCTGTAGATTGGTGGAACACCTGGACCCAGCAGATGCAGGATCGGACCCAGGATGTCGGTCGACTGCACAGCCCCTCTTGAGCTTGTACAGTCCACCACCATAACAGTCTCGCTCGATCATCATTCGCTCAATGTTGCCCCAAAAATCATGAACGGTCTCGATGTCGTTTCATGTTGGTTAGTAGGATAAGCTCCATCATAACCGAATTGCTTGACGGGGTTCAGAGGGTGTGCGTACAGAAGCATCAAAGATTTGCTTTTCAGCCATTTCTGCGAAAACAAAAATTCTTTTAGAGTTGAGTTCGAAAGAGACGATCGGATGTAGTTCAAAAGATTGCATCAGGCATCGATGATATCTAGAAAGACAATGATGAAGAGAAAGCGTGAAACGTTCAGTCGAGAAAACGCCACAAGGTTTCAGGCGAGTCAGGTTCTCAGCTCCGGTTGCGCTTGCCTGATTGCTCGCTTTTCGGCTAAAACTTCAAGCTTCATCGGCTGAGTAAGCAGCAGAGAGTGAGTCAACTTTATGCCGAGAGGGATGTGTACATCTTTGATACAAAAGTCCAATTGAGATCTCGCTCATGATCTTCGATGTCACAATCTGCTTATTGAGATTTGATTCATAAAATACTTTTCACACGTTTTCGATCGATGACTCTGCAATCTCGATTCCGCGTTCCTCCTTCTGCACCGAATTGCCATTTACTCTCTCGACCTCGTTCTGATTAGAATAAGTCAAATCCGCCGGAATTTCCAGCCAAAAAGCAAAAATTCAAACCCCACTCACCAAAAACCCCCACAAAATCGACGCCGCCAACGCGAATTGCTTCAAACTCCTCGAACCCGAGCTTTTCGGGTCCCCACCAATCCGTGCCTTCTGCCGCTACCTACCCTCGAGAGAGCAAGCAACAGGCAGAGGGCGCCGATTAGTCAGGACTCGAAAAGCTCGAATCCGAAGAGTTTCAAGCAGTACACGTCCGCGGAACCGATTCCGTGATTGTTTTTTTTCCCCACTGTTTGTACCCCTGGGCTAAAGTGCCCGATTTGTGGATATGATGATGATTTAGGGGTTTATATACTAGGTTTGGGATGTGTGGGTCATCACTTATCTGAAATCCTCGCTCTTTGTGATGATGAAAAGACGCTCTAGGGGCTGGCTTTGGACCAAGTGCCTGGGATAGGTAAGCACACACAACGGGTTGACCAGGGATTTCCATACTTGAATAGCGCATACGATGTTCTCACTTGTTGCTTCGTTGACTTCAAGCTTAGCGCCATCTGGTTTGCTGATTAGTATGTGGAACAATCATATATGCAGCAATATGTGCACGATCTCCTTACTCACTCGCTCAAGTGGCTCTGCTTGGAAACCAAGCAGGATTCTCAACACCGCTTTATGAAATATGATTAGTCTAATAGGAAAACGCAGTAACTATAGGTAGAGATCGTAAGTTATCATTATTGAAGAAGGAAAATCCGAAACGTATCTTAATGACCAGCAGAAAAGCCTCCAAGTAGCAAAAGGATGGAAGAGAGTCTCGTGGCAATGAGCCGACAGCGCACTTATTAGTCCGCATCAATCACGCCACTCCACCCTGCTCTTGAACATGGTCAAAGAGTTCACCGAGAGCTACCAAAGTCTTCTTGGCTTCAGCCGAATCATACCCATTGCAAACAATGTCGAGGTCCAACTTCTCCCTCAAAATCTTTACAGCATTGTTGTAGCATTCAACTGCGTAGACCGGATGACAATCCTCAAACTCGGCAGATTCGACATAGGAGTTCGCTCCCCATTGTAGAGCCTCGGCGCGAGCAGGGTAGATGATACCCTCCCCCACACATAAGTCATACAGGTCGTAAGAATCCTTTCTGATCTCCCGCAGGATCTCGCCGTGTCTTCGGTTAGTCAATTCGAGCTGTTGGCGGTTCTCACATGTAAGTTGGTTGCGCTTGATTCGTGTTTCCACAGTCCGCATCTTCAAGCGACGCCGGTCACTTTCCACGCTGTTTTCTGTACACGAAAGACAATCGCAGTCGAACATCCAGTGATTCAAAGCCTCTCGCCGTTGTGCCCGAGTGACAAAATTAGTTTGTGCATTATAGTTGATAAAGATCTCCTCACTTTTCTGTATGGGGACCATAGCGTTTATCGTCATGTGTGCAGGGCGGGAAGCATGATATGTGAAGTAGGCATTCGGTATACAAGAATGGTTGAAACGGGACCCTTTGACGAAAATAGCCTGCGTAACAGCCTGCCGGCCTATTTGGCTCGCTTCAATGCTGTTTGCTTCGAAGATTTCGACATCTGTACGATTATGATTTGGAGTAGGACCACTTAGAGCTCGGTATAGGTTAAGATTCTCGGGGGTCAATCTGTTCACCTCTCTTGCGATTTTGTCGCCATTGCAGGGTTGCCTGACTGAGAAAAGCGGACATTCGACCAGTATAGGTGTTCCTCTAGGGATATCTTGGGTCGCGAAGCATCCTTGACCCTTGTACTGTCCGTGGCCTCTCCTTCCAGAGTTCTTAACCTTGTAGACGGGAGTGATTGAGGAGACGGGTGGTATGCCAAGTCTCTGGAGCGACAATTGCAGTTCCTTATCTTTCTAATGACTTGGTCAGTTCTATCAGCAATATTGAAGCAGGTTAATCTTACAAAGCTTTGAAGCTGCGCGTCTTGTGATGCCATGACGATGCTCTATAACCGGCTGTTGGTCAGAGAAGGATTGCTGTAGAGTACTCAAAAGGCCGACCGACTAGTAGTGGGGATTTCAGAAAGCAGGACGATGAAGAGGTTGCTTTGGTGGTGTTGCGAATAGGTAATTGCTGATGTTTAGGAATGCAGGAAAACCCGTGGTAATGGTGTTTTCTCCAGATACTTATACGCCAACATGCTGGTATCACATGCCCCATGATTCAATGCGATAAAGTCTCGGCTGTAACAAAGCTTTGTCTCGAACGGACGAAACGATTGAGCAGGAAACATGGTAAAAGGTATCTGAAAGAAAGTCGAGACATGTCTCGGGAATCGGCAGGTGTTTAGGTACAATAGAAGTCGCGTCCATTGGGGTGAAATTCACGACTGATTCACCTCGCACATCTGGTCATCAAAGAAAGATGCACAAAGGAGAAGGTGAGACGGTTTAAGAGCAGACTGGACCTGGCATTGTGGGTGACGACATTATGACCGTCTACCCATGGAATGCTCTTTCCTGATCAAGCAGTCTTAGCAGCTGTTTGGGATCATTCTGGACCACAACAGAGACAGCAGATCAAGGAAGCTTTGTATGGGACACTTCATATTGTGGAACTTGGCTTCGGCTACTGTAACATGGCAAAATCTGTCCTTAGCTAAGGGACGTGGAATAGAGTATACTACCCTTTGACTTTGCATCTTCCTGTATTCACCGCTTAGAGTCTCGCATGGTTAATCTTAATCTTCTCCATCAACCGATCATAGCTCGCCTGATCCCGCCCACTCTGAAAAGCGGCCAAATTCTCCTCCTCAACCATGCGCAAAAAACCCCATACATCCTCCAGTCTCGTGTACATGAACGATCGCCGAGCAGGGTCATCTTCAAGGGCACGACGAGCCTCTTTGACCTCCGCCGGCAAGTTTTCGTCATCCTCTACTGTTCTGTAGCCTGACTCATCTATCAGAGGTGCGTTTTTGGGCAAGATCTCGAGGTTACGTAGTTTGGTGAGATTGGCATCGTGAAGGGTATCAAAGAAGCGATACCATGGAATACCATTGCTTGTACCCAGGTCGGCGGAACAGTTTCGCATCGATAGTGACTCAAGTGTCTTGTCGTGACCGAGAAAGAAGTCGATGAGCTCAGGGCTTATGAAGATGTAATCCAGGTGAAGATTCTTGAGGGCGGGCATTTGGTCTTTATAAACCCCCAGAGAGATATGATTTATGCCCTCCAGTCCCAGAGGTCCTTCGCTTGGAGCCTTAACGACAAGATCCGTGACCGACGTCAGGTGATTAAAGAAGTACCCATCCAGTCTTGACATCATCCTGAGATAGCACCAATTCCTGTTGATCCTCCACCCTGCGCCATCAACCTGACCGTAGATCGAGAGGTTGAAGCTCTCAAACTGTCCCAGCCAAGAGTGGAAGGCTGGGTTGTCGAAAGTCGAGACCTTGATTGGTGCCAGTTTCTTGATAATCAGAGACTTTACCTTGATATCTCTGTTCGTCAATAGAGCGTTCCATGTATTTGCCATGAGCGCGCGCCAAGCGATGGTCTCTTCGGCGGCTTGAACTTTTTCATCGGTTTCTTCTTTTTCATATTCCCCAAGAAAGTCCTCCCATTCATCCCACACGGTGAATTGGTAAGGAAACTCGATACTCAGGGTCTGTAGATTCGGGAGACTTCCTAAATCTGACAAGATGGAAGATACGCTCTCAGGTAGAATGCGCTTGGTGTTTGAATAACGTTCCTCACCTTTGTGAGCTTCACCTGGTGCGTTACCGACATATATAAGCTCCTTGACGTGTCTACTATGCTGACTCTGAGCAACCGCAACTACAGAAGAGCCATTTCGGTCCGTGTTGCGTAGTCGGATCGAATGAAATATGTGCGGAGCGAAAAGATCCCGAAAGAATCGTGAAGTACAGCTCCACCTCATAAGGTCGCGCATGCGGTGGTTGCAACTCCCGCGCTTTTTGCGTTCCAATTTCTCATCAGGGCCCTCGTCATTGAGGTCGTACGTGCCATCCACATCATCAGTCGTTTCATTGGCGCTAATATCGCTTAGTAGCGTATTGGCGATTTTCAATTGAAGCTCTGGGGCCAATTCAAGAAGCTGGCAAGCCATGATGGTGTTTGTACTTCTGAAAATAATGGTGCTTCGTCTGCTTTGA
The DNA here is from genome assembly GCA_018902385.1 of Physcia stellaris. Lineage (NCBI taxonomy): Eukaryota > Fungi > Ascomycota > Lecanoromycetes > Caliciales > Physciaceae > Physcia > Physcia stellaris. The sequence continues at coordinate 209,728 of JABSSW010000042.1, read as the reverse complement.
ATATGTACAGATTCACCCCTGGCGATCTGTATGCAGCTACCAAGCTCAGCCGCACCCCATGGACGACTAGCGTAGGCAGCAAGTCCCTACACTCACAAGTAGGATGGCTAGCGTGCAGCGGCTGTAGTTTTTGGCAGGGACGGGTACTGGAGTAACCCTTATAGGTGGGGTTCTGTCGCAAATATCTCAAGAGGAACAGCCATGTGCCAGTCGCCGATCTTCGTCTAATCGTGGTCAGGACCTCACAGAAAGGTCCTCCCTTTGAGTTTTAGTGAGGTCCTGACCCACGATTAGAGCACGTGTGTCTGAGATTAGTAAAAGAAATTTCTTTCCTGAATGCAGTACTTGTAAAGTGCCGGGGCCTTTCCCGCGACTTCGCTGACTTGAGTTGGGAATAAATTGAACGGGATTGTATCTTGACTTTAAGGAAATTCTAAAACGTGTGGAAAACATGAAAACAATAAGTGGAAGGACCGACATATCAAGATCAGAAATCCAATGAACTATCACACCGCATACACGTTCTCGCCTGCCTCAAAAACTCTACTTCCCGGGCTCTCGTATCTGAGGTTTCCCAGGAGCCTTCCATAAAAGTCCAATGCCTGAACAGCAGGGTTAACGTCAATATCCTCGGTGCGTGCACGGAGTGCGTCAACCCAATCTGCAATGGGTACCACCTCGAGGGCAACATCGCTGAATCTCTTTTGCACCGCCGGAAAGGGATGTGACCATCTTGTGTGATGAAATTTCGCATGAAAAGTTCCCCTTTCATTGGCTTGGGATTTTAGAGTTTGGATTTGGATGGTGTTGTCTTTGTCGCCGCAGCCACTAGAAGAGCTATGTTGGGCGGCTATAGTATGGTCAACATATTAAGTAATCAAGCAGGGCGTGATTAATCAACGTTGAGTCTTGATAGCGGGCTTCTCGACTTCCGCTTAGTAAGAACTTTTGGCCAAAAAGGATGCGGTAACCATGGATACAAGGACGAGAAGAATATTGAATCAAAGGTGGCAAAGCAATGTCTGAAGAACTGTATTGCCTCGCTGCCCATGTTCAATTCCCGGAATGCGAAATATCCTGGAGTCAGTAGTCCTTATGACAAGACCGATACCACAAGGCGTCATCATGGCTCGTCAGCTAGTTTCAGCAAGTGGCGTGGCATCCGGCTCCCTCTCTGCGCCCTCCCACCACAGATCCCGCTGCACAAGGAAAACCCCGGTGCAATTGCTGATATACCTGTGGCCAGTGTCAACATAAAGCATCAGGTAGCCCCATTCCGTTTCTCCTGGATCCATCCTCCTGTAAATACGTCTCAGGATATCAGCTGCGTTCACGATCTCCTTGTTTCTCATCGGCGCCTTTGGGCATTCGCGAAAAGAAGCGCTAGGCACTGTCCATGGCTTGACAATTAGTCTGGTGCTAAAGTTCGCGAAAGCGGCGCTGGACTCTGGACCGAGGGTAGTGTAGCCTGCGAGCTCGTCAGGCGGTCGAGAGGAGTAGATGCCCGCGAGGGCGTCAAGGAGGAGGATGACGTTGTTGGGTTCGATAGGGCGGAGCCAGGCAGGTGGATCGGGCAGCTGCCATACGTCGCCTAGGGCGAATCTCGACGACGAATTACTGCGGAGGAGCGAGAGAGGTTTTGCCGCGCTTCCGATGATCGAAGATGAAGGTCCCGCATATAAGGACTGTGCAAAGGGGAAGATGGTAAGATAGGTAATTGCTGTGAGGTACAGGGGCTGGAAGTACATTTTCCTCAATAATGGAAAGAACTGCTGACGTCTAGTTGGAAGGTGGATTCTCCCCCCCAACCGGCACAAATAACTGTATAAATGTTGTAGCGCTTATCGCGAGTAGGATGATCTCTAGAGCGCGAATTTGGACATGCAGACGACACAAATAAAAGAAATCGAGGGATCAGACCACAAAGAAACGATCAAAGCGGCGATACCCTGTCGGTTATACCGGAGTGAGATTTTTCAAAGAGTAATGGAATATGAGCAACGAACTACAGCATCGTTTCATAGAAAAACCTGCATCTGTCCAATCGCTGCTGCAGTCATCATCGACGTCCCAATGGAAGAGGCGATCAATACAATTTGGTGAACGACTGCAACTAGACATCTTGGCAATCGATGAGAAGGTGCTGTCCCGCAATAGCGCCATGACATATACGAGCCTGTTTTTGTTGCCTACCGATCCTCAATGCATGCAGCTGAAATGTGCGTTCGCTGACTGTATCTCTGGGAACACTTTCCTGTCTCATGGAATAATCTCACTATGAACGAGAAGGCTGAAGCGCCAGAACGCCAGTGCAGCTGCTAAAGATGGTCTGCCACTCCAGAAGGATATAGATGTTCAGCTTTACCATCTGCTAAGATCCTCTTCCACTGCCATAGGCGCGAGGAATGAGAACGCAGTACTTTACCTTCTGCCCCGATTCAAATTAAATCGAAGGTTATGATTCAATGGAGAATGTCGTGGCCCGCATTGCCGTCCTGGGTCGGATATATGGTATACCTACGAGCTGCTGTAAAAGTATATCTATATGGAACGCAATATCGTCAGTTGACATATGATTAGCCAGGTTACACTAGGTATCATGGACGTATGTAGCGAGACACAAGGTCTATCGCTTTCTTCTGGTGAAGTGATCGATACCCCCATGATATATATGGCATCCACGCCGCTGACCTAGATTGAGTCGCTCAAATCTCAAAAGAGAGCTGATTCGACAGCCACTTTGATAGAAAAGAGACGGCTTCTAATGGTCGGTGGCCTATGGCTGACATGAAACATGGGACGACATAACATCAATCTGTGAAGATATCAGCATCACCTCTAAGTCCATCACACTGTTACCAAAGTTATCTGACTCGTAGTGTGGAACAATGAATCTCAACCCCAGAGTCATAGCCTCCGTGATCATAGTCCATTGTTCAAACCCCTTTGAACCGCCACAACTTGACCAACACACAATACCAGCAAAGGGATAAAATTTTGACCAAGCACAATATACTGAGAGAAAGAAACCTACAAAGCCCACTTTCAGGATTAAATAGAGATTTTATTTTGAGCCCTTTTCCTTCCTTGACCTAAGCTTTCATAGCCTAGACATCTTTCCAAGCGCACTAGTCCCACAATAAAGCCAACAACCCACGAATCCATTGGAAGGACCCCTTCCACAACTGAAGGCCTGTAATGGCTTCCCAAGCCCAAAAGCACGAAGAAAGCCGCAGAGCCAGCAGCTGTTCACAAGTTACAGCACAAGCCGACGATCCTCAAGCTGTCGCAGCAGCTCGTACCCTCCTAGCCCTCTATGAAGAGGATAAGGCGCAGATGAAAGCTGTGAGGGCATTGTTGAGTCTGCAGCATGGGTCTGGACGGGGAGCAGCAAACCCGGTAGAGGAGGGAGATGGGGACCAGGATAGAGAAGGAGCCCATGAAGAAGCTGAGACCCATGAAGGACAAGAACCCCTGCAGTTTAGCGAGACCAAGGGAGGACAAGAAAGCCAGGAGGAATTGGAGACCGAAGAGGAAGATTGGAGCAATCCTAGCGTATTGGATTACTGGAGGAAGCGTCGATAGGCCTTGAGATATTTGAAACGTTTGTGGAAGGGGACCTACTTCATAGGATTGCAATCTAACTCAACGCTTGGTCAATGATGCAGATGCTGACTGAAAAATCGCTCAAGGGTTCTGTGCCCAGGTGATTGAGCGAGACATCATTCGCCACCCATATCTACTTCTCCCCACACAAGTCTTCCTTCCAACAAATCCTTTTGACCGTAGAATTCGCCCACAACTGTAATGATCATATCGAGCGTAGCATTTAGCCTCAACATTTCGCCTTGATGTTCTTGGAGCTGGCCACTGCCTGCCGTGTCTACGGCCTGAGATATTGAATGTCCTTCGTTGGGTATTGAACAAGTCTCTTTGGCGGGACTGGACGATTCTAGAGCTAGGGTATCCTGCGTGAGAGAACACAGTATACGAGCTTTTGCAGCTGCAAGAGCGTCATCTATGTCTGTATCATGATGTGGTGATTCACACAGCGTGACTGATGAAGTATCTTCTGCTTCATCAGGTTTGATCTCCACCAATGAATTGGGCGCCTTGGCTTCGGGAATGGACCAATCGTGCTCGTTTTCTTCGTTGCTTTCACATTCTTCTGGGTCTTCCCTAACCAATTGACGCTTGATCTGGTATCATCATCTTCACTTTCTATTTCTTCATTCTGCGTATCGTGATTCATTCCAGCTCTCAGGCCCCGCAATAACCAAACCGCTCGTTTGCCTAGGTCTCTCAAAATACCAATCTCTTCAGACCTCATCTGTCCTGCATCCCTGCACCTAGCCAGAAGACCCCAAGACCAGAGGCTTAGAGTTTTCTTCCTCAACAGTCCTCCATTCGCCAAGCGCGATTCGAGCATTTGGATACCCTGGAGTACTGCATCTTGTGACAGCTGGCTTAGCACGATCATACTCGGGACTGTGTTGAGGGCACTTCGCCATACTTTCCTGCCGCCTGTAGATAACCTTTGCGCAGTATAGGAAGCCGAGTCATGGGTGAAGTTGCTAGGTGGCGGGTTTTGGAGGATGGAAGAGAGGGAACGGAATCGTGAACAGAAGGCGGAGTAGTACGCTTCTTGGGGGTCACCGCTATCATCATCTTCGTCGTCTATAGAGCCATAGTTTGTAGGTATGGGAGCGGCAGTGTACGCGCCGTCTACGTAGTAGCCTAGAGTGGCATTGGAGAAGTCGCCTTCAATCTGTTCCTCTGCTGAAGATTTTGCTACAAGAAGGTTTGGTACGCCTTTTGCTTCAGATCTATGTTGGCAAACTTTGGTCAGCGAACGCCATGTCACCTGCTCACGAACGTCTCTTCAGCGATGGTTCCTGCCCGGGCATTGAGAAGATGACTTACCTGACCATACGTAGATACTCCAGCCCGTCAGAGGCGGGCCCATAAAAGAGAGGGTCATCAGGATTGGAGTCATTCAAGCCTGGAAACGCTCCTCGCTGGCCATATGTGGGATCCATTCTTGGTTGAGATGCTTTCGAGAGGGCATCACTGTCAATCTCGGATTCTGATGTGCGGTAACGCTTGGCGTTCATTGGCTTGATGACATCGACGGATCCAGACTTCCGCTTCATGCTCATCATGGTGTACATGGTCGATCTTTTGAGGTAGAAGGGATATCAATCGGAATTAGAGTTGGATGAGCACAGAGGGAAAGGCTTCCCAATCGTTCTGGACCACTCCTAGAAAAGTATCATAGACGCCTCAGCCGCGCGCCTAGACTGACCAATGAAACTACTGGTGCACGCTATCGACAGTATGCTCAACAGTGCTCGCTCTCATGTAGGCTGACCTACTCCCAGCTGATTGTTGAGAGCCTCGCGCCAGTCAAATCACTATCGAAGGAGGTATAATTTCGATGCGTTCCAAGCCTTACGGTCCTTATAATTTGCGACTTCACATATCTACGGCTTTAGGATCTCTCGACCCCTCTTAATGAGTAATAATACATGTGCATTATATTCCAATCTTGCTCGGAATCCTCTATCGCCTGGAAAGGAGGCCATACCTCCCATGCCTTCACCGACTTTACTCCGTTCGAGGATTTTGGGTCAATTCAAAAGTAGAATCGTCCAATGGCAGTGATCCACGGGCTTCATATGGCTTGCTCTCGTGACACTACAAGCGAGGCACATTTCCGTCTATAACCTGACAAACCAGTTGTAGCAGCTTATTAGCAGAGTGCGCTCTTTCATTGGGTCGTTGATGAGCTTGCTCGATGTGCCGTGTTCTCAGTCACGTTCCAATAGCTACCCGCATGTCGCTTGTCGCGTATCATCATGTCTCGTGGTACTTCGTTAAAGGAGCTGGTCATTGTACGGTGACTTCCTCTATTCCATCTACATAATAGAGATCGTGTTACCTACTTTCTCTAAAAGCCCATCATGGCTTTCTTCCTACAAGCACTCAAGTCTGGCATAGTCTTTCTCTGTTTGTACCCAAGCCTTGCCCTAGCGCTCAACATTCCCATCCATAGATGTGATCCCAAGCACCTCTCACTGCACAGCAGTGGGACATGCATCTCCGCGACCCTCGCCTCCCTGATCAACAATACTTCAAGTCCAAGGTAAATCTCCCCAACGACGCAAACGTCCCCGAAAAATATTGCATCAGCTCATCGATCCCAGTCTCAAAACCCTTCCGCTCCCGGCAGCACCCTACTACTACACCGACTCCGAAAGCCACATCGGTATAACCCTGCGTGACTACGGCGCCGAGATCCCCATCCGTCAAGGCTTCGACCTGATGACCACCTGGCTGAACGAATGGAACGACATAACCCACTCGGGGGATCCAGCCCTCGAGTCGCTCGCACTGCACCGGAACTACGTCTGGAACGCAGGGGCTCTAAGTATCACGTTGAAGCCGAAGCTGTTGCCGATATCGAATTTGCGGTGGATGGATGTGTATGGCTTGATTCTGCTGCTGATTAAGTTCTTGAGGAGATATATTGGGATGGTGGAGGCTGAGATGGAGGTTTGGGGCATCTTTCCGGATGGGAGGAGGCCGAATCTGTTGCTTGGGCATGCGACCCTCAAATTGGGTGATAGGGTTCGTTGACAGTGTCGTCGCCTCCAGAAAGTAGACTGGTCGGCCATGCTTCTGAACGTTTCAGATCCTTCACTGTCTTGATGGTCGGTAAGCTCTCAGTCTACTTGTGTGGCTGAATCGACCTCGATGATGCCCACCCACGCCATTACACGATATCTACTTCCGACAATGCTCATGGATATGACCATATTTCTGTAGTATGTTATTCGCTATATGTTTTTCGTTGAGATTTCCCAGGAATCATTCATTATGTACAATCATCACTATTGAACACATGGTATTTTCTCCACCCTCGGCCATGCAGTGTCCCATTGATACAGCAGCGCGTCGTTGGGGACAGAGCTCCATGGGAACGGCGATGGAATTTCTTAGGCGCTCGCTTCCAGATGTCAGAAACCAAGACTCTATCTCCAGAGAATTAGACCGCTAGGAATAGTGATAGGATACGTGAATGGGACTCAACGAGTGCCGGGAAAGTCTTGACCGTTGTGGTTAGATCAAGTTGTTAGTCGTGACATTACTCCCCTATACCCTTTGGCACACCAGCCGTACCTGATCAGCGTTGCGCATCCGCAGCAGCAAGCCCAGGTCGCAATCCTCCGTCGCCGCCAAAGCTCTTTTCTGGGCTTGCACCCAGCTCTCGTTTGGCTTCTGAATGATGCGTATCCGATGATCTCGCAGTATACATGCAAGGACCGCGACGAACTCAACCTGGGCAAACTTCGCCCCGGGGCAGTTCTGTGGGCCGTCGGACCATGGGAAATAAGTACCCCTTGGCGGGGTTACGATTGATTCCTGGCGCAGTCGAGTGGGCAAGTCGGAAGACGCATCACCGGAGGCTGAGATAGCGGGCACGGTGATCCATCTTGATGGTTGCCAGACCAGAGGATCCTGCCAGTGGTCTGGATGCGTTTGAATAGCAAGTAGACTTGGGGAGACCCCGGTATGCGGCGGGATCACGACGGTCTTTTCACGGATTCGAAGTGATTGTGGGTTTTCGTTGGTCCATTTTGGAAGTGCCAGGATGGGCGGATGAAGCCGAAGAGTTTCTAGCTTGAGGCATGTCAGTGACTGCTTTGTGATATTTCAGGCTTGAGTCAACGTACCAATACAGCTTGACCCCGCTTAAGATGATTGAACTTTTCCGTGTAGTCCCAGTCACTGCTCTGGCTGTTTCCCACACACTCATGCAGTTCTTCGGCAACCCACTCCTGGACCTCAGGATATGCTGCGAGGAGAAGCATGCTGAATGCCAGTGTATTGGCGGTGGTATCGTGACCAGCGAAATTGATGACGAAGATGTTTCCAAATATCTCCTCTACTGTGAGTCCCTTGGACACTTGTGTCTCGTCCTTCTCCGTAGCGGTTTCTTGCTTGTGGCGAGTATCCAACGCTCGAACGAACGATGTCATCAGGCTCCCTGTACCCGCCTTCCCTTGGTCCCGCAGGGAGGTCTCTTCCTGCAGCATATGCACCATGTACCTCTTGAAAGCAGCAGCCGCTTTACCTATACGTGTCCATGAGCTGGGCAGAAACGGAAGCCGCAGGACTTGTGGAGGGAGAAGCATGAGAAAAATGGCATTGTCCAGTACAGTCTGCAACGCGTCTCGATAGCTCACGGTGTCATCAACTTTAGGATCGCTCGAACTCTGAAACCTGTAGGATCTTTTGAACCCAGTCGCTGCGAGTACATTCAGAGACAGCGTCCGTGTATCTCTGGCTACACTTGCCACACCAGATGCTCCAGCTCTTCTCCATGCAAGCACCATCTCTGTGGTCTGTTTAACGGATTCAATCCAAACATACTTCATGATGCTCTCATTGAAGGGTGCAGCCAACACCTTCCTATGACGGGGCCAATCTTTCCAGCTTGCCGTAGAAATGCAAGGGCCATACACTTCGAGTAATTCTATATCCCAATAAGCTTGGTGTGTAATGCCAAGACTCATCGAATGACTTACTGTACATCTTACTGGGACGAATAAAGTCCCCTCGTCGATCGAAGATGTCGCTGATCGCATGGGGGTCGGCCACCTGGACGTATATGTCGCGTGGGGTGACCAAAGCCCAGGCTGGACCGTATTTCAAATGTGCCTTTGCTTTATCGTGGTAATGCCATCCTCTGCGGGAGTAGCGGCCAAACGCCCCAAAGGTGAAGGGTAGCCGGTCTAGTAGGCTCCAGATTGATGGCTCCAGCACAATCCAGGGAATGTTCAAGGGATCTACATAGAGTCGGACCAGGGGAATCTTCATCGAAGAGGCGCGTCGGTAATTTAGTTCCATGGCAATAAAGCTCCATGCAGAGTAGATAGCAATGACGCTCAGCACAATTTGGGCAATCATGATTGTTGCGAACACAGTATTAATCGGTCAACTTGGATAGTGTGTAAACAGCACAATGTAGTGTCAAAGCTGTGGGAAATGCTTTGGGAAGTGCTTTCTTCGTACATGTCATTGCTACCCGATGAAAGTGGCTGGACGGTCCACTCTGGACATCAAAAAAGGCCACCCACTTGGATGTGCATCTATCGGCGTACGATGTGGGAGTGGGACGGAGCGCCAGCTAGAAAGAAGTTGCCTGTTTTTGGGCAACAAGGCAGCCAGTCTAGATGGGGGGCTTTTGGGTGGTTCGCCTGTTGGATATCATGCAGTCATTGCATCTTCTAGATCTTGTTCTAACTAGGAGGTAGGTGCTATTTACACAGAGAGTATGGGCCTGTCATTAATCCCGGGCAGCGTACCAGCGACGTGCCAAGCCACCTGAACAGGCTTAGCGTATCTTTCTGACATCGCCAAGACGGGTCCAGCCGTGCCCCGCCGTTAAAGCAGCAGGGCGTCGGGCGACAGACTCAAAGCCCACATGCATGCGTGCATATGCTGAGACAAATCGCACCGTACGGAGGTACAGGATCTTCGGGCTGATCAGCCTTCGATGGCGGCAGTAACCAGTCGGTCATGTAGCCCAAAACGTCATAGTATGGCGGCCTCCTTTCAGCGCAAGTAGGATCTGTCCGTCCTCGACGAACATGACGCCTCCCAACAGCGCTCGAACCTCCTCGCTGAACTCTTTGCATTGAGAGCCAATTTGTACCGAGACCCTGTGGCAATATGATCTCGCAATTGCAGGGTTATCTAAGCTCGCTAGTTGTATTTCCTGAAGGAGTTAATGCAGCTTGGATATGGTGTCCAGTTGTGTTTTTCGCGGTAGTGCTCATTTGGAGGCTATGGATGTTTACCATTCGTCCCTCTATTAGACCCAACGAGGTCAAAGCTCTGCCCTATTGGATTCCTTGTAAGCCTCTGACAACCGAATCTTCAATTCGTAGAAGTATATCCTTTGAGGGTGTTCGAGTTTGCTGACATCTTCTGCAGTCATTGGTACGCAGCAGCTCCTTGAGTGATAGCGAAGACTTGCAATTAATTTGCACGTTCTTGGATCTGCAGGTCATGCAATATCCTTCTTTCGGAATTCCAGCGCTCTGTTTTTCCGTGCAGTGTTCGTGGCTCAGGTGGCTCCCGAATTATTGAAAAACTGCCTTGTAGCAATGGCTAGCTTTGTCGAAATATGCTAATCGGTTCAGAGTCTACTTTGGCGGATCTCGAGATCCATTCATGCTCCACGTAGCTGGGGAGAGAATTGTAGTGATCTCCTCGCCCGAAGATGCCTCCAAAATATTCCGGGACGAGACCTCTTTCGCATTCGATCCGTTTATAGATTCACTCTACCGGACGGTGGGTAATGTGTCTGAAGAAGGCAATCTGGTCCTTTGGCGCACTCCACTAGAGGGCTTCACCTCGCTTCATCCAAACCCCAAGGGGCATGTTCTCGTCCATACCGGCAATGCACTTCTTCACAAACAGCTTCTCGATGCATCTAGTTTGCAAAAGTTGGCAGAAAAGAGCCTGAGCTATATTGAAAGATCGTTGCGGTGGGATTCCTTCTTTGATAGCAGTGTCCTACGCTCCGAGGCAGAGACCAAAGTGGTGTCGCTTCACTGCTTGTGTCGAGACGTACTCCTAGATGCCCAGGTCCGCGCTTTCTTCGGCAAGCGCCCCCAAGAACTTGAGCCCTGAATTAATCTCATCTTCGACGAAAGAGATATTAATAGCTGGATGATGATTTTCCGCTATCCATCATTCATGGCGCAGGCTGCCATCAAGCCACGAGACAAGCTCATCAGCCTACTGACCGATTTTCTGGACATACCAGCTGAGGAAAGGTCCGGGGGTGTGCCTTTCGTGGACGAGCTACTAGCCGAGGAGCGGAACGCGGGACTTAGCAGTGAGGATTCAGCTCGAATATTGCTCATCATATTATGGGGGTAAGCACCAGGTTCAGAAATTATACCAGACATTCCAAGCCCTTGATCCTAGATATGATGAAACTAATGAAAGCACTTAGCGTTAATGCAAATGCACAAATGGCTGCTTTCTGGATGTTGGCCTACTTACTGCAACGACCAGCATTCGCGGAAGAGATTCGAGCAGAAATTGCTCCTGCAATGGAGAGCGTGCGTTTTTCAGATGACACCGACGGAACAGCTCTTGCGATCCTGGCAAAAGAGAAGCTAGTCGAAGCATGTCCCCTTCTTAACTCAGCCTTCAATGAGGTTCTGCGCGTAACTTCAACGGGGTCCACTATCCGTGAGACGACGAGACCCGTGGAGATAGGTAAAAAGATAATCCCATCGAATACAAAAGTACTCATCCCGCAGCGGCTCCTTCTCTTGGCCACTGAAGGCTTTGGGCCTGATGCGCATGAGGTGGACTTGGCGCGATTCGCCAAGACTAAAGGTCTTGAACGCGGTAGCTACTACCGTCCTTTTGGGGGAGGTATGACACTCTGCAGTGGACGAACGCTTGGGAGAAGAGAAGTCCTGACTTTTGTTGCTTTGGTCCTTTGGCGGTATGAGATGCAGCTTGTGCAGGTTGGTCAAGAAATGCTAGGTATCAAGGGCATGCCGCCCCCGAGGCTCGACGAAGGGAAGCCAAGTTTGGGTATTGCCAAGCAAATGCAAGGGGATGACTCGATTGTGAAATTTACGAAGCGAATCGGGTAGGCGGCTGCATGAAGGCTTTGTGGGGTTGAGGGATCGTATCGAGTCTCACGTACATTCGGATCATAGCTTACTATCTATCTAGACTGAAGGTGACTGTCAACGAAGGCGGTCCACTCTGCCGAACATAGTTGCTAACTTGCCGAACTCATGCTGTATATCGGCGCTTCCAAAGTATCAGTACCAATCTCCTAAATCGGCGTTCTGGAGCCGATGAGGCATAACCAGGCTGGTAGGATGGGACGTCGGAGTTTGAAAATGCCATCTTACTTAGAAGAGCAGGCGCTATTGATCGGATAGCACCACTGCTGCTACGCATTCCAGCAAAGAACCGCCCTCATATGCATGGCGTACCCATTCTTTAGGCTTGTGTGCGGATATTGTTTGCGGACAGTCTGAGGTGAGAAAGGTCTTTCCAACCAGGACTCCCGGTCGGAAACTGGTCCTCTGAAGTAAAGAGACGCATCATCATAAGGATCCTGTTGCCCAATACTAAAACACAGGAGGGCTAGATATGCTTGTAAGTTAATAACGTTATATCCTAAGCCTCAACTAGAAAGAAATACGTCGAGATACAGCGTTACCCCTGACGGGACAGACGCGGTGTTCAACGTCAACGAAACCAATGGAATAGAGGTACTTTTTTATCCTATATTGAGTCTTTCCTCCCTATCACCATTTCGACACTCTGCTCAGCGCCTGTCAGCCGAGTGGTCGATCTCATCTTTTGGGGATGCCCAAACTCACAAGGACAAGCAAAAAGGTAGCCTGGAGAACATTACCGACAGCCGTCCAGCCCGCGAGGTGACGAGCTTACAGACAGCCAATGAGCAAGCTGTATCAGCATGGTAACCTTGCCACAGCCGCCAGGTCCTCAAATGTCACATCGGCGCTAGACGAGAGTACATATAGTTCGACAGCAGCAACAATAGTGGCTATCAAGGCGCTAAAGATGTCGGATGAGCAGCCGAATGGTATTCGAGAAGGACATACACCAAGCATAAACCAAGCAAGAATGCGAGGTCAAGTCTTCGTGTCAATTTCATCTGAAGACTCCACACAATGTACATTGAAGAACCGGCGAATATAAGATCGGTAAAGGTAGCTTTGCTAAAATGCTCCAGCAGACATATAATCATGATTCGAAAGGGGGTTCAACCGCTTTTACAAGAGCTTAGCACCTAAAGGTCTCTCTCGATCGTTGGATATAAACATGTCCCATTTACACTCTTGTCCCATAACAGTCTTGCGGGTCTGCATTGAGAGCACTGGGACATTCAAAGCCACAACTGCCGCTATCGCATGGATTGTTTTCATGACATAGAGAAACCGTCGTAGTAATACATTTTTCGAGAATATGCGGAGCAGAAAAATCGCGATAGATATTCTGGCGATTTGAAGGGCGAGTACTATTGGCATCTGGGAGATCAGGCTCCATCTGAGAGCCGAAACGACTTTCGTAGGAGGCAAGGAGCTCATGCGTCGGCCAAATCCAGCATGGACAGCATAGCTCACCAGGGACATTCCGATAAGATTCAGGACCTTCAACATCACTTAGAGCACTAGTATCAATGCAGGTAAGTGTACATGCTGAGCTTGTCGCTGCACGGATCGTGGCCTCCATATAACCTCATATCTTAGTCCCGAGGTCTATCACCTGGCTCGTTGCACGAAACCTTCATTTTCGCTTCAGCGCCAGACTAATGACTACGTTCTCAGACCATATATACCAGCATCTGCCGAGTAATGTGTATGGGGAGTACGAATGCGACAAACACTAATGCATCTTCTAGAGTTAATGAACAGCACAAAATACTCAAACAATATTATAGATTCCTTCCCCGTCCGAGCGTACGACTAAATGCGGAGGCAGCTAGAATAGCAGCTATTGGGACACGCACAGGGCAAGCCTCGCGATCGCACCGTCAAAGGACCAAGATTTCATGGCCAACATCATCAGAGTGTCTGACCAATCGAAGCCTCCCGAGCGATATTAATCGCTATATTCGATGGTTTCGACATATCTTCGGCGCAATATCCGCCTAACGAACGGCTGCCCAAGAACATATCGATGCCCGTGCAGGACATCTCTCAAACTTTTCCACCAGACTTGCTTGGAAAGTTTGAGATTGTACACATCCAAAAGCTTATCACAATTGTTTACGACAACAATCCCGGCCCCTGATCCGGAATGTGATGAAATTGCTGAGTACGTGCTTCATCTGATGAATAGCCCTTTGATCTTTATTCCATTCAACTGTCGCTGACGTCACCAGAGCCCGGAGGATACATCCAATGGAATGAAACCGACCCCTCATCAGCCTCCATAGATGCGAACGCGCTTGCCTCCGGTAACGCAAGTGCGACGCAGAAAATGCTCAATTTCATGCAATCGCCCGAAATCGCAAAATCAACGAAGTAAGCAGTCTGATCCCTCCGACCCCTGCTCCATCTCCTTCGATGATCGCCAGAATCTAACTTTTAGGATTCATAGTATGATCATACTTACTGACATGAGATCAAAATTAGCTGCATATCCGAGCTTCCGTCGATTCTCTCTAGCAATGACTTTGAATCCGTGATCTACGACCGCGCTCGGATCGACTTCGCGGACCGAGCGGCTTGGAACATCGGCTTCCTGCTTACGTATGAAGATGCGATGATCAAGGCGGAGCGATTAGAAGCGATGGAGCTCAAAATTGTGCTTGAGAAATTGCATGGAGAGATGTGTCAAGGGTCCTTCGTGCAGCCGGAAATTATGTTGGCGGTTGCCAGGAAATTGTGAGTCGAATCTCAATTTATCTTTAGAGAAGCTTTCAGATCCATCTCGGCTACAACCGTGAGCTCGTCTAGCGATATCTACATGCAAATATCACGTCTCAATTGATGAATAACATTCGTTGCATCATCGACTCTTTGTACGATCCTTAGTGCTTTTTTGCATAGATATTGGGGTTCAGCTAATGCTGCGTACTTCCTTCATTGCTATGTACATAAGTCTTGGTAGTTTGAGCCTGACCGATCTGTAAGCTTCCAACATGAGCGAAACAGCCCAGCAGAGCAGCTTTCAAAGCCTGACCGCTCTCTTTTTTCTGCAATTAAAGTACGAAGCGAAAAGAAGAAACGAAGTCTCATTAGACGATGCATACGTCGAAGAAAAATCAAAACCAGAAATGAATGAACGAACAAAGAAAAGACGAAAACTGAGAAATGAAAAGAATGAGACATCGACCTTCTATTTAACTAAAAGATCAACTTCTTCAAGCCCTTTCGTTTCGTCATTTCTGCATTAGCACCCATGTCTAGCCTAGACGAATCAATAGCACCCCAAGCTTTCTTCAACACCACCTCGTCTTTGGCCAGCATCCCTAGCACACTATATGCTTCAAAAACATAGAGAACGGGAACAGAGAATCCATTTTGGGGAATCCAGGTATTGCGTGATGTCACCTCCAAGGAAAAGAAGCAGAACAGGTGGAAGCTAGACTTACTTACGTTGTGGAAAAGCATATCTAATTTCCTGACAGTGCAGAAGCAGTGAGTTCATCTCAAGTCGTACACTCTGGCGCACAAGATCCCAGGCAAGATTTATTCTTCCCGAACACACTTTATGTCTGGATTGATTCCACCCAAGAACCAATGACCCCCTCCAAGTGTTCACAGTTTGGGAGCGCATATCCACGTTTCCAGTCACTTACTGCGCGAGAGAAAGCCCACCCCGAGAAATAGCCAGACCAGGATGACAAGCAGATAATGCTAGCTACAGCGTCTTCAACTCGAGTATCGCAGTCCCAGTCCCGCAAGCTGATTGGAATCCAACCGTCTCCTCGTGGACCGGATGCTGTTTCTGGCGTCCGTTCACAGATCCCATACCTCCAAGCGATTGCCTAAGAGCAAATCCGAGCCGACGAAATGGAAAATTCATCTAGCGATATCGAACACCCGTGGAAAGTGGCGAATGGGCTGTGGATCGTTCTAAGTATTAAAACGTCGCAGCGGAGGTTATGCCGGATCCGTCGAATCACCTTTCCTCGACTGGTGACAGATATAGGAGGCATGGTGTTGATGCCTGATACGCCATCTCGGTGACGACGGCGACCGCGCCTTCGAGAGAATCCTCTAATCTAGCATGCGTGAGCAATGAGCTTTTCAATACACGAGACCCCGGAACGAAATCTTCCAGCAATATCTAGCGACTAGTCGTGAACGAGTCCACAACACCGTACATGAAATCCAATGTAAGACTGCATGGAGTCGTAAATCATTGATTGCATGATGTTCTATCTAGTGCTAATTTACACGTTTTTAGCATCTAATGTCATTGAAGTGCGTACTAATGACTAAGCTTTTGGCGACCTCTAATTGGTTGCCCGGTCACCCAGTTCTACATCCAAATTATCTCAGTTATCCAAGCGCAAGAGTAGTGCACATCGTTGCCCCCAGAAACGCTCATGACACCAGCTAGCCTTCTCACCCCTCACCTAACTTCCCAAATTAATTCACACCTACGCCAGCTCGTCTCCTGCCAAATTTTCCAGTTCGCGCATTTGCGACTCCTTCTCTGCAATTCGATACCCCCACCACCTCGTGACGTGTTCACGAATGCCATAGACAGAATGCCGAGCTCAGGAAACCAATGTAGGAGATCGTCCTCTAATCTACCACCTATCGATGGTTCAAAGACTCGAATTTCTCGGAAAGGGTGTTCGAGCTGTTAGCTATGTAAACGCCTTCTTCCAAAAGTCAAGTAGACTTAGTCCGCATGTAGCACTCAATAGTGTTCACCACCCGTGCAGATGCTACCGACCGCGAAGAGGCTGTAGCTCTCTCTGGGTATATGTTGAGGAATATATAGCGGGGATAATGAAGGCAGAAGGCAGTCTCGGCGTCGTGGTCATAAGTCTGGGCTGGGGCTCGCTCTTGCGATTTGGAGAGATACGGAAAAGCTAAAAAAACCACACAACATCTATTTTCCAGCACACACAACCAAACATATCAGTCGACGGTACCTCGAGCGCCGTGCCCAGACCTGACAAGGCGTCCCTTCCCAAGCCTACACCAACGCCTAATTAGCCTTCCCAATCCGAACCCCGAATCCAGTCTCAACCTCCAAACCAGGCAACACCTCATCAAAAAAGACAAAGGAAAAAAAAAGGAGAACTTACTCCCTCCCCCCCCTCTCAATCCCAAACTCCACCTCCCCAAACCTCCCATGCCTAAACATAAACACCGGCAGCAGCCTCACCATATGATTAACAACCCAGCGCTCGAGAAACGGCGGCCCCGGGCCATCAGGGCGCATAATCTCCAACACAGCATCGAAGCCGTTGGCGCTGAAGGAGAGCGGTAGGCCTAGAACGCGCGCCGAGGATGGGTATTCGGCGTTCTCGCGCAGGGTGGCGAATATGGTCATGAAGAGGGCCCAGATGGGGATATCGTGCGCGTTGGGGAGGTATTTCAGGTTTAGCGTGAGGGTGGTGGTCAGGGGGACGTGGTTGGAGGAGGGCTGGATGGCGAGACTCGAGGACATTGCACCTGGAGATGCTGAGTGGTTCGGCGTGCTGATGCTGAAGGGGTGGGTCTCCATATCCAGAGTCGGGGAAGCAGGCATAGGATCCAGCTCGTGCGCAATCTGTTCGTCTTCTTCACTTGATATCTGAACCGGCTTTTCGTACCGCAGCCGCGCGATGATCCTGGATTTCCATACGAAATCGAATTCGCTCACGAGGAATCTGTTGTCCAAGATCATTTCCTCTGCCGCTAGATATAGCCCCCAGACCAGGAACGCGTTTTCGATTTTCTGTTTCGCTCGGGCGGTTTGGAAGTCTAGCCACGATCCTACCATATCAGTAAACGTGCACAAAACCACGCTGAAAGCCTAGAAAGTTCGCCCATTTCCTGCATTGAATCTTCAGATACTGGGCCTTTGTTCCATAATTTCAAGATCAACTTCACCCAAAGCAAAAAAAGATAGCGCGTCAAGACCTACCGATGTTAACGCTAGGGTAGTCTTCGAATTTGGCATGACGATTGAAATCGAACGCATCATGGAAATCGAGATCAGCCGCTTCGGCGAGCAGGGTGAGGGTGTTCATCAGGATCGCGGTGGCGGGCAGTCGCGTGGTGCTGTAGTGTGATTGAAGGGAGAAGCGAGAGTCAATGTGGCCTCCAAAGGTGCTATTGTAAAGGATATCGAGAAGTGGTGGCTTCAGAGACGCAGAGCTTGGAGTTATCGTTGCGCAATTGATGGGCAAGACGAACATGCGGATGGTGTACCAGAACAGCAGGAAATGAGTTTGCATCTTGAGCAAAGCAAATCGCGTTCGGCGCGGTTGGAATGACTACAATAGACTGAGCAAAGAGATTAAGTAAGGATGCAGAAAGGAGATAAGACGATCGAACCGGTCAAACCTGTAGTAAGACTGCGCAGAAGCTGTACTGTACTCTCGTAGGTACTGGCGAACATAAGCGCGACCATGCTGCATCACATTCTTGCGCATGCTCCTCCCCTTCGCGAGGTGAATTGTATTGGCGCGGGCATATCTCTTAGGTACCTCCTTACCACCACAACTTCGTGTCCCACGAAGGATCACCTCAGAGAGACTAAATCTGTCGAAGTGACCTCTCACAGGTGGAACGAGAGGAGCACTATCACGTCAGCCAAGGTGAGCCCCAAGAGGTTTTTCAAGGATGAAGGGAGCCGAGAGCTTGCCCACGACGAGGAAGCTAACCAGAATATTATGCCGCTCCGCGACCAGTCGATGCAATGAGAGTTGTGTCGAGACTTCGATACAGGCAGTTGCAATAATGTTAACCGCCTGTAATGTCACTGTTGAATTGTTACCCAGCCTCCAATCGATTCCTCGAAACCATCGTGCTTGTTGATGAAGAACGTGAGCAGGATAAAGAGCTCCCAATTCAGCAATGGACATGGAGAGAGATTTTGGCACAAGGACGTGGTTGGCATGATGTTAATGGATCTTGGAAAGAAAGTCATACCTTCCAAATACGAGAAGACGTCCACAGCATTGACCCATAAAAGAAATCCTCAAGGATTTTGCTGTACGACTTGACCGTCAGATATCCTTAAGACACATCTATCCTCGCAATCTCAGCGGGCATCGATTCCCTTTGATTGACGCAGCGCCTCCCACTCTGATCAGCCTCTCGCATACTTCCTTCACTTCCATACTTGTCCCTTCCCGGACTCCCCATCATCAAGTCGCAATTTTTCCAGCCATATCAGCATGCTCAATAGACGCTCTGTTCTTCATCGTCAAATAATTCCATACCCGTACACTCTGCACTTCAGGTTTCACGACCACGAGTTTTCGGCAGCGAAACGCTCTAGAAGCGATGCTGTACTTAGTTCTCAGTTAGCTGCCACCTCAAACACGAGGTATAATGCTTGAAATAATTAGAGTAAAGAGACTCACGATTCGTTTTCAAGCTGATCGACTTCAAAGACGAGAAAAGTAGAAAAAATCTTGGAAAAATCAAGAAATTACTGACGACAATCTCACGAGCAACAGAAGATTGTATTCTCTAATCTCTCATCTCTCTATCATATTTGTATCGCATCATTGTCCTCTTCCCCCTTCTCTCCATCCCCATCCAAAAAAATCCCCAAAAAAAAATCCCAAAAAAGATTTTCCGAATCCGGGAATCGAACCCGGGGCTGTCCGGCTCGCTAGCACTAGTGAAAGCGGACGATGTTAACCCCTACCTGGACACTATTTTAGTATACCGCATAAAGGCTCAACGGGGGAATAAGGAGAAAACGAACACCAATTCGGACCAATTTCAGTTCCTTGTACTCCACAACGTCTTATTAAGCTTTATAGTGCTTTAAGCATGAGACATGTCCATCATCTCCTTGTGTGGGTAAGGGTCCGCGGAAAGCTACCGAGCCGCCAAGGCCATTGGAAAGAGATGCCCCGAAAATAAAGTAATAGATGTGAGGTGCAACATGCGATAACACCCCAAGGCTAAAAGATGTCCCACACTTATACCGGTGCCCGTTGCATCACCGTGCAGATTCTCAGACAAATTGGTGTTGATTTGGTTGATTGTCCAGAGAAACTCGAAGGCGAGTCTGTCGTCAAGGCGCCCAATGGTGCGAGTAGTGCACCACAGGCCTCATACCATACTATACTACCGAATTTTGAGGTGTACTACTCCACAGGAGCCCAATACTATACTATACTACGAAATTTGGTGGTGCACCAGTAGTGCACCGATAGTACGTATAGTACGTAGGGTTATCAACCCTAATGCTGATCTTGCTCGGAGTTTCGATTATCCGAGAAAAATACAGGATCTTGAGGCTGAAACTTATGAAAAATACCAAAAATCTGTGTAATTTATTGCAACATCACTAACAAAAAATCTGGTGATGTACGCTAGCTGATGTTTTGTATTTTATCACTCAAATTTCTGGTAATATTCTCAGGGTTGAAGCATCCGAACATTTCGTAGAGTTGAACAGTTGCACCACACATACTATTAGTACGCACCAAAACTACCACCTTTTTATTGTACTATACTAATTAGTATGGTGCGATAAATGGTCCAAACTATACGCACTATTCGGGCTCGAAACCGTGGTGCACCGATAGTGCAAGTAGTTTAGTGCACTATTGGGCGCCTTGTCTGTCGTCGCTTGTGCGTGGGCGGGGAGAGATGCAACGGGTGATCCCGGTGGAGAAAGATTCCATGAGCGGTCTCTGTAAAAAGAGATCCAGGGAGGAATCCTAGTGACGAGAGATGCAACAGGCGGTCCTCGTGACAATAGGTGCAACAGACGATCCCAGTGGAGAGAGATGCAACAGACAACCCCGGTCAAGAAAACTGCAACGAACAATCCCTCTCAAGACCTCACAAGCACCGATACAAGATTTCAGAGACCACTGCTAACCAACTAAAAAAATAAAGGTCAAGCCAGAGACCTCAACGCAAGAATCATGGCAGTTTGATATCTGAAATGGAATGGAATCACGGAAGTAACGTGTCTATGATTGTAAACACATAAATCATTTTTATTGCTGTGAGTTTTCCCTTTCTCGTTGATGTCACGTGTATTAGACATGGTGTGTTCAGCATATTACTCTTGTTTACGGGGGAGATGGGATGGAAATGAAATTTTCTGTGAAGGAAATGAGGAGTGAGGAGAGTATATTTTGTTGTGGATGTTTGTTTTATTTGATTATATACTAACTTAATCATACACGATCTGGATACTAAAACAATGCGGATAGAGTAGAGGAATTCAATCGAGATAGGCCAAATTAAGGCAAGGAACACCAGGCCCCCTTGCAAAGATGGGATCACAGCTACCTTACATCCAACCAGATTGCAGAAGCGGAGAGCGGCAAGGGATGCAATGGAGTAAAAAGTCCCTGATTTTATTTGATATTAGTTGAGACCCGGAGTCGCCATGTGCACCCAGGGCGCTTTAGCTCTAATAAGATCCCGGATTACAATCTCCCCAGATCGCTGGAATCCATCCTGCAAAGCATTCTGCCCGCAGCAGTTATAACCACCCATATGCCACGAGTACATTCTGCCCAGTCCCGCCCAGCCGCTACCTTCCTCCATCCCAAGGCGCCGATATGAACACACCTCAGCTCGCCAAGCCCTTCCCCCCTTCTCTTCCCCCGAAATCCCTTTCCACTCAACCAGAAACACCGGCTCAAATCAGCTCATCCCCCGCCCCACTCACACTCTCCTCGACCGCCTTCCTGACCGCGCTCTCCGGATACGCCGGCCCCGTGCCATCGCAGATCGCCTTCCCCTTCAGATTCTCACACAGCAGTGCCAAATCCACCATCCCCTTCTGATACAATTCATGCCCCTGGATCAAATCCCACGTCGGGCCCGTACCCAACAGCCGCTCGCCTGTGGTTGGGGAGATGGCGATCCGGTGAGATATATCGGGCGTAGAGCGACTGCCGCTGGCAGTACCGCTCGAGCCTCCATGGTCTGCAGTGGCGGGACCGTGTCCTTCGGTCATGGCCGCGAGGAAGGATGTCGGGGAGAAGACCTGCGGGCCGGAGACTGGGCTTTCGGGGCGGTGAGGCGAGGTGCTTGTGGGGAAGGTTTGGGCCGTGGCGCGGAGGATCTCGTTCTGGGTTGCCAGGCGCTCGACTTCGCGCTCGAGGCGCTCTTTTTCAGTCAGGATGCTTGCGTTGGTGGAGGTGAGGTTGTTGAGCTTGATTTCTAGGTCTTACCCAGATGTCAGCGGGGGGACTGGAGCTGCCAAAGTGAGGATTGCATACCTTTGACATGTCGTTCTTTGCGCTCGCGGAATGCACGTTGGCTAGATGACAGTCAGATGGGTCAGGTGCTACGTTTGATCGACAACGTACGCGGCCCGGTTTTGCGCTTTCCTCCTACTTTGTGCTGGTGTCCTGCCCTCTTTTTCGTCGTCACTGCTTCGAGCGCCTTGACCTTGGTCGTAACCTTCCATGTCCAAGCCTAGATCTGGCGTGATATCTTGAGACATGGATGTTGGCAGAGAGGGTCTGTGGAGGGAATTGGGTGGGGATTGGGGCTGCTGAGGTGCGGCTTGTGGGAGGAGCGGATTTTGGAAGGAAAATGATTGATCGAAGCTCTGGAAGGCTGTAGGGTCGGCATATGTATCCTAGCAGAATTAGCGGAAGACGCAAAGAGAGTGAAAGTTGCTTACGATAGGATTACCGGAGAAATCATCTTGAGGGGTATACGGGTGACCGGGCTTCTGAGGGAGGTTGTAAAAACCGTAAGGTTCGGTGGTAGAGAAGTATGAGTAATCCATGTCTAATCAGTTGGTCACCCTGGGCAGCGTCTTGATATGGAAGGAAGGCTTGATCACATCAAGCAGCGTCTGGATGTGGAATGCGGTGGAACGAGGGCTTGAAAGTAAAGATCGAGGAGAAGAGATCCTTTTATCACGAGGGCTGTCAAAGAGCGGTCTACCTCTTGTCGCCGAGTATGCGTGATGGTGAGGGTGATGGAGAGTGAGTGTAACGTTAGTGACGATGGTGGGGTAGACGTCTCTTTGTTTCGAGTACACGTGGGAATTGGGGGCCAATATGAATGCTCGAGGCTGCGATTCTAGATGAAGAGGCACAGTCGAGCTGAAGGCCGGGGATTGCAAGGAGGCGGAGATAAAGTGATCATTCTAGGTACATGTACCTTGCTACCTTTTCCTGATGACTTCCCCATACCGGATAGAAACGAAAGTATCATGATCGTGGAGAATATCAATGGCAATGGAAGATAGGCCTTGCCAAGAAGGTACATGTAGGCGAGGTTACCATGAACCTCTTCCGGTGTTACATCCCCAGAATCAGACTTGTTCTGGCCTTCTGCGGGTTCATCGATAGCGGGTAGTCAACGTAGCCGGGCGTTAGAACTTAGGGGTGCCATGGGGGTTAGACTACTTGGCGGGGGGGTGGGGCTACTACTCGTAGAGGCTAGGGGCTACCTAGGGGATCTTAGTCTCTAGAGCGACAAGCTGTCCAGTGCCTGATCCTTGCTCCCCGATCCCTCCCTCGGCGGTCCCGTTCGTTCAGCTCTTGGGGCCGCGGGGTTCGACTTGTTGATTGGTAAGATGATTAAGGATTCACCTTCTCACCTCCTGTCATCCTGCACTCGTGAAACAGATCCTGAAGGAATGCCATGTGGCAGTCGAGATAGCAGCTATCGTGCCGCCATGTCAGAATGCTTGCACCCCTCTCAGGCCCACGGCTTACGCCTTCATGAATTTGTTCCATGCAGGTGCTTCATGCTCGAGAAGGTCAGCCTCTTATTGTTACTTAGTCCACAATCTCACCATGCAGTATCTAGATTTCCCGGCCAAGCGAATCTGCTGTCTGATTGGCGATCCACTCCGAGCAACAAACATACGGAAACCTATCACTTTTCTCGTACCCGAGTCATGTCACTCATGCGGTAAACGCTATGAATTTCCAAGCTACTACTAATCGCAGCGGTGGTACGTCGGACAGAGCCGGCCTGCGGCGCTTCTTATTTGAAGTCATTCATGCATCGCTAGGACGGGACGCCTCACGCCGACGTTTGAGCTTAACTCGACTTAAGATTAGGAAAACCCACAGCCCGGTATAGAAAGAATGTGGCACTTGCCGTGGCCTTAGTATCAATTTCCACAGATTCATCGATCGCGTTGACTTCTCCGATTGTCAAGGGAGAGAATCATATCTCCCAACTCCATCACATGCAGCCTTGGCGCTCGTGGACTTGAGCCTCGGCGAGCCAATCGATTCGTTATTGATGCTGGATGCGGCTCAACCTATTAGCGAGACAACTTGCCCCATGGTCGGAAATGCAGGCATTATGTCGTTTCGACTGTAGGCAGGCCGTTCTTACCTTCTTGCATGCTGGAGGCATCCGTGATAGGTGCCCGACATGTCAGCCAACACATGGGCTGCATCAGGTCATGCCACTCCAGATATCGAGGACTCAAACCCGCATGGAAATGCTGGAACTAGGCCAATCCTATTGATCGGGAGGGGAGTTCGCGGGGTACCCAGCACCATTTCAATCCCAATCGTCATCGTCCTCAGTAAGCTGCGTGCCGTTTCGAACTCCATCCCGGGGCCCCTCAGTCTTGGACTTCCGCAACAGGTTAATTCGATGGTCGTTGGGCTTGACTGCACCAACTTCTACCAGAAGGCTCGCAAGATCTGCACGGCGGACGAATCATTGGTTATCGAGCACTTGCACGCAATCGCAGGCAACTGACTAACCTTTCATTGTGGTACCCTCACCGCCAATTGCTCTCAGCGTTACGATTTGTTTCTTGATGTCGCCATCTCGGTAGACTAGGATAGTTGGTGTGTTCCTCTCGGGATAATTCTCGATGCACATGTCTGCACGGATTTCACAAAACTTGATATCTCCAAACTTTTGCGCCAGCTCTCTCCATAATTCCGTGAGGTTTCGAGATTCTATATTGGTGCCTAGAGACGAAGTGAGGTGAACCAGAACATATGCTTCTTTAGACGCCTCCGTCACGTCCCGGGAATAATCTGGCTTCTGCAACGGATAGACTTGATTGTACACGCTGGCAGTGGATATTGTCGAGAGCTCCGCCATACGCTGTTGCCTGAAACTGTCATTGGCAGTTCTACATCCATCAGAGCCTTGCTTTACCGGTACTTGTCCAGAAAAGCATCATCCTCATCATCTTCGAGCTCGCGAAGTTCATCGAGGTCTTTATCTTCAAGTCTATTATCATATGCTTGTTTCTGGGCCTCCAAAAGAGCTTCTTGAATCATGGGCGTAGGAGATGGTGGCTTCTCGGGGATAACTCCATGTTTGCGGAGGATGTCGTTCCTAGAATCACAATGTTAGCATAGCTTTGGATATGCTGTTCTCACTCACCATTCAGTATCAGCGTGTGGATCATCTACCGGAACATTGACAGGCATATCCATCTTCCTGGTGGCTGGACTCGTGAAGAGCGGGAAAGTTGTTGACTTTAGAAGTGACGGAGCTTGAGCTCTGAACGCCAAGACTTCAGCCTGGAAGGGCGTAACCCTGAAGCTATTCCCGATCAAGAATTGCGGTACCTCAAGCCGCCGGAGGACATCTGGCGCTGGGTACGAATGCTTGAAGTCTTGAGTACAGAACGCAGTCACCCTTGAATGCTGGAAATCTACTCCGAAGCTACCCTTTCAATTGATCATGTCATGAACAGTCCGGCGAATCCTCCGACGACTGTACTCCCTAGCCAAAACAGATCGACGTTGGTCAACATTGCCAGATTCCCTGCGGCCTCAACTTGAGGGCATACTTCCCGTAGCGTCAATTTTGTTGCAGACCGCCCACGATGAGTTACGGGAAGAGGGATGAAGATGCTGAGCAGGCGATTGTCAAGGTGGACAGAACTTCCGTCTTCCAGGAAGGTATGGAACGGATTATTACTATAGGAGCCCCCGCTGACAGCCCTCTCTAGCACGGCTGTTCAACTCCTCGCCCGTGTCGCCACGAAGATGCCGCATTCTCCTTACCAAAATCGCCCTCCTTCTCTTCACCGGGGAAAGATTCCCTACCAATGAAGCTACCTCCCTATTCTTCGGCATCTCCAAGCTCTTTCAAAACAAGGATGCCTCGTTACGGCAAATGGTATACCTCGTTATTAAGGAACTGGCAAATACCGCGGAAGACGTTATCATGGTCACCAGCAGTATCATGAAAGACACAGCTGTCGGTAGTGACATCCTCTACAGAGCCAATGCAATCAGGGCTTTGTGTAGGATAATAGACGTACGTGAAGACATCTGGTCGGAAAGACTATTGCTGACATGGATCAGGCGACCACTGTCCAAGCAATTGAGAGGTTGATCAAGACAGCCATTGTCGACAAAACTCCTTCTGTTTCTTCCGCCGCCCTCGTTTCTTCCTACCACCTATTACCGATCGCTAGAGATGTTGTACGCAGATGGCAGAGTGAAACCCAAGAAGCGGCCTCTTCATCCAAATCATCCAGTGGCTTCTCGCTTGGGTTTTCCACAAGAGAAAATTCGCTACAACCGATAGGTACCAATCATATGAGCCAATATCATGCGATAGGTCTCCTATACCAGATGAGGTCGCACGATCGGATGGCTCTGGTGAAGATGGTGCAACAGTATGGAGCTGCGGGTGCGGTCAAGAGCGGTCCGGCCACCATGATGTTAGTCCGAATGGCGGCGAAGTTGATTGAGGATGACGCAAGCCTACGAAAACCGATGATGCAACTTCTTGACGGCTGGCTACGGGACAAGAACGAGATGGTCAACTTCGAAGCCGCCAAAGCCATCTGCAATGTTCCGAATGTTACTGAAGGGGAGTTGACCCAAGCTATCAATACTCTTCAGCGCTTCCTTGCATCCTCCCGTGCCATTACTAAGTTCGCTGCCATACGAATATTACATACAGTCGCTTCCTTCAAGCCTCAAGCTGTACAGTCATGCAACCCAGACATTGAGACTTTGATCTCGAACTCTAATCGCTCAATTGCTACTTTTGCGATTACCACACTGCTCAAAACCGGCAATGAAAGCAGCGTGGACAGACTGATGAAGCAAATCGCTAGCTTTATGTCAGATATATCCGACGAATTCAAGATCACTGTTGTGGAAGCAATTCGAACTCTGTGTCTAAAGTTTCCTAATAAGCAAGCAGGTATGCTCTCATTTTTAAGCGGTATCTTGAGAGATGAAGGAGGCTATGAATTCAAGAGGGCGGTAGTTGAGAGTATGTTTGACTTGATTAAATTTGTGCCTGGCAGTAAAGAAGACGGTGAGTCAGGACAGCTTCTTGTACCACCACTGACTAATATGACCAGCTCTTGCGCATTTGTGCGAGTTCATTGAAGATTGCGAATTTACTAAGCTTGCGGTGCGGATATTGCATTTGCTAGGCGTCGAGGGTCCCAAGACACCTCACCCGACAAAATATATTCGCTACATTTACAATCGTGTTGTGCTTGAGAACGCATTGGTACGAGCTGCCGCGGTCACTGCGTTAGCTAAATTCGGAGTCGGGCAACAAGATCCCGAGCTTAAGAGGAGCGTGGATGTGCTTCTCACACGATGCCTCGACGATACAGATGATGAAGTGCGAGACCGAGCAGCACTGAATTTACGACTAATGAGCGAGGAGGATGAAATGGCAAATCGGTTTATCAAGAACGGTAATATCTAACGTCTCGTAGTAAATCTTGCGCTCACAAGTTATAGACTCCATGTTTTCCCTCTCTACGTTTGAACACCAACTCGTCATGTATGTCACCGCGGACGACAAAGCCACGTTCGCCACCGCCTTCGACATGTCTTCCGTGCCCGTCGTATCCCACGAACAGGCCCTAGCGGAAGAGCGCACCAAGAAACTTACCTCCGCCACCCCAACACTCAAAGCCCCCAGCAGTGGCCCTAAGAAGGAACAAGCAAATGGTACCGCCGACAAAGCCGCTGCAGCCGTGGCCGCCGCCCAAAAGCACGCCCAAGCCCTGCTTCAAATCCCCGAACTCAAAGCCCACGGGCCCCTACTCAGCTCGTCCCAGTCTGTTGAACTAACGGAATCGGAAACCGAATACGTCGTCACGGCCATAAAACACATCTACAAAGACCATATCGTAATTCAATACGACCTCAAAAACACCCTCGCTCACACCATCCTAGAAGATATCTCCATCTCCGCCACCCCCTCCGAAGACGATACCTCACTGGAAGAAGAATTCATCGTTCCTGTTGCAAAGCTCGGCACAGACGAATTAGGTACCGTCTTCGTCAGCTTCAGGAAAGTGGGCGATTCACCGTATCCAGTCACGTCATTCACCAATATCCTTAAATTCACAAGCAAAGAGATCGATCCCAGCTCAGGCGAGACGGATGAGACGGGCTATGAGGATGAGTATCAAGTCGAGGATTTGGAACTAGTGGGGAGTGACTATGTACAGCCTGCTTTTGCAGGGAGCTTCGATCATGTGTGGGAGACGACGGGGGCGAATGGAGAGGAGGCCGAGGAGACCTTGCAACTGAGTGCGGCGGGCAGTATCGCTGGTATGTTTTCCCCCTCACGCACCTCCAATACATCAGCGGCCTTGCCATGACACTCGCCTTGTCCTACCACCATTGAAAAAATCATCAAGCTAATCAATTGTGGATACAGATGCAACAGAATCCCTGACCAAAACCCTCTCCCTCCAACCCCTCGACGGCACAGACGTCGCCCTATCAACCTCCACCCACACCCTCAAACTCTACGGCAAAACCCTCGGAGGCGGCAAAGTGGCTGCGCTCATCAGACTGGCGTTCTCCGCTCGGAGCGGCGTGACGATGAAGATCACGGTAAGGAGCGAGGAGGAGGGTGTTGCTGCGTTGGTTGTGGGGAGTGTATCTTGATGCTATCCGCTGTAATCAAGGTCAGTGTCTAGTGTCAGGATCGCGACGATGGGTAGGGTGAAGGGGAGTTGCAAATCGCTATCCCTCCAGTTTTAAATAAGAATAGATCTGAGAATCCGAATCGTCAGTCCCATCATAGGCAATCCATGGTCGTGTTCGAGCGAAAGCTGTCCATTGGTATGTTCGAGCCTTGGGTGAGTGGCAATGTAATGCAGCATTGTAGGATCCAGTACCCTTATATCGGTCATCCAGCAGTTGCTTTTCCCCCAGCTTCGTGTCTCGTCAGCTTTCAAATCATATTGCAATCAATTCTATAGCAGCCCCTCTTCTCGCCATCTATGCTTTTTCACGTTAATATCTTTATTGCTAGTAGGCTGCTTCTCCGACAGTCGAGGATGGGATGGGGAACACAGGGCTCCCAGAATTCGATTGCACTATGCATCTTTCCTCAATCATCAACCTAGGGAGCAAATCCTGTGACTCGGAGCGGCCGTTTTGGATTACTGAATTAAACTGGTTGGATATATCCCGTAGATATACTTGCGGTATCCCACGCATTGGTGTGACTCTTTGAGTTTAGGTGGGAGGACTGACTAAAGTAATGCCCGGAAACACCCTGCACCAGTGCATGGGGTGGGTTCAGGGGGGATATCCATGAATGAATTTTCCTACTCAACCCCATCGATAGATCTCCCAGTTGCCTTAGAGCCGAATGGTGACCTATACAACTGACGAGTTCATATATTTCTTTATGGAAAGGAAGGACTTTCGCGCCGAGGATTGAGGTTGCCTGTATTTCCTTCCGTATTTAACCCAGTACAAGAATGATTTCTTAGCGTGAAAAGCACGGCTTGCGAATAAAGTTTATTTCGAGCAACGCGAAAAACCGCAAAATTAAAATTACAATGTATCGAATTGTTGAATGAATGAAAATAATCACGATGTTTTCGAACAAAAAAATTGACTGTTCAAATTGACGAATACAAAATAATTACAAAAAAAAATTTTTGAATGTAAAAAATGTCAAAATTGCAAATTAATAAAACGAAAAAATGAAAAATTGATTGAAAAACGATTTTGATTGAAAAAATGTAAATATGTTTGAATGTCGCATAATGTATATATATGCAAATAAAAAATCAATATTTTAATGAAACGAATTTGATTGAATGATTTAACGATTAAAATTGTAAATAAGCATTTTTCATTCAGAAAATCGCGAATTCGAATCGTATAATGAACAAAATGTTGAACAATCGAATAAATTATTTCATAATTATAAATTCAAAACGCAAATTTTGACGCGAATGAAAATTTTCAAAATAATCGAATTGATAATTTGAAATCATTGTTAACATATGAAATATAACAAACAATAAACATTATTTTTTTGTTGTTGTAACAACGTTGAAAACTGATATTGAACGCAAAACAAAAAAAAAAAATTGAAACGTTGACGAAACAACGACGATTGCACAAAAAAATGTCAAAACAAAATTGTGACGAAATGATGTACGAATCGAAAAAAAAAATGTTGAAAACGTCGATCGAAAAAATAAAAACGATGTAATAATATTAACGAAACGAATAATGAAAAAAAAACGAAAAAAAAAATGAAAAAAACAAAAAAAAAACGAATCGAACAAATGTTTCGACAAATTTTTTGATTTGAATTGTAAAAAAAAAAAACGCAACAAATTGTAAAATTGCTAATGACTAAAAAGAAAAAATCAAAAAACGAAAAAAAAACGAATCGAACAAATGTTTCGACAAATTTCTTGATTTGAATTGTAATGAAAAAAAAAACGCAACAAATTGTAAATTTTTTAATGATTAAAAAAAATTAATTTCATGTATTGATGTTCAAAATCATTTATTTCGTCGTTATCGAAAACACGATCGCGTAATCACAATTGAATGTGTGTGAAATTTACGACGTAATGAAAATTCAAAAACGCGTTAAATCGTGTCAAAAATACGTTTTTCAAATTCAAAATTTCGTATTACAATTCATCGTCACGATGTAAAAAATGAACGATCGTGTAATGTGTTGAATAAAAAGCAAAAATTAAAATAAATGAAAAAAAAATTGCGAAAACGACGATTATTAAAATAAACGAACGTGCGAGAAAATTTTTTTTCGATTTCGAAACATCAATTTACGACATGATGATTATAAAACAACAATTAAAATAAAATGATCGTTTTCAAATTAATTTTTTGAATTTTTTTTTTTCATTCAAAATTGACGCTGTATCGATGCAAAAAAAAAATTGTGATTTTACGAATACATGCATTATGACGTTTGATTTGAAACGATTATTTTTGACAATTGACGCAATTATATGAATCGTGCAATTGTCATTGTTGAAACGTTGTTTTTCGTGCAAAAACAAAACGTTTTCATCGTATCATTTTTAATTTTCGAATTATCATCGCAAAAATTTATCGAAATGCGATCGTTGTCATAATCATTTATTTCATTCAAATATTTGTTCGTTTTTTTTTACTCATTTTGCGTCGAAAATATTCAAATTTTTGTTTTTCAAATTCAAATTTGTTTCAATTATGTTCATTTTCGATCGAATTTTTTTGAATAATGTGTTTCGCAAATAATTTTTTTTTGAAATTATAATATCATTGTTTAACGTTTTAACAACATCGTCAATTTCATTCATTTCATTTAAAAAATTTTGTTTTTCATTTTGAAAAAATTGTTTTAAACTTTTTTTTTATCGATTTGAATTTTATTTTTCAAAATTCAATTTATCGTTTTCGTTTTCAAAACTTGAATTCAAACGTGTCGTCGAAAACATATTCAAACAAATAAATTAAAACGAATTCGCGAATTATGTGATCAACAACAAAAAAAACAAAATATATAAACGTATGATAAAAACATTGTTTCAAAAAAAAATCGACGAATTTTATAACAAAAAAAAAAAAAAAAATCAAATGAAATTTGAACAAACGTTTCAAAAAAAAAAAAATTGATTCGAATTAAAAACAACGATAATTGACGACAACGATAATTGAAATAAAATGAAATCATTTTTATTCATTTTGCACATTTCGTTTTTCAAATTTTCAATTTCATATTTTTTTTGCATAAAACATTGTACGCAATCAAAATTACATTTGTTAAAAAACATCAAAATCAATTTCAAAATGAAAAATCTATTATTCAACGTTCAAAAATTGTTTGTTTCATGATGTTTTCGAATTGAAAACAAAAAAAAAAAACAAAAAAAAAAAATTTTTAACAAAAACAAATTGATTTTTGCATTTGTGATCGCAAAAACGACTATTTTTCAAAATTTTTAATTTTTTATTTTAACAACATAAAATATTGTACGAAATCAACAACAAATATGTATAAACGTTTAATTTTCTTTTCATATGCAAAACTTTTTTGAAATATGTTGAAATTAATTTTTCGTAACGATCGCATGTTTCAAAAAATTTTAAAATTGTGATTAACAATTTCTGTTTTCATTATCAACAACAATATCGTTTTTCGTAAAAACATGATTTTCGACGACATTCATTGTTAAAATATACATTAAACGTTGATGATTTTGCGATTTAAAATTTTCAAAATCACGTTCAAATCGCAAAAATCGATCGATTTGTTCAAACAAATCTTAATTGATTTTGAAAAATTCAATATTTTTTTAAATTATTATATCATTACATTAATTTTATCATGAAATTTATATTTATAACATACATATTTTTATTATAAATTTTTTACAAGAATTTTTATTTTTTTTTTAACGTTTTTTTTAACAATTTTTTTTGATCGTCAAAATGCAAATAATCAATTTGATTGAAATTTACAAATTTAACGTCGCATCGTTTTAAAATATAATTTTTTATTTTTCGTTTAAATTTTCAAATTGTTTGTTTTCAATCAATTTCGAAAAACAAAAGAATTAATCGATTCAAAATTTCAAAATTCGATTAATCGTTTGATCGCATTTCGAATGATTGAATTATACAAAATTTCAATTTTTAATCGATTGAAAACGTTTCGAAATTTTTAACGATTTAATCATCGCATGTTGTCAAATACGATTGACAAAAAAACAAAAACATTAAAATTTCAATTCGTTCAAAAATTTTTCAATCGAATCGTTGTCGATTCATGATTTGAAAATTTAATCAATTTTCAAAATTTCATTGAATTTCAAATTTCGAAATTTCAATTATTAAAATTATCGATTCAAAATGTTCGAATCGAATCGAAAACGATCGTATTCGCGATTTAAAATTCGAAAATCTGATCATGATGATGAAAACGCAAAAAAATTAAAATTTGTATGAATATCAATCGAATTTTACAATCGAATCGTTGTTATAATTCATACATATTCAAATTCGAATAATCGAATTTTCAAAATTTCATTTGAAAATTCAAATTTCAACGTTTTTGTTCATTCAAAATCATCGATTCAAAATGTTCAATTCGTTTCAAAACGATCGTATTTGCATATTTAGAATTCGAAAATTTGATTATCGCATGATGTTAAAAATGCAATTGACGTCGATAAATAAAACGATTGAAAATTACAAAATTATCAATCGAATTTTCAACAAAATCGTTGTCAAAATGCATGCAATCGTGATAAACAAACATTTAAATTTTAACATAAATTATCAAAATTCGAATTTTTCGTTTCAATATTCACGAAATTCAATCGTCAATATCGAATAAAAATTTTTGTTTTTCGTTTTTTTTTTTTTTCAATTTTTGTCATTCAAATAAAGTTATTAATTATTTTTTAATTTACTTTTTTTTTCGTTGCATAAATTTGCTTTTTGATAATTTTAATTTTTTCAAATTTCACATTATGCGTTTTTTATCGTCGAAAAATTGACGATCAAATTCAAACGAAAAAAATTTCGCAAAATCGAAATCATTTACACAAAAAATGAAAAAAACAAAAAATCGTAAATTTTTTCATTTCATTCAATTTTCAAAATAATGAATTCGTTATCGAATCGAAAACATTTATTTATTGAACGACGAAATGTTGTTGAAAATCAATTTTTTTTATCAAATTTGATTTTTGATCTTGCGATTTTTGTCGTCATTTTGTTTATTTTTTCAGTTTTTTTTCATTCGACGATTTTGATTCACGATTTTATAACAATTGTTCAAATTGAATTTATAAATTAACGAATGTGTGCGAATAATATGTTTTGTTGTTTTTAAAAATGATACAAAACGATTTTTACAAATTAATGAAAAATTTACGATTTCGATCGTGACGATCAAAAAAAAAAAAATCACGCAAATACGTTTTTATTCAATTTTTTGAAAATTTTATTAATCGATTGTTCAACAAACGTTTTTTTTATGTATTATTACAAATTCAAAAAATATACGTAAAAAAAATCAATATTTCGAACGACAACAGAAATTTTTTTATTGACAAAATTCTCGAAACATTATAATCATTTATATTGTTTAACAGAATAAAATAATTAATTTTCATTTTTTTTTTATTTTGTCGAATTTTAATCAATTGTTTCGTTATTTAATTTTCGTTAAAATAATCGAATTTCAATTTTATCGATTTGTCGAACGTTCGTTTTTCGACAATTTCAAAAATTTTGTTAAAAATCGTTTGAAAACGACAATATTTACTTTCGAACGTTTTGATTTTTTCAAATTTTCTTTCGATCAACAAATTTTTTTTTCGATTCGTTTTTTTAAAATTTTTTTATCAAATTTAACTTTTTTTCATCGAAATTTGTCGCGATTCGAATTCAACAATTTTTTCAACATTTTATATGTTTCAAACATTGATCGAAAATGATAACAATTCGCAAACAATAATTTTCGACGATTCGATTTTCGTGAAATTGAATTTCGAAATTGCGATTGCGAAAACGATTGTCGAAAATGAACAAAACGAAACTTTTTCGAAAAAAAAATCAAACGTAAAAAAAAACGATTTGAACGATTATGACGAACGAAAATGTTGCGAAATCGATTAACAACATCAAATTGCAAATTTCAAATGATTTTTTGCAAAATCAAAATCACAAAACAAACGATAACGATTTGATTTAACATTTATTTTTTTGATAATGAGCAAATTAAACGTGATTTTTTGTATTGATTTTTGTTGTTTCATTTCATTTGATTTTCAAATAAAACACAATAAATTTTTTAACAATTTTTTCAATTAAATTTCGAAAATTTTTTGAAAAAAAATCATTTTTTGTCATCAATGATTTTCGCATTCGTTTTTTTTTGAATCGTCGACATTTTAAATTTAATTATTGATGTTCGTATAAAATTTCACATTGCAAAAATAATTTTGATATTCATTATATTTGTCATAACGATCGATTAAATCAAATTTTCATCACGTGACGTTTCAGATTAATGAAAATTTTCATTTTTTTTTTTTTCAAATAATTTTGTTTTTTTTTTCATGTTTTATCACAATTGCACATCAAATAAAATTAAATTTCATCGTGAAATATTTTTCATTCGTATTATTGTTTTTTTTTTTTTTCGAAAAGCAAATCAGATAAATATGTCAAATTTGTATAAGATTTCAGATTTTTGTTTTGAAATTGAACGCATTTTTCGTTTTTTCGATTTGTTCGAATCGTTTTATTTTTTTCGAATTGTTTACGATCATTTTTGATTTCATTATCGTCGAATTTTTGTTTTCAATATTTTTCTGTATATACAAATTTTTTTCGTACAATCAATATTAAACAGTTTGTCAATTCAAATAAATCAACGATATTTTAAATTTGATTATTTTTCGTTGTCGATTGTGAAAAAATTTGTTTATTTTCGTTTTATCGTTTCAATAAATTACGTTTTTTAATATTCAATTTATTTAAATTATCATGATTATTATCGAAAAATCGAATTTCATCACGCGATTTATGATATCAAAATTGCGATCAGAAATTTCAACATTGAAAACGTGATTCAAATTCAACGAAAAACGTTATGTTTGCAATACATGTGAAACAAATTTCAATAAAACAACAATAAAACAAAACATTTTTCGATTCATACAAACAATCGTTTTTGAAAATGCGAACATTGCAATCGTTTTTTTCGACGACAAAATTATTTGAATCGACATTTAACAATTCATCGAAAACAAACATGATGTCGAAAATTATCGTTTTCAATAAAATTGTTTATTTTCGAATATTGACGTTTTTGTTTCACAATTTTATTTGAAACATATCGTTTTTCAAAATTGTTGCATGAATTTTCGAACAAATTACAATCGTCGTTTTTTCAAAATTTCTTGTTCGTTTTGCGACATTTTCATGTTTTTTGACGAAACGAAATGATTTGTTTTCGACAAAACGTGAAATACGATTTTTTTTTGATTTTTCGTCAATTTTTGCATTATAAATTTGATAAAAACGATAATCGATTCGTAATCGTATGCGTTTCGTGTCAAAAAAATTCACGAATTATGTTTCAAATAAAATTCTGATTTGACGAAATAATGTTTTTATTTTATCGATCGAGAATTTTTTTGTCGTTTTTGAAATTGATAACAAAATTTGAAAAAACACAAAACGTTGACGATATTCGAAACAATTGAATCATTTACAAAATCGTTTCAAATAAATCATCGTAATGACAAAATTTGAAAATGTTTGTTCACGTTTTTATTAAAATTTCATGTACGTGTTCAAAAATTCACGAACGTTGATTTTTTATTCGAAAATTATCGAAAATTTTTTCAATCGTTTTTTCAAATTTTTGATAAAAATCAAAATGTCGAAAATTTAACGATTGCGACAAATTGATTGAAAATTCACAATCGATTTTTGAAAAATTATATCATTTTCGTCATCGACATTTTCATTGTGAAATTTTTTATTTTCGAAATTTTCGATTCAAACGAAAAAAAATCGTATCACAAATTCGATTTTATCGTAAACGTCGATCAATATAATTCGAAAACACACGACGAAAATTTTCGTTTCAATC
Organism: Physcia stellaris; assembly: GCA_018902385.1. Classification (NCBI taxonomy): domain Eukaryota; kingdom Fungi; phylum Ascomycota; class Lecanoromycetes; order Caliciales; family Physciaceae; genus Physcia; species Physcia stellaris. The sequence goes on along the minus strand of JABSSW010000042.1, from coordinate 173,156 downwards.
GATTTTTTGAAAAGCAAAACATGATCAACGACGATTGTTAATATTTCAAAAATAATAAAAATTTAAAAATTCGAATATTTTTTTGATTTTATTTCTATGAAATCGAACATTTTCGTAAAAAAAAATTTTTATTTCAAAACGTTTTTCAAAAACGCACAATACAAATTGAATTGAAACGTTTCGCATTTTCGTGACGATCATTATTGAACAACATGAATATACATGAAAATCGAATTATTTCGCATTTTTCAAAACACAAACAAATTGATGATCGAACGAAAAAAACGTCAAATAATCGAACGTTTTGTCACAACGAAATTGATCAAACAAAACGTTTATGAATTTCACACGATTATCAACGAAAATTTAACGATCATCATTTTCGTTCAATTACGAATCGATTTTATTTATTGAATACAAATCGAACAAAAAATCAACATCATCATGAAAACAATATGCAAATTTCATTTGTTTTTGACAACGATTTTTTTCGAAAAATGATTTGAATACGTTAAAATTCTCGCTAATACAAACAATCGAAATATCATTTCAAGTAATCGATTTTGAAAAATTGTAATATATTATCATTTTCGATGAAAAACATTTAAAATTTATTTTTTACGCAATTCAAAAGTATTCGATTTCGAAAAATTCGAAAAAATGATAAAACGAATGAAATTTCAATTGAAAAACGTTATTCATATTCATGTTTTATTTTGAATTCAAAAATCGATATTCGAAATGATCGTCGAAAATTTCATAAATTATACGAACAAATGTTTCGAATAAAAAAAAAATTTGAATTACACGTTTTAATCGTGAAACATCAAATTCACACGTGTCGTTTCGATATGTGTCGCAAAAATCTGATTATCGAATCTCGATGTAAAATTGAATTTTTTCAATCATTATCGTTCGTAATTGAAATCGTGAACGACGACAATTGTTACATTTACAAACGACTAAAAAAAAAAAATCGTTAAATATTTTTATATAATGTTCAAATGTTTTTGATTTGAAACGCACACATGAATATTCAATACATTATCGAAATTTATTTTGTCGCGTATGTTAACAAATATGTCATCAAAATTGAATCGAACGACATGTACAATTTGTTCATTCGTAACGTCATTAAAAAACATTTAATGATTCGTAAAATGAAATCGATGAAAATCATAATGTTAATGTTAAATTACGACATGTTTCGTTACAACAAAATTGTGATGTATATTGATATTATTTTGTCAAAAAAACGATCGATTTTCGTGAAGTTTTTTTGACAATTAAAGCGAAATTTATTCGAACAAAAAATCGATGAAAACGAAAAATTTGATTTTTTTTATCAAAATCAAATCGAAAAATATTTTGTTCGTTTTTCAGAATCGTTTTACGATCAATTGACGTATTTCGATTATCACGCGCAATACAATTTAATTAAATCAATCGCAAAACTTGAAATTGAAATTATAAATGATGTGAAAAACGTTGTCAAAAAAAACAAATATGATTTTTTGATCGAACGTTTTTTTTTACATAAATTGATCAATTCAGAATATTTTAATTCGAAACATCGAACGACGTTTGATCGACGAAAAAACATTTTTTTACGAAAAATTGTTCATGATTGAATCGTGACGTACAAAAAAAAAATTCGAAAATCGATATTAAATTTCACAATTTTTTGTTATCGTAATCATTTCATGATGTTTTATTCAAACGAATATCGAAATTTAAATTTTTGAATTACATTTCAAATGATTAAACGCGACGTAAAAATTAACATTTTTTATTTAAAAACGATTTATCGTTTATTTTTTGAAATATTCGAAATCGAAAATGAATGCATACGACAAAAATTTTTCGAAATGCAAATCAAAATTCGATCGATTTCGATGTTCGACGACAATTTAAATTTGAATGAAAATCAATATGTGACGTATCAACGCATCATAAACAATTTTTTTTTGTTACATTTCGAAAATCGCGAAAAACAGAATTTTTCGTTACAGATTCAGAAAAAACGAACAAATTTTTTTTATTGCACATTTTCGTAACGTGATGCAATAATCGTAAATTGTGAATTTTCAAAATGATTTTCATCGAAATTGTTGCAAAAAACGTCGCAAATAAAATTATTTACAACAATTTGCACATCAATAACGTCGATAATTCAAATCATGAATCGTTACAATTCAATATATTTCGTATCGAAAATTCAATAAACGATTTCAAAAAAATCAAAATTTTTATTATTGATGAAATTTTCATAATCAACAATGAAATGTTCAATTTTGTTTCGAAATTGTTTGTCAAAATTCACAAAATTTTTTTTTTTGAAAATTTTCATGTTATTGTGTTTGACGATTTATTGCAATTATTTTCAATCAACGAACGTCAAGTTTTTCATGTTTTTGTTTGAAAAATTTTTGTTTCGTTGTTTTTGAAACGTTTCAGAAAACACGACAACGATTCAGAATTCGAACGATTTTTTGAAATTGTTCGTTTTGACAATATCACAAACGAAATCATGAATATATTTCATCGACGAAAACAAAAATTTCGAATCAATAATTTTATTCATAAATGTATTTTTTTTCATTTTCGCAAAAACGAAATGTTGCGTTTCAACGCGTTATTGTTGAAAAAAATTTGCAATTTATCTGTTATCGTTCACAAAATTTCAAATAAAAAACGCGATCGAAATTTGTTCGAATCAATTCACAAACATTTCGTCAAAAAAAACAATTTGTCGAATGAAATAATGATCGTTTCTGAAATTCGAATGATGTTTTTAAAAAATAATTTCATAAATCGAAACATAATCAACGACAATTGTGATTTAATCATCAAAATGAATGACAAAAACTATTTTATCGTAATTTTTTCAATGATCGAACGTATAAAAATTAAATTTTTTTCATATTCGTTACAACGTGATTGATATCAATCATTTAAAAATTGTATGTAATTTTTTACATCGATTACAAAACGTTATATGATGTGTTTTACAATCGAATTCAATTTTCAATTTTGAACGTTTTTGTTTTGATCGTTCATAAAATTCAATCGTTAACAATGACGAACATATCGATAAATTTTGACAATAATATGTTCGTCGCAAAACATGTTTACATCGCATTGAATAAAACGCAACGATAAAATCAAATATTCATTTTTGTTTTGTATAAAAAATTTTTTCGAATAAATCAACAAACAATAATCGAATATGAACGTTTAAAAAATATTGTCAATAAAATGTATAAAATTGAAATTAACGTGATCGTATGACAATAATATCAAATAATTTTCGTTTTTTTTCGACGCGAAACGTTATAATTTTTTTGTCGCACGACGTGTTTATTATTTTTCATGAATTTTCATTTCGAATCGAATCATGTCATTGATACGAAAAATGTTTAAATTTTGCGAAATTTTCAAAATTAACTTTATGATCGTGACGAAAAATTGAATATAACGAAACAAATTCGTCGTGAAACAATTTCAACTTGAATATTTAAAACTTTTTAAAATGTGTATATTGATGAAATTTATTCAAAATTTATGCAATGTTTCGATTTTTTATTATTATTAATATATTCAACAAACATATTTCAATTTTTATAAATTTTTATACGAAAAAATTGTAAACAATGTGTAAATTTCAATTCTTAAATGAAAATACAAAATGTTCAAATATTTCGTTCAAATTGTTGTGAATTAAAATGATTGTGTTTTTCAAACAAAACATATTTTTTTTTATTTTTATGCGATATTCACGTTGTGAAATTCTGCATGTAAAAAATTCAAATTTCATTATAATTATCGTAAATTTTTTTATTATCATTATTTTTTTTGAAATCGAATTTGTACGATTGCAATGATTTATGAAAACGAATCACATATTTAACGTATGTAATGTTGATTTCATCGAATTCTGAATAAAACGATTTTTTCTTATCGTATTGTGATTTAAAATAAATTTTCGATTGTTTGTGTTGTTCGTATTCATTCGATCAATGATTTATTAACGTGTTTTCACGATCACATTTGATTGCAATTTTTTTTTTTTTTTTTTTTTTCATGTATCGCGATGTTTAATCAAACGAAATTTTGAATCATTTGTATGTTGTATTTTCTGTTTAATTTATGAAATGTGTGTTAATTAAATCAATGAATCACAATGAAACGACAATTTTCGTCAATATTGCGCAAATAAATAAATTTGAAAATTAGAAAAAACAATTTGACAATGAAATAATTCAAATTTCGTTTTTTTTTTCGATTGTTTTCAATTAATCAATTTTTATGACACGCGTTCGATGATTTTGCATTTTGCGAATCGAATATTCGCGAATTTGACGTATTTTCAGCAATTGCAAACGTTGATCATTCAAATACGCGAATTTGTTTGAATTTTGAAAAATCATTGTTTTGACATTAAAAAAATCGTTGAAAATTTAACATTGTCGTTTTGCGATCGATGCGCGATCACGAAAAAAAACAAAATCAATTTCGTTTTTTTTCGATGCGTTCAAACACGAAATCGTTTCGAAATTTGCGAAAATTGCATATTCAAACACAAAACATCGAATTGTTCATTCAATAAATGCATTCAATTTTCAATGTTTCAAATGTTAAATTTTTTCAAATTCGATGCGTATTCAATTCGAAATTATGAAAATGATGTTTCAAATCATCGTCACAAACGTAAAGTTCGTTGACGAAAAAAAAAAAATTAAAATTTCGATCAAAAATGATGAAAATCATTTTGTCGCAAATTTGTTTTTTTCGCGACGATTATCGAACAAACGTCGTCAATCGTTGTTTTCAACAACGATTATGACAAATGATCGTGCGCAATTCAATAAAAACGATAACGACGACGAATCATTAAATAATCGTTCGAACGTCGTCGACGATTTATCATTGTTTTTGTTTCAAAACGAAAAAAAAAACGAAAACGAAAATTTTCAATTTGAACAACATCATGACGATTACGACGACGAATTCGATTTCGATTTCGAATTTATTTCGAATGATATTGTTTTTATCATCGAAAAAACAAAATCGACAAAAACATTCTTTTCAAAACGAAATAAATTTTGAATTTCAATTTCACGACGATCAATCGTCGTAAAAAAAAAATTATTTTCGTTTTTTGCGTGTTTTCGATTCGAATGATGTCGTAAAATTTACGCGACGTCGAATCGAATTGTGACGAAAAACAAAACGAAAAAAAAAATGAAAATGAAAAAAAAAACGAAATGAAAAAATAAATATGCGCGATAAAAAAATAAAATCATGTTATGAAAATTTTTGTATTGAAAAACGATTTTATTGCAAAAATCGTTATATACGATATTGCAAAAAAATTTCAACGATTTTTAAAAAATTTATTTTGATTTTTTTTATTATAATCAATTTTATTGTTTATTTTTTTTTTTTTTTTTTGCAAAATTTATCGAATTAATACGAATGAACATTTTAATTTATTGATTTAACGATGACAAAATTTCATTATTTGAAATTCAATTGATTTTATTAAACAAATATTTTTTTAAAATCATGTTTTGACACAAAGACGCGATGAAATGATTTCTATTGTACATATTTTTCGTTTTTATTTTGTCGATTAATCGCGTTTTAACGAACTTTTAATCAACACGAATGAATTGTACGAATATTTTTTTTTTCATTGTAACAATCATTGATTCAAACGTTATAATTGATACACGTTCATTGCGATCAAATTGTTTTTTTCATCGATTTTGTTTCAAATCATGATGTTGATATAACAAAACAAACGTTTACAAATTGCAACAACGTTTTATTTTAAAATTGAAATTATCAAATATCGTGATTTTCGTTATTTAGTATTATCGTTTTGTCATCATTATCATTGTTCTGTTGTACGAAACATCACATTATTGACAATTCACGATTACACGTTGAAACGTTGATGATTTTGCGTTCGAACATACATACAATTACGTTCAAATCGCAAAAATCGAACGTTTGTTCAAGCAATTGACAATTGATTTTTGATTGAATTTCATTATTGCAATTGCAATTGCAACATTGTTGCAATTTCTATTGCAATTTCTATTGCAATTGCAATATATATACAAGAATTTTTCTAACGTGCATTTCACATTAACGTTGTTGAACACGTTAACGTTGTTGAACACGATTATCGCATATCGTTAATACATCAATGCGTCAAAAATTTCATGATTTCGAATCGTTGTATTCGTTTTTAACAAATTTTCATGTCATTTTTCATATTAATTTGTATTGCAAAATATTTTCACAATTGTTCAACAACGACATCAACAATAAAAATGAATAATGTGTTTGCAATAATTTCATGTTTTGACATGAATTCATGTCAAAACATGAAATAATTGTAATTGTCAATGAAAAACATTGAACAATATTTTTGATTCGATTGTTCATTTTGTATGATAAATTGTATAATAATCAAACAATCAATATGAAAATTTTTTTGAATTTTCGTTTTATTTCAAAAATTCTTAAACGAAATACGAAATAAATTGTTTCGAAATCAAATTTATTCGAAAATCGTGCATTTCACGTTAAAAAATAATTCTTGTATTGAATTAATGAAATTGATGCAAATATCGACATGAACTAACTTTATTTCGAAATCAACTTTATGAATTCTAATTTTTTCTTTTTCATTTTTAGAACGTTGTTGCATATTCAACGACAATGTCTTGTTAATTCAATACAAAAATGATTTTTTAACGTGAAAAACACGATTTGCGAATAAATTTTATTTCGAAACAATCTATTTCGTATTCAGTCTAAAAATTCTGAAATACGACGAAAATTTTGAAAGAATTTTCAAATCAACTGTTTGATTATCATACAATTTATCATACAAATTGAACAATTGAATCAAAAATTGCTCAAAATTTGATAACGTTGTCACGTTGATTTCGTAACACGTTGTTTCGTTGAATTGCAAATTTCGTAATATACACGTTGTTTCGTTGAATTGCAAATTTCGTAATATATACGTTGTTTCGTTGAATTGCAAATTTCGTAATTGATTTCGTAACACGCTGTTTCGTTGAATTGCAAATTTCGTAATATATACGCTGTTTCGTTGAATTGCAAATTTCGTAATATATACGTTGTTTCGTTGAATTGCAAATTTCGTAATTGATTTCGTAACACGTTGTTTCGTTGAATTGCAAATTTCGTAATACGTTGTTTTGTTGAATTGCAAATTTCGTATTTCGTAATAGTAATGCAATCAACGATATGCGACATGCGACATGCGACGAATTAAAAACGACGCTAAAAAAAAAAGCGCTAAAAAAAATTCTTGTAAAAAATATACAATATATGCATATTTTATTGTATGACATGTTATGTCATGTTATGTCATGTCATGTCATGTCATGTTATGACATGATATGAAAAATGTTGATTTCATCAAAAATCAATTGAGTCGTATTGCAACGAAACGTTCGATTTTTGCGATTTGAACGTAATTGTATGTATATTCGAACGCAAAAACATCAACGTTTCAACGTATAATCGTGTTGTCAATGTTTTTCAAACGATACACAATAAAATGATTGTTGACAAATCATGAAATGATGACGAAAATTGTGATAATTGATAATTTTAATTTTATAATAAAACGTTGTTGCAATTTGCAGACGTTTATCTTGTTAATTCAATACAAAAATTATTTTTTAACGTGAAATGCACGATTTTCGAATAAATTTGATTTCGAAACAATTTATTTCGTATTTCGTTTAAAAATTGTTGAAATAAAACGAAAATTCAAAAAGAATTTTCAAATTAAATCGTTTGATTATCATACGATTTATTATACAAAATGAACAATCGAATCAAAAATATTGTTCAATGTTTTTCATTGACAATTACAATTATTTCATGTTTTGACATGAATTTATGTCAAAACATAAAATTATTGTAAACACATCATTCGTTTTTATTATTGATGTCGTTGTTGTGTGACGAGCGTGCACCGGATCCAACACCTGGCAGGGCTAACACCCTTATCTTATCACACCGGGTGGCAGGGCCGGGGCCCGCCTATGACCAAACCTCCTACATATGCCTCTGCAGGCCCCCATGTATTTGCTCCCCACTTCGATATCCTCGTGTAATTATGTATTAGTACCTTACCAATGCATGGCACCTCACATTATATCGAAGTCACCCTAATCCCTTCAAGCTGCTCGAGGTACGACAGCTTACTCAATAAACAAGACCCCAAACAAATGCGAAGACCTAAGACGTCACCAAATCCTAGACGTGCTAGCGAGAACGACGTAGTTCTGCCCACGTGAGGTCGAAAGCCTAGGCGATCTGAGTGAGAGCAACGAAGCTCTACTCCATCCAGGTCACTCCCAGGAAACAGCGGTTTCGAGTGTGGACTTCCACGGAAGGGCCATTCCGGTACTCAGCGAGACGACGAGGTAGTTGTAAACTGTGACCGAAGCGACGGTTGTTTGATACCCTCGAGCGTTAACCACGCACCCATTTTACCGACAGGCCATGCAGACGGCGTTCGGAGTCACTTGTGACATCATAACCATTAAGCAATAAACCAGGCCTAGGCCACCAAGTTTTCAAACCACCAAGTCAACGAACCCCCTTACATCACGAAAACACCATACCAGAAGTATTCGAAATTACCCGACCAGAGGCCGAACCAGAAACCCCGTTATTCGGCCAGATACTTTCGATAGAACCTTCACCTCCTCGGTTGAACCCGAACCATCTACCTCCTTCGAGAATCCTCCAGAATCAGACCTACTTTACTAGCAACTCGACCATCCTCTCCTATCTATTCGATTGCTTTAATACTTCAACCAGGAAGCTGTACGGAAGTGACTGTGACATCAAGTCAAGAAGCCCTTATATCTCGATTCAACACTTCGCCAAAGCCCGGCATCGAAGCTATCCTATTACCTTGAGAGCCAGCTCGAAAACATACCCATCGGCCTACCAATTCAGTGTTACTCTCCCGTTCACTCGGTGAGCTGAGTATCACGGCAAGGAAACCATCACACCTCGAGTTCAGAGGCCCTCAATACCCACGTTGCCTCAATACCGAGACCACCTATCTCTTTCGAGAACATTGCCAAAACATACCTGTCTTCCTTACCGATCGGCCATACTCTCCGGCCTCAGCGGTAGCCTCAGTATCGATCCCGAAGGTTGTTTTTAAACCTCCATCAGTATTAAGTATTGCAACCACCCTCCTCACCCGAGAGTCTTTCGATTTCCTACCTATCTACCTAGCGAATCAGCATCCGTCTCCTGTCTCGGTGTTAGACTCAATACCAAGCCTTCAGAGCTCTGCACCAGAAACGAAAGCTCCCCGTCAGCATTCGATACCCACATCATCTTTCTTGCTCGAGAACATTCTAGAATCACACCTGTTTGCCTAGCAAATCGGCTCCTATCCCCAGTTTCTGCGATAAAGCCAACATCACCTCAATTCAGGGAACTCTTATCACTTCTGCAGAATTCCTCCCCAGTACTCAGTATTCGAGCCATCTTCGACGCCGGAGAATCAGTCCGAAAACGTACCTAATTCCTTAGCAAATCGTCTTCCTTCTCCCGCATGAGCGATGGCATCAAAGCAGCGAAAGCGAGAAGCCCGAAAGCGAGCTGAAGCTGCGAAGCCTGCCCCCCCTGCATATTTCGGTCTCTTCAATCCGACTGCCACCGACGATGATCCAGAATGGGACATATTTAGCGAATCCACGGGCATTCTGCAACGGCTCCAGCAACTGCAGCTCCTACATCGGGAGTCAGATTTGCTTGATCTGTTGCAAGGCTGCTTAATGGGTCCCGCTTTGGATTGGTTCAAGGGTCAGCCGGAGTTCACCTCATTACACGATTTCGATATAGCCCTGACGAATGCATTTCCCCCCAAGCAGGTCAACAGCTCGTCTCTCTCAATTTCTGCACCAGAACCAATATGCGAGACCTCCGAGAGCTCAGCAGATTCTGCTTTGGCCAATCGAACTGATCCATCTACTTCATTTGCTCCACGGGAACAACAGGAGTTTGAAGGCTCAACCTCAGATCGCTGTCAATGGTGTCAATTAGATTACGAGACTTGGGACTCACATCGTCTTCAATATCCTTTCTGTGCTGCTCAGAATCAACAAGCATACGAATTCGCTTTGCAATTTCTTGAAGAGCAGGAACAACAGAAACCAAATGCTATTAAGATTGCGAAGAGGACTAAGACCAACGCAGTCAAAAATGCCAAACGAGCCAAGTCGAAAGCGTTGAAGGCAGAAGAAGCAGCAAAATCAACACCAACACTTCAAGATATCGGTATCTTCGATCCAACTCTCACATGTGAAGATCGACGATTCAGCGAGTCAGAAGAGTTCTTGCAACATCTTCAACAATGTCAGCATCAGTATCGGGAGTCAGATCTGCTTACGTTGTTGCCCGCTTGCCTTTGGGGTTCTGCTTTCGATATCTGGTTCGATAGACAAACAACCATGAAGTCAACATCGCTAACAGAGTGGATTGATACCTTACGAGTCGATTTCGCGAATGCTCCGTTTGCAAAGCCGAAAGTCAATTGTTTAAATATCACCTGCATGCGTTGCGATTCAAGCTTCAACTCCAAGGAAAAGCTTCGCGAGCACGTGCGCGGGCAGCATGTAAAGAAGCCGGTCAACTGCTCGTCTCTCTCAATCGATACAGCCAAGTCGATATGCGAAATCGAGGAGAGCCCAGCAGCCATTAAAGCGCCCGCTCTGCAAGCTCCGCATATCCTACCTACAGCTCCACGAATTCAGATAGCCCCCGAAGTCACTCCGCCGAAAAGTTCGAGTCTCCCGACTGAAACACCCAAAGTGGTATGCGAGACGATGAAGAAGTCAACAGCCATTGATTCGCCTGCTCCGCCTGCTTCGCAGGAACCTGATACCTCTACTGCAACACCAAAGCAGAAATCCGAGTCCGCCAAGACCTCCGAGGCAGTCACTTCATCGAAAGGCTCACATCTCCAATCTGATGCACCAAAAACTGTACCAGAGTTGATGGAGAATACATCAACTCACTGTTCACCTATTCCGTCGAAATCACCACCTTTTCAAACTTTCGAATCAAGTCCCCAAGAAGCCTCTGTTCAGAAGCTTTCAGAATCCTGCTCACTTCTCTCAATCAATACAGCCAAGTCAGTATGCGAAATCCAGGAGAGTTCAGCTTTTATCACCTTCAAGAGGAGTTGTCCTACCTGCCGAATCGAAGTTCCTTCAGTCAAAGATCATTACCTCGAATCTCCTTCGTGCCATGAAGCACTACGTCATAGATTGGAGCGACAACTCGCTCGCCGTGCACATCAACGAGAGCAGGAAGCCCAGGAACAAGCCGAGTTGGCCGAGCAAGAATCTCGGAAGCGAGACTCTCATCTCTCGATCAATGCAATCAATTTAATATGCGAGATCGAGGAGAAACCATCCGTCACGCACGTTGAACCACTGACCTCCGCAACACCAAGTATGGAAACACCTTTGCAGTCTGTTTCGGCGAGATGCTCGAGTCTCCAGCTACGTGCACTCGATTCTGCACCAAAGTCGATGGAGAGCGCATCAGATCAAGAAGCCACATGCGCCCAAGTGACCTGTAAGCTTTGCAAGCAGAGCTTCAACTCCAACAGGGAGTTATACGAGCATATCCGCAATCATGAAACTCAGCAGCCCGTCAAGGACTCTCATCTCTCGATCAATGCAGTCAATTTAGTATGCGAAATCAAGGAGACGTCACCCGCTCCGCATAAATTGCCTGCTCCACCTGCGAAACCCCAAAGACCCATATCCGAGTCTGCAGTAGCATCCAGAACAATCACTCTACTGAAACCCTCGGATCTCTCGTCTCCTACACCCGAAACTAGGCTAGGGTCAACGGAGAGGCCAGCAACATGCCGACGTTGTAATCGGATATTCAACTCCAATAACAAGCTCCACGATCATATCCGGAAACATCATGCTCGAAAGCCTGTCAAAAGCTTGAATCCCCAAGCCCCCACACCAGAGCTCACATACAAAACCATTGGGAACCCAGCAAGCATTTGCCCGCCTGCTCCGCTTGCTCCGCAGAAATCACCTACCCCCCCTGCAACACCAAGAAGTCAGAAATCCTGGTTTTCACAGACCGCTTCAACGCGTTCAGATCTCCCGATTGCGACATACAAAATCATTCCAAAGCCGGCGGAGAGCGTAGCCGCTGTTAGCCCGCTCCCTCCTCCATCTACTCCACCGCATAGCCCCGTCCGAAAACACCAAGAACCTCACATCCAGAAGTCCTATCTAACTGCGAATGACCTGAGCCGCATGTTTGCTGGGAAGTCTAGGCCATTTGGCCTGCGGCAGCACCATAATCGCCATCCTTCTCAGCAGGGCTCCGGTATCCGTCAATCCTGCTCGGTCAAGCCTGACCTCACTATCGAAAATCTGTTCGAAATGTTCGATGAGAAATCCAGAAGAAAGGGCCTATTTCAGGGCCAAAACAACGTGTCTTCTCAAGCACCCTCAGGCCAAATGCGAATCACCGCCTACTTCAAGCCTAGAGCCAATCAGGAGCCGTCGATTAGTCAGGACTCAAAAGCTCAAAACCGAAGAGTTTGGACCAGCACATGCCTGCGGAATCAATCCGCACTGCCTTCAGCAGAAGCTTGCCTGAGAAATTGGCCGATTTACCATACAAATTGCCAGATGTCTCCTGCCATTTGAAGCCTTCGAATCCGAATAAGGCTGCAGAAGCCGTTTCCTTCATTTCCATACTTCTCCGCCTTCTTCCGGCTTTCCTCCTTGCTCTCGCATTCGTTTCGGCCATTTCCGCTGTAAAAATGGGCTGTATTAGCGCCTATCAACAAGCCATTTCGGCCATTGGCCGTGCCAATCAATAAGAGTAATGGGTTTGTCGCTTCGGGACGAAGCTGAGAAGAGACGAGAAATAAACTGCTCGAATATCCAGTCACGAAACACCTTCAAAAAGGCCTATTGCATACACGCTCTGCTGAATGCAATGTACACATCAACTATCGCATGTGCGTAAGTATCGATGCGTTAACCGCTGTTGCGCTGATTCTATTAACATGACGAAACCGCTCGTCTCATCGTATAATCGGCCTGGTGTTGCAACTGCTTACTTCATCACCTACGTCACCGCCTGCATCCTCAGCGAGTTGACTGCAGACCAGTCCTTTTATCAGCTGCAATGACCTCGGCCTCAGATACCTCGCATAGGCCTGCATCCGACACCAAATACAAATACCTCTACTTACATCGAAAGCCTGATAGAAGCGACTCGCTACATTGATCAGAGGCTCAAAGCGTTGAAGAATCTCCTCGCCTCGACCAGTCAGTCTGCTTTAAGGTTTTTGGATTTCAGGTACTTCCAAATGGCCTATCATACCACTTACTCGCAAGTACCATGGCCCATGCCTCGCAGTCAGATTTCGGATTGAAATCCGAGAACGTTTCCACCTTTCCTACTGTGTATTTGTACTAACCACTAATGAACATCGCATGCATGCTCTGGGATCTACAGGAGAGAGCGCGCTTCTGCCATACAAAAAAAACGCGATATCCCTGCATATTCCAACTGCCTTAATAATCCTTTCACATCTCGATTCAGGCGCAAGCTATCTGATGGACCTACATGCTCCGAGAAAACGGCCGTTTCACCATACTAAATGTCAGGTATCTCCGACATCCAAAGGCCTCCGCAAATGTCAAAGCCGCATCGGACTGCAGAAGCCGTCTCCGCCGTCTCCGCCGTCTCCAGTTCAGACCCCTGTACATCCCCATGGCTGTCGCGTCCGCTATGGACTCAACGCACCTACAAACAAGCCACCGAGGCCACGTACACTGCCGACCGATGGGAGGAGGAGGAGCAATGGGTTGATCGCTTCGGGGCGAAGCTGAGAGGGAACGGGGGGTAATGTGACGAGCGTGCACCGGATCCAACACCTGGCAGGGCTAACACCCTTATCTTATCACACCGGGTGGCAGGGCCGGGGCCCGCCTATGACCAAACCTCCTACATATGCCTCTGCAGGCCCCCATGTATTTGCTCCCCACTTCGATATCCTCGTGTAGTTATGTATTAGTACCTTACCAATGCATGGCACCTCACATGTTGAACAATTGTGAAAATATTTTGCAATACAAATTAATATGAAAAATGACATGAAAACTTGTTAAAAACGAAAACAACGATTCGAAATCATGAAATTTTTGACGCATTGATATATTAACGATATGCGATAATCGTGTTCAACAACGTTAACGTGCTCAACAACGTTAACGTGCTCAACAACGTTAATGTGAAATGCACGCTAAAAAAGTTTTTGTATATATATTGCAATTACAATTGCAAAAGAAATTGCAATAAAAATTGCAACAATGTTGCAATTGCAATTGCAATAGAAAAATTCAATCAAAAATCAACTGTCAACTGCTTGAATAAATGTTCGATTTTTGCGATTTGAACGTAATCATGTGTATATTCGAACGCAAAATTATTAACGTTTCAACGTATAATCGTGAACTGTCAATAATGTGATGTTTCGTACAACAGAGCGGTGATGATGATGGTGACAGAGCGATAATGCTAGGTGGCGAAAGCCACGATATTTGGTAACCCCAACCCTAAAATAAAGCGCTGTTGCAATTTGCAGGCGTTTGCCTTGTTCTGTAATCTGATAATTTTTTGGTGAATTTTTGGGCGGACTTTACGTGTATCTATTCTGCACTGATACCTTTACTTGAACAATCATAAACGCCTCCGTCTACTTCCATTCCATTCCGAAATGTAGTGTACAATTGCGAGCTGAGTATGAGTGACTGTAGCTCCTTTTCCGGGTATAATTGGTGTCTTTTCGGATTCAAGTCCTTGTCTCCAGGAATCACGGGGCTCGCGAGCGATGAATAAGTAACTCACCGATCAATGAACCTGGTTTTGTTCTCGGTGCGACGGTCCTTAGCATGAGGATACTGCACCGCCTGCACTTTTTTACATGGCCAGAATCGAGATACGAGCCTTTCCGAATAGTACGAGATGTGTGTCGTATGTTGGTAACAAGGAAAGGTGATGATGAATTTGAGCTTGTATCAAAGAGTCTGTTTATTTGAAAAGGAAGTCTAGCCTACTTATACAAGTCCTAGATTGCGGTTCCCAACACATGGCGGATCCGACAATTGCATACCAACAACTCCCTAGATACCTTTTCTGGAATCAACTACCTATCTAAAGCGGCTTGCACACCAACCCATCGAGTACTCAGAGCACACTTCCCTGCAACCTAACCTGAAAACGACCAGTTCAAGCCACATTCCCACCGTTCCCCAACATCCCTTTCAAATAGCCAGCATCGACAGGAGGACAACCCAGCGTGCCTCCCGCCAGCCGAATACTCTCGTCCGTCTCCGTACGATCAAGCGCAAACATAACATGTCCCATCTTCAAGTAATCTTCCAGCACAGTCCACCTCAGCCGGTCGTCCTCCGTCGCAGACTCGGACACGAGATGGAACCAGGCCTCGAGACCCACGCGTCGGCCGACGAGGTCATCGCCACGGATGTCGCCCATCAGGCGCGGGAGCTCGCTGAGGGGGAGAGGCTCCGGGTTCGAGAGGTGGTAGATGGAGAGAGCTTTGTTGCGGAGGGCGGGATGGTCGCTGGTTGCCAGGGTGGATATTGTAGCGACGAGATAGTCGACAGGGACGAAGTCGACGGCGAACTGGGGATCCGAGCGGCCGATGTCGGGTGCGCATCCCGACTCGACCATCCCGAGGAACATGCGCCGGATGAAGTCGTCGGTGGGTTCGGAGACTCCTGTGGCTGTACTTGCCGTCACCGCTGGCGCGCGATAGATTGATACTCGGAAACCACGCTTCGAGGCTTCCGTCATCAGCATCTCCGACACCCAGCGTGATTTGAAGTAACCAAAGTCATTGGTCGCAGGCGGTGAGAAATGGGCTGGGCTGGATTCTTTCGTCAATATTGAAGTACTTGATCGTCTGGTTGTTTTCCACGTTTGAAGATGTGGTACGCTCCAGGTAGAAAGGTGGTTGATTTCTGTGGAATACTCGCCACACGCTGCCAGTTCAATAACGTCGAGAGCTGCAGATACGTTCAGCGGCTTGAGATCCGAGTATGTCTTGAGCAGCGACATCTGACCACCGAAATGATAGATAGCTTGGATTTTCTGTCCCAGGCGGTTGAACGTGCTGTCATTTAGACCAAAATGCGGTCTGGACAGGACTCCAGGAATGTAACGCACTCGGGAGTGCAACACCTCCTTGGTCAGAACATTGCTCAACAGATGATACTTCATCATGTAGTCGACCAGCATCCCGTGCTCAAGCTTTGATTGAGTGCCAACAAGGTGAATCGTCGTGGATGTCTGAGTTGAGAGCAAGTGCTCTAGCATGTGAACGCCAATAAAGGAGTCGACCCCTGTCAGGAGAATGTTCGAGACGTCCGCCTTTTTCAAGGTGCTGCTACTGTTTGGCGCTCTGAAACGGATATCTTTCGGTAGACTTGTCTCTTCGGACCAATTGATCCTCTTTTCTGTCACCTTCGGTAGTTTACTGCCCTTTTTCTTTGCTTGTACCTTGCCGGCAATGGCATCGTACACTCCAGCAGGCGTAGGAGCCTTGAAGAGATCGGCTAATGTTAAGGTGACCTTGAAAGACCGTTTGATCTTTGCCTGAAGCCTTAAAAGTAGGATACTTTGACCACCCAGTGAAAAGAAGCTGTCACTTGGCGCAATCTGATGGTCTGATCGAAGCTTCAATACCTCCCGAAAAAGATCGGTAATCGATTGGAGTATTTTTGTATCTGCCAATGCCTGAGCAACAGGGTCAATAGACGCCTGCAATGAGGGAACCGACGTTGGCAGAATAAGGTCTAGGTCGCGTCCTAAGAGATTCTGTCGATCCACTTTGCCCCCAATCGTGACGGGTAGATTGTCCAAGAATTGGTAGCCGTTGGGTAGCATGTAATCATTCAGATGTTTCCCCATCTTCTCATGTAGTGTTGTGGCAAATTTCTGTGCTTGCTGAGCATCAAGCGCATGGCGAGGGACGATAAAAGCAATAAGTTGACGCTCGTCGACGAAAGTAGATTTATCTCCAGGCAGCTCTTTGGCAGTTTGTGTTTCATCGGCGTTCAAGGCTCTAGCGACCACGGATATATCGACAATCCCGTTACCCTCTTGGGAAGAAGCCTCAAGGTAAGCCCTTTGCTCAACTTCGCCTAAATCGATACGATAACCGCGAAGTTTGATTTGCTTATCGCCAGCGATTCGTCCGTGGAACTCCAGTTGTCCATCAGGACGGAAGCGACCTTGGTCTCCGGTCCGGAAAATTCTTGTCCAGCCTCGATCACGATCCTCGGTACTGCAGAACGGATTTTGAAGAAACGATTTTGCGTTGGCCTTTGGATTATTGAGGTATCCGGCGCCAACCTGCGGTCCAGCAACGCATATTTCTCCCACGATCCCAGCCGGCAGAGGGTTGAGGCAGGAGTCCACAATATAATGACGACAGTTGGCGAGAGGATACCCGATCGGAATACTACAACAGTCTGCTTCAGGATATGCAGTCTGATGAATCGTCGTTTGTACAACAAGCTCGCTGGGACTCCAGGTATTGTAAAGCGCCGCTGGTGTTCCCAAGTCGTAAAAGGCTTTCGCTACTCGGACAGGTAGACGCTCTCCTGCGAAAAAGGCGACACGATAATTTACGCACTTCTGCAGAGCCTGGAGAGCGAATTCAAGGAGCAGTGCGAATTGCGATGGAGTAAAGTAGGTGAACGTGACCGACGACATTTGCATATAGCGAGCAAGGAGCACAGGGTCTTTTCTCACTCCGACAGAGGCAATACAGACTCTAGCACCAGCAGTCAATGCTGAGAATATCTGCACTATGGAAAGGTCGAAGCATATTGATGATTGATGGAGGAACCTGTCTTGCGCATTGAAACCGTAATCGTGATGTAGCGTACTGAGCATTTGCTGGGTGTTAGACTGAGTCACAACCACACCTTTCGGCTTCCCAGTACTTCCCTAAAGTTGTTTCTTGTGAGAAATTCATCATAGATGTGGTAGTCGACTTACCGATGTGTAGATTACATAGAAGGGGTCTTCTGGAGACGCGGACTTGAGAGGTCCTAGCATATTGTCGTTTGTAGCAGCCTCAGTAATCTCTATAGTTTGAGGTGACAGGGCACTCTTGATAGCCACGTCCGTTGCAGCCTCTTGCAGGCATTGACCAAATAGTACGATATGAGCCTTCGAATCAGACACCATGAACGCAAGTCTGTCGATTGCAAAGTCTGGATCCATGCCCACAAACCCGCAGCGGGTAAGTAGGATGCCTATCATACCAACGACAGCCTCGATACCAGGCCGAGAGAAAAAAGACCTATGTATTGACCCGGTGTAGCTCCCATTCTGCGTAGAGTGAATGCTACCTTCCGTGCCTGATGAAGAAGGTTATCGTAAGTGATGTTCTCCTCGTCCGAGGTGTGAAGAGCAACGGCGTGTGGATTGATCTTTGCATTCTCAACGATCTTTCCAAGAACGGAAACACCATCCCAGCTATTTTGAGTGAACTCTGTGGCCCAGATATTATCCTCTAGGTGCTTGATTTCTTTCTGGCCACACATTGCTATCTCAGGGATTGGTTGGCGATGATCCTTGACAGCGCTCGTAAGAAAAGACAGGAAGTTGTCCAGAAAACGATCCATCTGCTGGCTGTCATACAATGTTGTTGAGTATTCCAGACGGATATCTAATCCTTTGCTTGGGTCTTCCAATAGTTCCAGATTCAGCTCGCAAGCTGTGGGAATATCGTTCGATCTTACATCGTCGATGTCGAAATCCTGGGTAGGGTAATTAGGCATCTTTCCATGCATCTGATAGTTGAGCACAATTTGTCCCAACGGGAAGTGACTGGCACTTTTCTCCACCTCAACGGCATCGGCGATAATATCAAACGGCACCTTGCTGTGTGCCATCGCTTCGAGCGTTACATTCTTCAGCTCCTCGAGAACATCGTCAAATCCAGCCTCACAATTGTTGACACATCGAAGAGGAATCATGTTGACAAAGAAACCAAGGACCTCTTCCAGGTCCGGATGTGGTCTATTGCCATCAATCATAAGAATTGTCAGGTCTTTCTCCTCGGTGTAACGATATAGAAAGCAGCGGAATGCCGTCAATAAGAACTGGAATGGTGTCACGTTCATACGAGAACACACCCTTTTGAGACGGTTGAGGGTGCTTAGACCAAGTGTGGTTTCATGGGCGGCTCTCTCGTTGTCATTTTGTGGTGGTCGCTCGGATTTTGCGAATGGCAGAAGCTTGCTCGCACCTGGGGCGCCAGTGAACTTTTCCTTCCAGTATTTAGTTTCAATCTCAACATCCAGAGATTGTAGTTGAGCATTATGCCAGACGCTAAAATCGGGATACTGAATCTCTGGAGCCGGGATAGCGGCAATGTCTCTATCATTCCGGATGCCATCGTATAGAGACGACAATTGACTAAGGAAGGACTTGGAGCTCCCCCGATCTATCGCAATGTGATGAAAGATCAAAACAAGGGCGTATTCGGTATCGTTCAGCTTAACCAAGGAGGCTCTGAAAACTTCTCCCTCTTCGATATCAAGTTCTTCATTCTGGAGTATTGATACGTGTTCATCCAGAGAGGCCTGCGGCTCTCTTTCTGATGAAAAGTCGTCATAGCTAAGCTCCAGATCAAGCCGATCGACAATTTCTTGTTGCGCGAAATTGATACCCTCGTAATAGGCCGTTCTCAAGGACTCATTCCGTATGGTCAATTCGATTAGGGCTCGATGAAGGATAGTAGTGTTAGGCTGACCTTTCAGATGGAAGATGACCGGGAAATTCAGAGCTGTCTTGTCCTCGTTTAGGTTATGTAAGAACCAAAGTCGGCGTTGGAAAGTTGACATTGGAATTTCCTCGGGCCTCTCGACTCTGGCAATCGCTGAACGGGAGCCGCCCTTCGGTCCTTGATCTTGCCCGTCGTCACTAGTCTGAACCGCTGACTCAATGGGCTTACCGCCTTCGGTTTCTGGCCTTGACTGATTCGTTTTTATCAAGCTTGCTGCTTTAGTGATAAGGGCATTGATAGACTTCGATCCAAGTACATCAAATAAAGCGAGGTCGACTCCTACGGCCTTAGAGAACCATTTTCGAAACTCGACTGCAACCTATAGACATACAATAGTCAGCATTATTCCACCGAGAGTGTCTATGAATTCGAGACTCAAGTACTAGGAGCGGAAAAGCGCCTGTGCTAAGGCAACACGATTTAGGAGAAGGAGGGACGTGTAGTAAAGAAGAAAGAAACCCTGAAGACTACGTACAATTGAGTCCAGGCCATATGCCGATAGTGGGTTTCGAGGCTGGATAAGATCAGCTGCAACACCTAATACGGCCGCTACCTTCTCGATGAAGGCTGCTGTGAGAAGCTGGATACATTCTGCCGGCTCAGTAACCGTGCGAAGTAATGCTCCGATATTCTTGGTGGTATTTTGTGGGGAGATTTTTCCATCGAAGTCGTGGTTAAGATATAGATTTCGGAATAACGGCTTTTCGGCCCAGAATAGTTCTCGTCGCTGAAGATTGACGCCTGTGATAGTCTGATGTTCCTCCAGGCCACGGCTTGAGGATATCATCGATTGATCTGCCGTGACTGCCTCTTCAATCTGGAAGAGAAGCTCTTGCTCGTTCACAGCGTCATAGCCGATTCTCTCCATGACTCGTTGAAGCGCAGCATCTTCTGCGACGGCACCAACCCCAACAATCATACCACAATTCATAGTTGTACCTCTGAGGCCCATTCCCCGCCGATGACGCATGAGTGCATCGCAATACGCATTAGCGGCTGAGTAATTGGCTTGGGCCTTGGAACCTAGTATAGCCGAGACCGATGAGAAACAGATAAAGAAGTCGAGCGGTGACTGCAAAGTTGCCTTGTGCAGATTGTATGTCCCTTGGACTTTAGGACGAAGGCAAGTATTCCACTCTTTGTAGGTCATCTGATCGAGTGGGGCATCTTTGAGAGCCATAGCAGCTTGGAAGATGCCGCCCAATGCACGACCGCAAGCTTCAATACAGGCTTCGACGTCTGCGAGTTTGGCGACATCCCCTCGACATACCTGCACGTGTACGTTTCTTGTCTTGAGCCATGAGACTGTGGCACGTGCATTCTCTGTTTCCGCTCCAGATCTGGAAAGGAAGGCCAGACTCCTTGCCCCCTTCCGTACCATCCACTCGGCCAATGTCCGTCCGAGGCCACCAAGGCCCCCTACAAGCAAGTAAGTCTTGGATGAGTCGAAGATCTGACTATTCCGGAAGCCAGGAGGCAGTACGGGCACCTCGTCCTCCTTCGATGGGACAAGAACAACCTTGCCAGTATGCTTGCCCATTTGGAGAAGTCTGAAGCCCTTCTGAGCTTCGGCATAAGAAAGTTCTGTGATGGACTCCGGAGGGGAGATGGCACCTTCATGTACCAGTCTACAGCATTCCTGGAAGATACGGGCACCAAGGATTTTGTTGCGCTCAAACATGGTAATAAGGTCCACAGAGGCGAAAGTAACATTGACTCTGAACGGGTCCATCTGGATTTTTGAATTCTCGTGAATGTCGCGTTTCCCGATCTCGACAAAACGACCAAAAGGAGCTATGCACTCCCAGGTCGCATGTAGGAGCTTGCCTGCCAGGCTATTGAGAGCCACGTCAACCCCTCTGCCGTTGGTTGCCGCCATTACACCAGCAACGAAAGAGTCGTCTCGGGAAGAGAACATCTGATCATCCGTGAGGAAGAATTTAGACTTCATAAGATCGCGTTTTGCTTGGGAGCCCACAGTTGCTAGAACCCTAGCACCAACCATATGGGCTATCTGGACTGCCATTTGCCCAACACCTCCGGCGGCGGAATGAATCAGAACAGTCTCCCCTGGCTGCAGGCGTGCCACGTCCATGAGTGAATAGTGTGCTGTGGTCAGGATCAATGGCATGGCGGCGGCAACTCCGAAAGCCATCTCTCCTAGCTTGAAGCACAACGAGGCGGGATTGCGTACAATGGTGCAATGAGCACCCTGTCCAGGCCTCCAAGCAACAACGCGGTCTCCGGCTTGAAAAGCGGATTTGTCGACCTGGTTTCCTGTTCGTATAACTACACCAGAGCACTCGTCTCCGAGCTGATAATCTTCAATGATACCCATCGCTGCAGCAATGTCTCTGAAATTGATCGCCGAAGCTTTAACCCTAGATAGAATTTGTGTCAGTTCTACTCTACCACCATATTGGAAGGGAGAGTTCAGATAAGTACTTACTCAATCTCGATTTCGTCATCTCCAAGGTCTGTATCTAGTATTTTCTCATCGTCACCAAATACCAAAGTTTCAAGAAGGCCAACTCTTCCGATCTTGAGAGCAAGTGGTCGCTTCTGGCCAAACTTTTCAAGCCGGGGCTCAGCATTGACGCCGTTAGGAATTTTGGCATTCAACATGTCGTCAGCTTCGATTCTTGGGATGAGTAGTGTTCCATTCCGCTCTGTCACCTCGTCCTCGTTGATTCCCCGATCAAGCAATTGCATAAGGCGCTGAGCGACAACGATCTCGTCGCAGCCTTGCGTGACATCCAGGATTAACAGCCTGAGCTGATCATTCTCGCTACGGGCGGATCTCGCAAGACCCGAGATAATAGCATGCTCCGGTCTTTCGGCTTCCATTGTAGCACCTTCAAGGAGCCAGATGACGTTATGCCCTTGTCGGGTAAGGAGCCTCTGAACGGAATCGTACTGTTCCGCGTTATGGTCCGAGCATTCGAAATATAGGTCCTCATCGATACTTGCGAGAATAACGATATTCTCCGTAATATTGGATTCAAGGGCTAATTGAGCGACGGTGACCGTTTTCACAGTTTTTGAACACACTGCCCGTATATGTGATTCGATCGCCCGTGTGCGTGGGGATGCGGCCGATGATACTACCAGTGTGAGTGGACTTGCGATGTGTGAGCTCTCTTGAACCTTCTGCACAGCGTTCAAGGACTCTGTGGAGAAAATTGGAGCCAGAGTCTTAGTGCTAAGGTCCGAACCACTGCTGATTACGTATCCACCGGGCTTCACATAAAGCTCGACAAATTTTCCGACATCTCCTTCGACAATGACAACGTCGTACTGCTTTTCCTTTGGCTCCTCTAGAGCTATCAGCCCCGGTGCCCAAATGTTGAGCAGCTGCTCGTATTGACCGGTCGAAGCCGGGTAAGGGGTATAACTCTGGAAACGACGGCGTTGGCCTTCATAGCCGCCAAGTAGACGTAATGCTTGCTTGGAAGAGTCAACATTGGGAGTCAAATGCAGGACTCGGGAATTGGGGTGCTGATGCGCATAGAGATCCATGGCCTTTGAGATGCCACCGATCGACGACAAACAATTACTGGAGCCTAGGAAGTCGAATGCAGGTTGCCATCTTGTACGGAAGAAAAGACTACGTCCATTCGTGTTTTCGGCGGAATCTCCGCCAAGAGCTGTCAGCTGCAGGCCTTGGATATCGACAAGGAGCTCTTCACGCTCCTTGGAATGAATGCGCACGTCGTTGATGGCCGTACGAGGGCTTGATAGCGTCGTGTCAGCGCACACATTGAATTTCTGCTCTACAGCGGCAGCTTCTGAGCTTGTGAAAACACCCGAAACCTTCATTGATCGGAGGAAGGTCGGGATGAATGGCTCGTCAAGTGGCCGCCCGAGTTGTGATTCAATGGCTGCAAAAATTACGTGGACTGACGCATCCAGGACTGTTGGGTGCAAAATGGAGATATCCGCTGGCTCCGCCGAAATTTGGTACTGGTGAAATGAGAGAGGGGCCATAGCGAAGCCAGGTCCGCTTTCAATATCGCCTGAGAGAAGCTTGAAGCTCTCACCGTACTGGAGTCCAAGAGATTCAAGGCTTTGGTAGTACTTGTGCAGGAGAATTCGACGATCGCTGTTCTTTTCAAGCTCCGCGAACGATAGGTATTTCCTGATGCACTCGATTGGCTCCGGCGAGCCTTGTTCAGCTGTTATCAGTCCACGGCAGTGTTCCACTTCTCTGTGCTCATCGAATGAAAAGATCGTAAATTCATGCCAGGTATCGGAGGTAGTTTTGGTCGACGACGACGAAGGACGCAACTGAAGCAGTACCTCGGTACCAGCGTCCTTGTCAGACAGTGTCATGGCGGCTTTTACGGCGACATCCCGGAGATGAAAGTTCTTGATGTTCTCGATGTTTCCTATCAGACGGGTAACTGCTTCGATGGCCATGCTGATATAACCAGCAGCCGGAAATATGGTCTTGCCCTCAATTACGTGTTCAGATAACCATGGTAGCTCGTTCAGTCGCAAGTAGTTGCGCCACACCGGCTGTGATCCGATTGAGCCAGGTAGAGGGGCTCCCAGGAGGGCATGACGCTGTGGACGAAGTCGATGATCTCTGATCATTCGCGTCTCTGCCCAATACCTTCGATGATCCCATGAGTAGCTTGGGAGGTTCTTCAGTTTTTTACCCGTTTGCAAGGAACAGACGAGGTCATCGTCGCCAATGTAGTGGTGACTATTAGCAGCAACCAGGTCGACTGGATATCCATGCATAAACAGCTGTCCAGCTAACGCGAGTAATCCCTCTAGATCTGGTACAGCCCGGGTCAGCGAAGCTAGGTAAGGAATATCGACTTTGAGAGATTGGAGAACTTGGCGAGCAGGTCCTTTGAGAGCGGGATGGGGGCCAATCTCGACCAGGATGTCAACGTTCTGCCCGTCCATGTCGTCTAGAACGATCCCCGTCAAAGCGTCCGAGAACCTGACAGTAGATTCCATATTTTTAGTCCAATAAGAGGGGCCCATTTTGCTTGAATCTGCAGCGCGAGCAGTAACGCTTGAAAACATTCGGATTTTGGCTGCTTGGGACTCAAATGCTGGGCAATTCTCCAAAGCCTTTCTGTATCCTGGCGCTAATGGGTGCATGTGATGAGAATGAAATGCTTGGGCGACCTGAAGCTGTCTGGCGAAAGTTTTCTTCTCATCAAGCTTCTCCTTCAACTCAAGAATTGCGTCTTCGTCTCCAGACAATGTCATGGTTGATGGGCTGTTAATAGCCGCCATGGCTATTCGCCCTTTGTATGCCCTCAACTCTGCTAGGGCTTCGGACTCGCTCATGCCAACCGCCATCATCGCGCCAGGCTTTGCCTCCATACCCTCGACAGCATTACACATATACAAGCCTCGATAATATGCGGCGACGATGGCATTTTCAAACGTCAGTATGCCTGCAGCATATGCCGCTGCCATCTCACCAGAAGAATGCCCAACGACAGCGGACGGTTTGATACCCCACTGTTCGATTAGATCAAGAATCGCAAGCTGTAGCGCGGTGCATATGGGTTGCGAGAATTGTGTCTGGGCCAAACGAGAGTTTTCTTTTGAGCGAAGGAGCTCCTGAACGACGGACCATTCTGGTTTGTCTGGGAGATGCTGAAGGATGTCATCGCATTTCTCTAGAGTCTGTCTGAAGAGCGGGCTTTCTTGTACGAGTTGTCGACCCATCGCAAACCACTGAGCTCCCTGGCCTGTCATAACGAATCCGAGTCTCGGCTTCGCTTCGTCAGTGGAGGTCCACGCTGCGGCGGGCCGCGGTGTTGCCAGTTCGTGTGCAACCGTGTCTTTACTGCTTCCAATAGCGAATGAGCGATATCTGTGCATAGAACGCCTGACACTGAGACTGTATGCGAGATCGTGCGGAATAGTGTCGGGATGCCGCTCAAGATAGCTGACCAAACTCCCACAAAGTAACTTCCCTGCGTTCTCAGAATGAGAAGATAGAGGGATCAAAAAGGGCCTCTGATGGCTCGTATGAGGTAGTTGCGTTGCCGACGCTGGAAGCAGGGCCTCAATTGGTTTCGAGTGCTGGTATCCTTCAAGTATAACGTGAGCGTTTGTCCCCCCATAGCCAAATGAGTTGATGCTTGCTCGTCGGATTCCATTTGCCGAATGCCAATCTTTTGCCGTAGTGGGAACAGTAATCTTCCAGTCATCAAACTTTATCTCTGGATTGGGGGACTTGAAGTGCATATTCGGCGGGATCTTGTGGTTCTCTAATGATAATGTTGCTTTGATGATACCCGCAAGGCCAGAAGCCCCTTCGAGATGGCCAATGTTTGTCTTCACACTGCCCACATTCAGTGGCTGCTCCCTGTTGGCAGAGAACACGGCTCCGATGGCTCGAGTCTCTCGAGGATCTCCAGCTGCAGTTCCAGTCCCATGGGCTTCAACTATAGAGAGTTCGGGATTAGCAGTGCTGCTCCAAGAACCCCTCATAATTTCTATACGTTGCCAATGCAATCATGAACGCCATATGTCCTTTCTCGACATGGGGACCACAAACATAAGTGTCAATGGAAAAAGTTGCTCGGTAGTGGATCCCATGTCATGATTTGAAAAAGGACGCTCTGAAGCGCAGATGAAGATTGCTGAACCATGCTGTTCAGGACAAGGGGCAAAGCTGAAAGCAGCACTGAATCTCGTGATGGAGAGTGTAGACAAGTGTAAGGAGTTCGAGCTCTTCGCCTCCTCAAATGAACCATGGGTAAAACCATCGTCTCCGGGGAAAAGAAAGACTCGGAAACAACATACAGTACTGCGTATCTGCCGGATCCACCCCAGCCGCTCTGTAGGTTCTGCGGATAAGCTCTTCCTGAGCTTCAGCAGATGGCAGCGTTATTCCTTGCTTCCTGCCATCATGATTGGCAGCAGTGCCTCTCACAATAGCCCGGATTGAATCCCCATCGCAATCAGCTCGACTCTTGCGCTTCAGGATAGCTGCACACACGCCCTCTCCGCGGACGTAGCCACTTCCTGAGGCGTCGAAAGCCCGGCATCGACCGTCAGATGAGAGCATACCAAGGTCTGTCATCGTGATGAAAATATTGGGATCGAAATGAAGAGCAGAACCAACGACGATAGATAGGTCTGATTCGTTATTCCGAATCGACTGGTTGCCCATATGAAAGCATACCAAAGATGAGGAACAGGCCGTGTCGATGGTGGCTGATGGTCCATGAAGATTGTAGAAGTAGGAAATCCGGTTTGCCAGAATCGAGTTGCCAGTCCCAGTCACTGTATATTTGGGATAGGCTTGTAAATCCTTCGTCGTCATGGCGTTGTAATCATTGGTAAAACTACCACAGAAGACCGATGTTTGAGAATTGCTAATGCTCTCAACGGGGATTCCAGCTGAGCAACTTGTAAGCTGAGCGAATGGAAAATTCTGAGTACTGTTTGCTCACCATCTTCCAAGGCCTCATAAACTACCTCCAGCAGAATGCGTTGCTGGGGATCCATGGCTTCTGCCTCTACTCCAGAGATATTGAAGAATCCTGCATCGAATTCACCAATATCCTGGTCAAGGAAATAGCCGTACTTGGCGTTTGTCTATTAAGAATTCAGCGTTTGCAACACGATCGGAGCTTTTGATATTTCAAAATAAGTGCTAATGAATAGTTTCAATTGCAAGGGTGGCCGTGGAACCGGAGTACATCTCGAAAACACCGACAATGCATAGAGGGAAAACACGCGTTTGCAACCACGCGTGTTCTTTCGGATCTTGTGTTTTTCATGGGTCTGGAAACTCACGGTGCCTTTGTTAGCGCCATTGGGATGATAAAAACCGTCAACGTTAAATCGATCCGCAGGCATCTTCCGCTGCATGTCCCTTTGCTCCTCGATGAGGCTCCATAGCTGACTGGGGTTTCGAGCGCCTGGCACACGGCAAGCCAGCCCCACAATGACCGCAGGATCATGGTCGACCGTAGCAGAAAGCTCCGAGGAGTCGGAGAGTGAAGGGGAGTAGGACTCTAGGGAAGGCGAAAAGGAGGAGGTAGTGGATTGGTCAGGTGACTGTACGCGAGACATGACGACTTGGGATGTAGATGAGAGTCTTGGGCTTTGGGACTTGGATGTGAATATCTTCGATGGTGTTTAAGACTGTGGCTGTCAATAGGAACATATACTCCTAGCAGTACGTCGCTTGATGAAGGCAATGGTAATAATAATGATTCTTGAGCGAAGGCGGACATAACGAGCATAGATATCTTCCCATCATCAGAGCCATGTCGCAACATCATTCGTGAGATTCCGGTACTACCTGCTGGGTAATAAGATAGGAATGCGCGGACACAAGAAAGAAATGTTCGCGGCGGAGCAATCGCGAGTCCCATGGCAGTCACGCTGGATCAGGTGCGCCGCACGGAGACATGCAAGCCTTCCTCTGCATGCCGGTCGGAGGTTTATGTTAGCATCAGGTGTTACAAGAAATGTCCATGACTCGAAGCTGGTATTCACTGCGTTCCGGTACGGTGGTGATGTTAAAGCGGAAGTCGCCGCCGCCAAACGGAGACATATTTGTTATTACGGAATCGTTGTCTCACAACAAGTTCCGCGGCAACGAAGACTTCAACTCTTTCTCAAAGCATCAACTTAGCCCCTGTATACCTTCCTCGTCGTCGTCGTCGACGTTGTCTTCCGTCAAGCGTGAATAAAACCCGTCAGCCTGCTTAGAACTCGTAGGATCAGACTCGACTACCATGGCTGCTACCATCGCCTACTTTGGGGCTACTGGAGGCTCAACTGTGGCCTGCTTAGCTCTCGCTCTCGAGGCTGGCTACAACTGCTCCGCACGTCAGTATGCTCCCTCATTATCCATCAGTGCTGTTGTCAAGAGACAGCTTTGTATCCGTCGTATTTAAAATTGCGCTAACTCTCGTATCGTTACAGTCAGCCGCTCTTCCTCCAAGCTGCAGACCCTTCTGCTGGAGCGCAAGGTTCCTCAGGCCACCATCGACGCACACCTCACCATAATCGAAGGCGATATCCGGGACCAACCTAGCGTCTCCAAGACTCTTGCTCCTCCCTTTAAATCTGCAACCGGCACCGCCAATGCTACCGTCCAGCTCATCATCTCAGGCATTGGCCGTCCACCCATCTTCTCCCCAAACCCTCTCAACCCCACCTTCGACGATCCCACCATCTGCCAAGATGCAGTCTCCAGCATACTCGCCGCTCTCCGGAGCCTGCCCGCCTCGCCGAAGAAACCCTTGATTGTGGCCCTCAGCACCACCGGCATAAGCTCTCAAGGGCGCGATATACCAATTGCCATGATCCCGCTCTATCACTGGATGCTCGCTGTGCCACACAAGGACAAGAAAGCCATGGAAGGTCTGTTGTTGGCGGAAATGGCGAAACCGCTACAAGAGCGGGCCATCGAGAATTTCGTCGTCGTTCGACCCAGCTTGTTGACGGATGGCAAGAAGCTAGGGACAGAGAAGGTCAGGGTCGGGGAGGAAGGAAAGGAGACTGCAAAACCAGCTGTGGGATACACAATCAGCCGAGATGATGTGGGGGGCTGGATCTTTGATGAGATCGTGAAGGGTGCCGGTGGGAAGAAGTTTGGGGCCAAGATGGTTTCTATCACCTATTAAGGGCTTTGCTATGAAACAACTTGCCAACTGCGCACATGGTTTTATTTGCACGTGTATTGTTCGAATCGGTCTCCGGACAGCGAGCAGTATGCACTCACGCGTGCTCACCTGAATTTGTATTACTAGTCAGACGACAGCTCTAGGTACACAAAACTCTACCGTTGAGGAAAAGGAACCTTCCATTGCGCCTCAAGAATTACCTCTTGTGTCAGAGGACATAGTGCAATTCTAAGGCATGTCCGCATCGTCATGTGTACGTTGTGGATGACGAAAGCGTTTCGTTCGTAGTTCATTAAAAAATGCAGTTGAGGCAGAATGATCGACCATGGCTTTGTGGGATTTACAGAGTTCTTCTCCAATACCCTTAGTAGGGTCTAAGTCCTGGGTTCGAAGGGTCGCTATAGATAAAAATGATTCGAAAAGGGAACCATTGCGGAGGACTTCGTTCTTGTCGCAATCTTGTGTCCCGTTCTAAAACTGGCCTTGGAGCGTTTTCGAAGGTCCTAGATGTTCTGGAATTTGAATTGCTAAGGGAGTTTGAATCGCCTTTGCTGGGGCATAGGGCACCCCATCACCGCTCACGCTTTATCAGAGAAACGAATATACAGTATGAATACAGCGACGTCGAGCATGCCAGAGCCTACCGAGCACTACCTCCAGCTGGCCGCGTCCCACTTGCTGACCAGGTGTCACCAAGACCGAAAAAGCCAAGGTTGGAGAAGTCCATGTCCATCTCTACATTGCCCAGGTCGGGGAGACCCTCACCGAGGGAATGTGTTGGTTGCTGGTGCACCTGCTGGCCGGCACCCAGACCAGCATACGCCTGTGCCCTTGTTGGCATCTCAGGAGAAGACCTAAGGTTGTTATTGATATTAGGCTGTAGATCAAGTAAAGCCTCCGAGGTCTCGTTGGGATGCTTGGCCATCTCCGTGACCTCACCCCAGCTATTTTGATTGAAAGGAGGGTTCTCTCCTCGAGGAAACATCTCAGTTGGAATTGAACTAGTCTCGTACAGCTCCGCGCTTGACCAAATCTCCGGAAGCTGAGTACTAGTCTCGAATGGGAATAAGTCTGGAACCTGACCACCGAGCTGGATTTCTCGAGATAAGGGGGTTGGAACTTCGTCTGCTGACGATGTACTTCTCGCACTACCGCGAGGATTCCTAGCCGTATGGAAAAGTAATTTGACCTTCTTCAATTTCTTCTTGACCAGCCTCAAGTTCTTGGCGGTCAATAGAATTTCGCTCTTGGCAATCTTGTGCATATCCGATGCCATCGAAGCTAAGTCCGCTGTCCTTCTGTGGATGTTTTCGACTTCTAAGACCGAACCTTCTTGAGAACGGAGGTAGAAATACTCGATGGCTCTGCCGCAGACATCTAGGCCTAGCACAAAGACGTCGGCGAAGGTAGAACTTCTAATCTTTGTGATCGGATGTTCAGTATCCGTCTCTTGTTCAACGACCGCGAACAACTCTCGTAGGCTGTTGCTAGATGCGAAAAAATCTGTCAGGAGCTCTTCAGATACATTTACACGATCTTCAACGGCTTCCAGGCGTGGGAAGAGGAGATGGATGATGGTGGTATGGTAAGCGGTCAGCACCAACGCCTTCGATAATGCATTCTCTACCTTGACCTCAAGTACCCTTACAGCGTTGACCAATACATCGCGAATCTTGAGGCAAAGCATTGGGATGCTCCAGTTTTGATTCAGCAAGAGACGGAGCTGATGGACAGGCTGAGATTGCCAGTTCTCAGCATGGGAGTTTTCTTCTGCCTCGTCCTTCCGTGGAAGGAGGGCATAGATATGTGCTGTCGTCGAAGCAATATGACTAAGGGGCCATAATTCATGTATCATGCCAGACTGCTTTGCTAATGTGGAGACATTATCAGAGGCAATGTCTAATTTCACAAGAGCTGAGGATGATTTGTCAACAGGTGGAAATTTGGTCGGCATCGTGGGTGGTAACAGTTGAGGGTACGGTTGATCAATCTGCATGAAAGACCAAAGTGTAATGGAGAACGTTAGCCAATACATATTGCGTACCAACTCTGCTTCCACTTCGGCAATGTCGACGCCGTTGACCTGGCTATGGCCGGTGCCAGGACGCTGGATTATCTCGGATTGAAGTCTTGTGACAATCCGACCAGCGTAGCCTAAGTAACAAGTGGCGCGCCTGGCGCGAGAAAGACAAAGTTCTAGTGGAGTTCAGAGTCAGCATCTCCACTCTTGGGTGACCGTGTTGTCACAAGAAATGAGCTGGGATATCGCCTCGTGAGACATCCGGAAAGTGGCAAGGACAGCTCCGAAAAGACTCACCATGCCATCCCAGCAGCATCAGCATTTGAACTGTTGAAAGACCGCTTTCGTTCACAGGTCGATCTCTCAGTTGTGACTCTGCCCACGTGAAGAGGATCTCCCTTTTTCCCTGGCAACATCATTCTCATGCACATAACTCGCGTCTGCAAGCATAACAGCAAGTAGTATAGGATCATGAGTATTACTCTTAAAGTTTCGTAGTAACAGTGTCTTGGAGATTATGTTTGATAGTGGGTGAACAGAGAACCAAACCTCTATCATCTGCATAGTCCGATGACTGTCGAAGTCATCTAGTGGGCTAAGATTTTCAGAGACGATAGATTTGAACATCGACGGAGTATTATCGGTTGCGAGGCTCACAGCATAGAATCTCGCACTAGAATCGTTGAGCTGGTGACAACCTAAATTGCCGAATCTGACTGAGAGCATCTCCACCAGCCCCTGGGTCATGGTGTAAAGTAGTTGTGCATAGCTGATTGTCCGGCGTGGCAGATCTTCGCCCGCCGAGCCCACAAGTGATTCCATTGTTGATGTAGGATCATTGCTAATCTTGCGATGGAAGGCTCTCAATGATTCTTGAAACTCATTCTTCGTAGCGTGCCCAGTATTCTTGAAGTCTTCGGCAAACATTTCTTCGAGCTCGGAGGCGAGCGTGGCGTTGTTGTCTTCGCTACTGACGCTCATCCTTCTTGGTGACTGGCCAAGCCTTTCAGAATTGTCCAGCCTCGAACCACTAGGAGTCGAAGCCGCATCAGTGGCATTGATATGAGAGTTAGTTGCTGAGGACTGGAGAGCAGCGGAGATGGTCTTCGAGCGGCCCGAGTCAATGTTGTCTTGAGAAGTGCCACGAGACGACTGTTTACGAATGGAGCCTCTCGGCGGCCGGCCTTTGGAGGCCTCTCTGACGTATACGCAGTCGATGTTTCGCTCCGAACAGGCACTGCATATGCTTTGACCCGAGCAACGAATTTTCCTTGACCTGCAGAAATTACAGCTACTGCGCATCGTTGGCGTAGCTGGTACAATGTCGTTAGGCAGTAGATCTTCAGGATGGTGACTTGCATACCTTTCATCTTGATTTTGGAGGCGAATGTGAGAAGATTACGTAATTCAGAAAGAGGACACGTTTCCCAGTAGACGGTGATTAGAAGATATGCCGCGTAATGCTTGTCCTCGCAAGGCGCCTGATTCCATCCGAGTTTGTCGGTTAAGCATGTAGTAAGATTGATAACTCGCCATCCGATCTTCAATAAGTCGGAGGGGCATTGAAGTTATGAAGGAATGAAGCATACGAGGCTTCTCGTAGTGATTGTCTTGTGAAGGTAATGTAATGGAAGGCAACTTTGGTTTGCCTTGTTAGACGCCAAGACAAGGGATCGACTCCGAAGCAGGACGACGGATCAGATTTAATAGTTCAAGACCAAGAGATTGAGAAACTCACCTCTGTCTGAACGTCCTGCTAAAAGGATTGGAAAGTTTTTCCAATGCGACGGAATTTTGAGGCTCATGTGTGCTGGGCTTACATTTCTTCAGCCGTTGCGAATCGGCAGGAACTTCCAGTCATCCAGCCGAGCGAGACACCTCTAGGCATGCATTCTCTCTTCTCTTACCTCAAATTCAGATTCCTTATGCAACAACCATGGTGCCGATGTAACCTTGGGATCCGCTTTCTAAAATCTGTCAGCACCAGTTCGGCTCATGGTGTCAATCGTTGGCTCAAGTCAGCCTGCCTTTTAGTTACACAGAGCCCTGAGCGACTGGTGGCGTCGATCTCTTCATGCTATCGTATGATGTTTCTCTAGAAATGGTAGCTTTTGACGAAGATGCGACGACGATCTTGCAAGGCGGGCCCCCAACTCTCGTTCCTAGATGCACGTGTCCGACAACGCAGAGTCTACAGATTTGGGGGGCTTGTTCAATTGACAGCTTTCGCACCCAGATACTCCCATTGCAATACTCCGTGCTCGCATAATCACAATTACTACACCCAATATTGATCGATAATCTCGGTGATCCTTATTCGCTTAGAAGCGAAGTGACAAACATGAGTACTTTAAGGTCATGACCCTTAGCGCAGGAGGGTCCTGACCTAAACCTGATGAGAAGAGATAAGCGAGCTGGAGGCTTGGCACGTTGCGGGCCCACATGTAAATACCTTATTACTCCCACCTCGACCGTACAGGTCGGCTTGTCCTACTCCCAGCTCGACATAGGTTGAATCAGACGAGGATGCAGCCATGACGTTACGACAGTTCATGAGCCTAGCTTGCGCTTCGAAGCTACGCATTTGGCAATCGATTAATGCGGTGACTCAAATTTTTTCCTATTGGTCTGAGCTTATTTATTGACGTTTGCCGTTCTGATCGATCGCAGAAACGTTGCGAAGTCAACTGTTTACTCACACAGAGAAAAAATTCAACAGGAGAAATGGTCTACAGACGCGAGACGAAGAACACGACGGTATTATCTTTCTACTAAGAACAAGTTTAGCAATGCGACAACGAAGCAGGAAAGTCAGATTGCAATTAAAGGATATGCTTCGAATCAAAACACCAGCGAGGGCAGCAAGAACATTGGAATTTCGCTTCCTTGTTCTGAGTGCTTTGACCCCGAGAGGGTGTATGGGATACGAGGTCTCATGGGGAGTAAGAGCATGAACTCATGATAAGAGTGTGATGAATGCACTGTGTGGGATTGTGATCACCTCACCACTTACTGATCTGTATAATAAAGGGGTGTGAGCACATGGATAGCCGGGATGGCTCAGATTTCGGCGCAGATGCAGGTGGGCACCTTGTTAGGCCTTTGTGCCTGTTGCCGCCAGTGAAGGTGGGCCCTAGGCCTGTGTGCCTGTTCCAGGTCTGTGTGCCTGTTCTAGGCCTGTGTGCCTGTTCTGGGCCTGTGCTTGTTGGGGATCTGAGTGCCTGATCGGTAACATGACGGACCGAAGCAAAATGGTATGCTACTTTCGAAAAGTGTAGATTTGCATGATTTGGCCTGCGATTGGCCCGGAGGAGGGGGTTGGGCAGTACGGAGGTAGGCTCAGCGTACTTTAGCTGAAGGTCAGAACACTCCTGCGCCAAAAGCCCTTCTACTGTTATGACTCCAAGGCACACGTAATAGTCATTCTCTGGTACAGCACCAGATAGCGCGTTCTCATATATTGAAAGGTACGTGTATCTCCAAATACTTGAGAAGCACCAGCGCTTTTTCATCGTTTAATGGAAAGTACCACGAAATCGCCCAACGATGTTATCGTAAGAACAAGGCGATTTCGGTGTTCGTGATCTGGACCCTCAAAGTTTTCTGATCCCTAATCAGGCTAACCTAAGGGTTGAAGAGGATACGAGAGATATATTATTATAGGAAGGTTTTATAGCCGGTAGCTATTAGTACGAGTCAGCCTTCTTTGTATGAATATTATTCATTCCAGAATAATGACATACGTTGATCCTCGGTTGGTAGCCATACAGCCACTTCAATCCCCACATCTACACAGATCCGGAGTCAGCTTTATCCTATTTGGAGAAGGATGTCATGTCGACAAAAGGTTTCGAGATCTAGAAATAGCTTCGCTCTGAACATTGAGCTTGCAGGAGAAGAAGCTCCGAGGATGTACCTACCCATCCCCATTCAGGTAAGTAAGCAAAAATCAGCTTCCGGACGAGAGGACCTAGTCCATAAGGGAGATTAGCTGTATGCACCTTGGCATAATTCTCGGAGAAGGCGACAAGAGCTTTGGCTCGTTCAACGCGTTTGTCACTGTAATCGCACAAGACTTGCTCCAGGCGTGAGCTGTCGCTTCGACGAGTTGTTGGGACATGATCTTCCTTTCCGTGACGAGTGCTGGCGAAGTATAAATGAAGAGCGTTAGCAAGCTCAGTGGCGTCTTCGATAGCTTGACAAGCACCCTAGTAACGAGCAGATTTAATAAGTTATTGTATCAAACACAATCACGTAATGCATACCTGGCCAAAAAAGGATGTCATCGAATGTGCGGCTGGTTTATCAAAGAGTCAGTCGGATACTATGACAAGAAGCAGCAAAGTGTATTGACATACCATCACCTAGCAGAGCAACTCTATGTTTAGACATTGTGGGAAGCTCTGCTTCCTCAAAAACATTGCTAGCAATAACGCGCTCCGAACGGTCAACGACTAAGCAAACAACAAGTAAGTAATCCCCTTCTCGAAAGGGACGGGGCCAGAGGCTTACTATCTTTGAACTCGCCACTCTTTGCAAAAGGATGGAATCTCTTGCCATAGACATCGTTGACCGTGCTAGGCGTAGTGTTCGCCCAAACAGATCGATCCATCTCTTCTTGGCCATTAACTTCGGCTTTCTACCTCACATTAACGTCCTGCTCCCCGTCCTGACTTGCGGTGAACCGACCTTCACACCAATATACCACTGTCTGTTTTCGATGCATGGCCATGTAGTGAGTATTGAGTCATCATAGAAAACCCAATTTGCGACACCGAGATCCTTCGGTCCCAAATTATCCAGGGGTGCCGTATAACCAGACATGTGTACCCTCCCGGTAAATCGAATCGTGTTCTTGCCGTTTATGCCAGCTTGACGCGCTAGGATTCGCCGAGTGACCGACCTGATTCCATCGGCACCCACAACCACCTGCGCATGAAATTTTGAGTCATCGGCAAGCTTGACACTAACATGAGACTCGGACGGATCGTCCTCTATATCAACAACAGCCGAGTTCAGAAGAACCGTATTCTTTCCGTCAGCGGCCTGATAAAGAAGATGATGGAAATGATGCCTTTCGATTGAATAGACTGGATACCCAAACGACGAGTCCACGCATGTGAAATCGAGAGTTCTCCAATATTTCTGATTCCGATGCATTTGGATCTTGTTTACGCTTTGCCCGTGGCGAACTATGTCATCATACAGACCCAATTGATCTAACACACGCAAGGCATTTGGAGCAAGCGAAATTCCTGCTCCTGCAGGTGAGACCTGTAGACCAATTCTTGGGTCAGTGTTTCTGCTCTAGAGAACTAATCATACCACGGGTATGACTCCGGAGTAGTAAATGTGACAGTCCCAAAGGGGCGGGAAGAACTTTGAAAAGACCTACTTTTGGCGAACGCTCAAGGACCCGACAAGATATGTTCAACCTCTTGCATAGAGCTGCAAGGGTCAAGCCTCCAATGCCGCCTCCAATGATAAGAACTTGAGTCTCTTGGGTTGAAGGCATGTTGACAACAATTTATCGCTAACTGTGGTTCCTACAATGTCGCTCTGCTTTTCAAAGTAGAAAGGCAGTATATTCATATGATGGGAATAAATCGACTATGGAAAACTCATTGCTGAGCTGGTCAAGTATAAATCAAGAAAGTGCCGTTGCAGCACGGAGAGTTTTCGTAATTTTGGTTGTCGCTCGAATGATAGTCCGACGCGGATTATTGAGCACTCTCTGTGATGCATGAGACTTTGCTTCCGCGGCTTATTCTTGTATTTTCGGCTCGCCCCTTTAAAGACCGTTGACTGCAACGGGGCTGGTATCGACGCGGCGTGGAGTAAAGTGACACTGAACGGCCGCCGGGAGTCAGGCATGGTGCGAGTCTAAAATATGTTACGGACTGAATTCCTTAGTGCTGAGCCTGTAAGACCAGAAGCCTCGCCCGATCAGAGCGAGAATGGCGAGAGTGTTCAACAGATACTTTACAGATTGTTGCAAGATTTGGGCATGAGATCTCGTGACTAGCAAAGTCGCCAAGAAGCCAAGGAGCTAGACCATCAATAATTCTTGACGTTGGATTAGGTCGCCTGAAAACGGTGTTTCCAATCATGATAAAACCTACATCAACACTGGCGGCGTACAGCTTGATCAACATCTGGGGAATGAGCATTGATTTCCTTATCCTAGAAACTTCAACCATCATCGATATACATGTATATACACTGATAGCTCGAATGGATGAGTGACCGTGCTAAAAAGGGAAGAGTAGCTTGATTCCATCACCAATTCAAGTCTGCGAGTCCAACTTTGTTTTTCGCAAAATCAAACACGACATACTTGTCCTTGGCAAATGTTTCGCCGAAATTCCCCACTATCATATCTCCATCCCCAAGAGTCCGGACGTTGAGTACACATTTATCATCGATATTGTCCACATAATTAGAGGGAACAATCTCCCAAACTCTTTCGGATCCTCCAAACTGATATTCTATCTTGGGAAAGGTGGCCACCTTGGTGCAGTCAACCTCGTAGAAGGACTGATTACCGTTGTTTGGTGGTAAGCTCAGGGTAATAGGGGTTGCTGCGGTCGCCGAGATGAGGTTTTTGTACGCGTTTACGGACAGTGGTGCTCCACGACCATAACTGTGGTAAAACTCTGGGTCAGCATTTCCCCTCGCGGGTAAAATCTAAAATATGAGACATCACGATAGTGTAGCGACCCCTAAGTATTTCCCAAAAGCGCAGAAAGGCGTTGGAAAGACCTACCTTGCATGGTCGAAGACGGCACCAGCACCAGTAGACTCATTTAGTGCCTGGGGCTTGTCGCCTATACTCAGCCCGGTAATGTTGAGAGTCCAGTAGTTGTAGACACCCGGCTTGTATACAAAGTCGACCGTGTTTATCTCGGGTAAAGGTATGATGTCGTACCAAGAGAGTTCCCCTCTAACCAGGATGTGGTTGTAGCCACCAAGGGTCTGTAGAGCATCGTATCCTCCGCAGGTACTTTTGCTGATGTCGGCAGATCCGTTGTAGCAGTAATGGAAGGCCACGAAAGGCTGGGGCCATGTGCCGGCGACCCAAGCTTGGTAGAAGGGCGACTGTAATGACTCTGCAGAACATTGGTAAGTGAGTTGTTCCGGTATACATCTAGAGAGATGCTTACTGTCATCGCCCTCGAAGACTGGGGAAAGGCCGTAAACGCCAGCGAAAGGGAACAGCTTATCGGAAAGAACGGAATTCTTGACGTCTGCCGCCTGAATTGTCAGGGAGGCTGTGCTAGGACCAACTGTTTCGACCTCAGAGACATAGTCGACGGTGAGATCGTCGTAAAAAAAGAACTATTGACGATGTCGCGGTCAGCGTCGCGGCTCGAAGACATGTGTTGACTTGGGCCAAGGACTCAAAAGACAAATTAGGGTTGCGGAGCAGCGTACGTGGTTAGGGTTCCAGGTCCGAGTCGGGTACGAGGCCGACTGGTCCTGGAAGGTTGAGGACCGCGACTGATTGAAGACAGTCTGTCCCTTGGCGAAGCATTCATACAACCGTGACTCGTCACCATGGCAGCTTCTCTCCGTGAAGACATACTGACTGATCCAAGTCCAGTCCACGAAGGAGGTGATGCGCTGGGGAGGGGTGCCAAGAGAGATATTCCCAAGGAAGCCGAATTCATTCCATGTCAATGGGAGGTCAAAGCTGGTTCGAGGAGGAACAGGACTCCCACAAACCATACAAATCAGTGAGAGAAGAGCGGCGATGGAGATTGAGGTAGACTGATACATCTTGGCACTATTCTTGCTTGTTGACGGGACTCGAATTTCTTCTCTCGTCTCGACTCGGAGCTTCAGCGTCTTCTTCTATTGTCATATTCCTTGTTCACCCCCCTTTCGATTTAGTCTTGTCTACAATAGTCTCTGT
The DNA here is from genome assembly GCA_018902385.1 of Physcia stellaris. Classification (NCBI taxonomy): domain Eukaryota; kingdom Fungi; phylum Ascomycota; class Lecanoromycetes; order Caliciales; family Physciaceae; genus Physcia; species Physcia stellaris. The sequence goes on along the minus strand of JABSSW010000042.1, from coordinate 133,626 downwards.
CTCTTCTCAGTGTAGCTGTCTCCGACTCTCAGCTCTCTCGGCATCCTTGCCTTTTGCCGTAAAATGACCCGACGGCAAAGAAGTCTCCGTCAAAACGCGGCCTCAGCGGAGCCGCCCTCAAAGAGCGTTCCGCGCACTCTGTTCCTGGCTCCACGGTGGTTTCGTGAGAATACACCGCTTGTGTCATTAGACTTGAATAATGTATCACAACTTCATACCTGCTACGGTGCCAAGCACGTCATCCAGTCGACATGGCGCTGACCTCCATGGAGCGACAACGCCGTAGTGGCCGTGTACTTCTGCTCCGCCGAAACGCAAAGAGCCTTCCGCGCTCGGCACCACTGCCCGTGTACTATAAAGGAAAGGATCACTGTACATAAGAAGGGCACTGGAGGTGACAAGCTTTTGGCGAGCTGACCCAGAACGCCATCTCTATCTTCAGCTTCACCACTAATGGACAACATCATACACATCCAAGGCGACGAAGCATCGACTTTGACACCTCTCTTTCTGGTCCACGCCATATCTGGCTTGGCCCTACCCTACCTCGGTCTCGGCTCACTCTCGGATGAAAGCGATCAATTCAGCGGCAGTAGACCTGTATATGGCGTCAGCTCTCCCATCTACGGTCATAAGGATTACAAGCTGCCTTCCTCACTCGAAGATGTAGCTCGCCAGTACATCTCCTTCATCCAACGGGAAGTCCAACCTGAAGGGCCCTATATTCTAGGAGGCTGGTCGCTGGGGGGTACCATAGCTCTCAAAATGGCCTCGATATTAGAGTCCCGGGGCGAAAGCGTGCTACACGTGATCATGATCGATTCCCCCAACCCCGAGCTCTATCCCGCTTTTATCAACCGTCACGAGCAGGAGACCATTGCATCAATGACGTACAACCGAGTCGCGGGCCGGTACAACGCCGTCCTCGCGGACGATGACGGTGGCTCCGGCTCCGAGAGTACGGACGACGAAGAAGACTCCCATAGCAGCCTCGCCACCATACTCCCTCGTATGCGGAAACACATCTTCAACGGGCTTCACATGCTCGGCTCCGTCAATCCTGGAAATCACTTTCTCCCCACCACTGCCCTACCTCGGTCACACTCGTGAAGTGCTCATCTCTATCGCGACCAGCGCCAGCGCTTCGTGATGCGCGCAGAGATTTCGTTCAAAAGACTTTCCAAGACGAGCGCATGGGATGGCAGACGGCGCGGTTCAAGCAGTTCCGCACGGTCCGGTTCAGGGCACAACATGACAGCGCGTTCGATCCGACACATATAGGCGAATTAACGGTTATTTTGGGGGATGTTCTGGGAAAGATCCCTTGACCTTCATAGACTATATCAGTCACCGAGGCAGCCCTCGACGAAATACGAAATACATAGTAAAACCGTTGAGCGGTACTATTACGTTCTGAGTCAGTTTGGAGACAAAAAGTGGTAAATGATGCTTCCAGCACCGCAGCGATGTTGCAACGTTACCTGTAGAGCATGTCGTACGTAGTCCTTGATGTTCGCGTCTGCTGCTTCGGATAAGGATGTAGGAGGCGCAAGTTCGACCTCACACGAGGAGACAAGAACAGACAAGGGAACACGTTTCCCATGCCCCGGCACCGGATAGTGGATTTCAAATTCGCCTTCATTTGCTTAAAGCGACGAGCTCCTGGAAAGGGAAAACGGAAAAGCTGAAAATGAGGAAAAAGTCACTGTAAAAGGGCAAATTCACCTGGGCTAGCTGGCGTCCTTTCGAATTGCCTATCTCGCTACATTAGGAACCCAAAAAAAGGCTACCAGTACGCGCACCCCCTCTGCCCAAACCCTACGGCTATACCAGTTTTTTTATACGTGGTGTTGAGATATTTGTGAGACATGCGAAAGACTTTTAGGCTTGTCTCACGTCTGCCGCGTCTGTAAAGGTACTTTTCAATTGAATAAAGTCTGTATCGTCACCAACGAGTCATTCAATTCAACCAAGCGTCTCGCCGTCATTCGGAGAAAATTCAATCAATATCGCAGTCATATCATGCTTCGAAGTTTCAAAATTTGGCCTGTTTGATCTGAATGCTAGATCACATGTAAAGGGCAAATAGACGGCAGGCAGATCTCCAACAAAAAGGTCGGTTTTGTATGGCGAACTCGCACTTTGGCCGGAGATGAAAGATGGGGTTCGGACAGCTTCCGGGGGCAGCTCCGGGTACAGCCCCCGGGGAATGGGAGTGCGCATACCGGAATAGGGGGTGCGCGTACTGGCAGCCCAAAAAGAAAGCACCCAATTTTATTTTATTTGATAGTTAGGAATCAAGAACTCTATTACCATTTCTATGAGTACCCCTCGCTGTAACAATGCTATACCATTCTAAAAAGCCTTCGATCAACAGCCAACCTCGCGAACAACACAAGCAAAGCCCCAAAAAGTACCATGATGCCCGTGAAATCGATAAAGGCGCCAAAAGACCCGGACGAGCTAGCAATCAATGCGCCTCCAATCGGGCAGCCTACCAACACCCTGGAGAAGGGACTTGTCAGTGCTCCAGCACAACAGGATAGATCGGTACGATGAACATACCCAAAGGAACATACTGCCATCATGAGCCCGATTTTGACACCAATCATATTTATGTCGGCCGTGATCTGCGCGACACACGCCGACTGCAGCGAGATCAACCCGCCGGAGAAGAACCCGTAGAGCACGGAGAAGACGTAGATTGCGGTGGCGTCTCGCATGGAGTGAAGACACATGACGAGGATACCGGCGACAAGGGCACATATGAAGGTGATATTGAAACTGTGCAAGTCAGCATTCCACGCTAACAAAGCCTACAGGATGGATGTGGGCTGCTCGAACCGTCCCAGTTTGTCCGCCGAGATTCCAGATATGATACGGCCGGCGAAGGAGCCTGCATTCAATATGGCCAGAAGGTTGTTTGACATGTTCAGACTCATTCCATGGGCTAGCCCGTACGACGGTAGGTAGTAAAAGGGGATAAACATTCCCAGAAACACAAAGAACATGGCCGCTGTCAGTAAGTTGTATCTTCGGTCCGTGAAGATTGTTTTGATATCAGTCATCGACAGCTCCGTCGATTTCCTGGGCGGAAGTCGTGGTCTAATGAGGAGACATGATGGTGCCAGGAGAGCAAAGCACATGAAGCCTGCTATTCGGACTGTCCACGCAAAGCCGATGGTGCCGAAGAGTCGGTCAAGCATGAAAGGCCAGCAGATACCACCGACAGAGGAACCCGCGACGACGACACCGAGGGCAAGACCACGCTTACGGTCAAACCAGTGAGAAATAGCCGATATGGTCGGGTAGAAGCTGACAGAAAGGTCAGAGATCCGACATGGTTGGAGAAGGGGGCGCCGCACAGCATAGTGTCTCCAATGCCGAACATAATCCCTTGCGCAAGTATGAACTGGTATAATTCGGATGATAGACTGGTGAACATGACAGAAAGGACGTAGATCAATGTTCCCGAGATCATCAGCGCTTTAGAGCCGTGGGTATCAAAGATAGGGCCCACGACCATTCCTCCAATAAATAGAAGGAAGAGCTGAGATGTCAGTAATTGTATATAATCAGTGTCAAGAGGATTTTCAGAGCACAAGGTACCTGAATAGAGCCAATCCATGAGATAACACTGGCAGAGATGCCTTGAAGAATCTCCCTCTGATAATAGACTTGGAATACTCCAAAGGAATTGAGTAGTCCTAGTGAAAAATTAGCGTCCAGCTACTTGGTGATGTTGGTGACAAAAGTACCAAAGGTTGCGAAATACGTGAGAAAGCCACCAAGCACAACCAGCCAAGCTCGAAGACCGCCGTCCGGCGCAGGGCTGTCCATTGTTCCCGTTTCCTTGGTGCGTTCATCTGTGTCAGGACTGAGTGATCTAGAGCTGCTTGATGTTCCCATGGTCACGAGTATCTGTTGATGGGGCGAGGATTGAGCAATACAGACAGGGGAGAAGAGATAGAGAGAGATGTGAGGGAATAAGTATGAAAGCTACGTTCTACGTAATTCACGGGCGTCAGGGCTTTTTTGCCCGCTCCAGAAGTCATTCACAGGCAAATCACTGGACAAGTCAAGGGGTGGCAGGCGCAGAAGAAATCGCCGTTCCGCCGCGGAGCCATGCCAGCCATCAGACTGATCAATGGGTATGGACACCTTCCCCGTGAGATTCCGCATAGAGCCGGAACTTAGGGCAGAGCGAGACGCGACTCTTGACAGTCGGTACTCAGTTTATATTAATGCGGAGCCGTCCTTGATCGCGGAAGCTGAAGACTCGAAAGATTCAATTGAGAATGCAAGACGAGATGGATATTTTGCCGACCACTAACGCCTTGGCGCTATCACGCTTAGTCATACCAAACCTGTTCCCTTCCCTCGCGTCCTTCGTTCTCTTAATATCAGCCAGTCTGCTTTTCGCGGCGCTGAGTCGCTTCACCAAAGCAGAGAAAGTTCCCTGCGCTCATGATGGCTGGCCCATCGTGGGCAACATCGTCAGCTACTCGAGAGATCCGCTATCCTACCTGCGCAAGGCGATTGCACAGCATGGCCCGGTCTTTGAGGTGAACATGATCTTCACAAGTACCCTCTGGTTGCGAGGAACAGATCTGAACAAAGCCTACTTTGAGACTAAAGAAGTCAGTTTCGCTGGCGTGTCTAGACTGCCTCTTTGCGGACCGCTGATCAAATGCAGGAAGTATGGTCTTTCGGAGATGGAATGGGCCTGTTCCTCAACAAGGTCGTCAGTCCGGGCTATTTCGACAATCTCAAGACCTTTGTCGCATCTTTGAGCCGTGGCATCAACCGTAAGGTCGCCCTGGATCACTACACCAATGTCGCGCGAACGACGTCACAATCCTTCTTCTCCAAAAATACCCAAAGTGCAGAGGTTGACCTCTTCGAGCACATCTCAAAGCTTGTACATGCGATCATAGTTCAATGTCTGATGGGGCCAGATTTCTACGAGAAGAACGGTGCAGAGCTGTATAGCCTTCTCCATGGTCTGGAAGCCGATATTGGGAACATCCTAAACTTCGTTCTTCCTGAATGGATACCTCATCCGGCGGCTTTACGTCTGAAGCGTAAGAAAGAAAGGATCGGAGCAATATTTGCCGAAAGGCTCAAGGAACGAAAGGCCAAACCTGAGGCATGGATCGATGCTCAGGACTACATTTCATATACGCTCAACGACAGCTCTACCGCGCATCTCAACGATCTCTATGCCGCCCATCACACTTTGCTCATGTTTGCCGCTCACACCAGTACGGTCGCAAGCATATCCTGGACGATTGTTGAGGTAGGTCGTCTTCGTGTCCGTTGCATTCTCACTCTCTGAAGAAGCTTATTCTTGATCCTAGCTTCTCAAGTCCCCTACAAGCATGGACGCACTCCGCCAAGAACTTAGCTGTGACCCAAATCCACTATCATCCAGGTACCTACAAGCAGCTCTCAAGGAGACTGGACGTCATTACTCCGGGATCAGCACACTTCGTCTAGCGCGTCAGTCGGTGGAAGTGCCAAAGACCGACATAATGGTCCCGCAAGGTTCTGTTGTATCTGTGTCTCCGTACCTTACCCACCACGACCCAGCAATATACCTCCACGCGGAGCAGTGGTATCCTGAACGTTGGCTGGAAGAGCCTGATCTTGCCAAGCGCCTGAACAAAGCCGGTCAGCTAGCGTATGTGCCTTTTGGAGCAGGCGCACATCGGTGTCCAGGGGAGAAGTTGGCCGGGATTATTGCGTCTGTTGTTGTGGGGACTCTAGCCCGAGATTTCGATATCGCGTGGGGTACGAAGGAAGGAGACACCAAGAGCTTGGATTTCTCGAAAATTGGAAGTCCTTGGTTGAAGGGCGATGCATCGGTGAAAATCACAAGGAGGGAAGCGTAGAGGGATCAATAATGGCCGGCTTATTGGAAATACTGCCTAAGACGTCATCGCTAGTACATCTCACAACTCTCACTCCTGATGCACTTGTCACTGCAGAAATTGATATATCGATACTAGCCGTGCCCCAAGCCCTGAAGATACTCACTCAGTAGACTTCGTTGATCTCTCGAGATGGAACCATTAGAGAGTAGACCATGATTTGCACATAGCACAAACAAAAAAGGACCAACAACAAACCCAGTGACCCTTGCAAGTAACAGGTTCTCTGCTCGACTTTTGTGCAGCTCGCCGAGTTTTCGTCTCCACAGTCATGGACCGCTGCAAAACCCCACGACTCGATACTAGTACTCTACTGCAGGGCCCGATTGACGAGATCCAAACGACCCGCAGGGAAAAGGGCGAAAGCAGGGACCATGTTCGGGAAGCTGTGGGGATCCAGTCTGGTATCCAAACATTTCGTGCCGTGTCGCTGCACACGTGGAGAAAAGTCTCCGTGCGCAGCGGACCATTTTCCACCTGCAATGCACAAGCGGGTGCCCCTGCAGTATACGATAGTACTATCTCAAAACTTTCCGTTTGGTTGAACAGGATGCCGTCGGAGGCTTTTGTACAATTTCCATGGCCTCCGTGATCCTCTCTTGCTAGATGTCCGTATGTGGCGTTCTAGATGTGGATGGCTTCAGCTGGACGACGATCGTCTGGCAGGTGTCCAGAGGACAGAACATATATATTGTGCTGTCTGGACTGCTCGACGTTCTTATGTTGTTATCGCATGCTTCCTGGACTTCCTTTCTTCTACGTCTTGATCTAGTAAAAAAATCATGTATCTCACAGTCCTCCTCTTGAGCCTAGTGACCTACTCTGCCATTACCGCCTGCAAGGCCATTCCACCATCTCTAAAGACATGTGCAACGCAAGCCTTGCATGGTTCAGATGCTCCGAAGCGGATAGTTACGCCTCAGGATGAGACTTATACTGATGCTCGGCTGGGTGAGAAAATACAGTAAGTTCAGAAAGCCGGAACACTAGCTGCTATGTATAAACTCCCTAACCTACTCATCTCCTAGGTTCGAGCAGTTCCCTGCACTTTTGGCCTACGTTAAAGATGCCAGCGAAGTGCCACCACTGATCCAATGCGCCAAGAGCATGGGAGTGAAGGCTGTTCCCAGGAATGGCGGTCATAGGTATTCTTCACCCTTCAGACTCTATCTCGCCTCCGATGTAAGGCATAAGATGAGGAGCTGTAGCCCCTGAACTCTGAACCAGTCTCGGAAAACACGCTTTCTGGTGCTCGTCGAGCAAGAACTGACTTGTATAGCTTTTCGTCATACTCCGCTCTCAATGACACCCTCGTCATCGACTTGGCGCATTTGAATCACGTCGAAGTCTCCCAGGATCTTAAATCAGCCAAAGTAGGAGCCGGTATCCGCCTCGGAGCGCTGTACACAGCTCTAGACGCTTATGGCACAACATTCGTCGGCGGGATTTGTCCCACCGTTGGCTTGACTGGCCTTATCGGTGCAGGAGGCTTCAACTTGCAGATGCGTGCTCTTGGAATATCCAGCGATCACGTTCTGGCCGCTCAAGTTGTGACAGCCGAGGGACAGACGCTGCTAGCGTCTCCATCGTCAAATCCGGATTTGTTTTGGGCCATTCGGGGCGGCGGCGGCGGTACCTATGGGATCTTGATCGAACTTACCCTCCAATTGACCCAACTTCCTCGATCTGCCATGGTTGCTATATCATGGAACGACACCAACGACCGATTCGACGTCGCGAAACGTTTTCTAGAGTGGGCACCGGCTCAGCCCAAAGAACTGACGAGCCAAGTCAACGTCTATCGAAATAAAGTACAGGTCCTAGGCTGGCATCTAGGCGGCTCCCAACAGGAGCTTCAAGCTCTTATCGATGGTTCCGGTCTACTGGAGATTGGCCATCCACAAAGCAACGTATCTGGTGGCTGCAATACCGATAACTCCCGCGTCTTTGGCTACACCGTTGAAGAATGCGTTCCCGACGCCAAAGTCGACGCTTCCATTCTCAACGTCGTCCCCGATGCCTTCGGCCAGTACGAGAACTCGCCGCAATTCAGCTTCGAAGAAACCCCGCTTTCGGGATCTCGCGCCACTGCTGATCCATGGCCCCGTTTCCGTCGCATGGCCAAATCGTTCTTTGTGCAGAAGGACAATCTCATGAGTGATGAAGTATTGCGTGATGTTGTTGATCGTATCGGACAGTTGGACGAGGCGTCGCAGGTTTGGGGGGAGTGGCATGCATGGAACATTTCTGGGACAGGAAACAATGCATTCGCGTGGAGCGAACAGGCGTACGCGCATCTGGAATTTCAGGCTCATGGGTCCAATGACTCGGAGACGCAGGCAGGCTATGAGAAATGGTTTGTCGACCTGGAAGGCTATTTACGGCCAAAACTTGGGTAGGTCCCAACATCTTTTTCTTTCTCTTCGTATATCTTTCATTCAAGATCTGGAAACCGTCAATAAAAGCTCAACGATACTGTGTACTTGCTGACTTTCTCGGTGTGGTTAGGCCTGCTTCATACGCTGGATACATGGACAGCAACATTTCCGTCGACCCACTTCAATCTTACTTCGGCGGAAATATATGCCGACTAGTGGATGTGAAGAAAGCATACGACCCAGATGACTTCTTCACCAACCCACAGGCAATTCAGCCGACATATGCATCATGCTAAGCCTTCTGCCGGGCCTGGTTGCGCGGTTGTTTTAAAGCATAGTATAGGGCGTACATAAGATTTCCATGTACATAGTTGCTCTTGGAAAAACATGCTTTCTTTTCCGCAGGATCTTTCTTTTCCGAAGATGCATGAATGGAACCCCCAACCCCGACATGGCTTCAGATCGCACCAATCATCCATGCATATCCAACTCTGACGAACACGATCCGCGCGAAATACACGAATTCGACAAGGGTGGTTTAACGGAGCAGTCTCTGTAGATGTGATAACAGGGGGCTGGAGCCACTAGTTTCATACTCAACTGAGCCTTTTTTGGCAGCTATCGTCAAGCGTCCCTGAGCTCGCTGTTAAGGTTCTGACCCTCTGAAAGCCAGAAAAGAGATTCTTCATGCATATATTGTAATGAGATTAAGCGTCCGCTAGCATCTTCCCCCACGAAGGGGCATCAATACCGTGCTTTCGCACTTAGCTATTGTTCAACGGAATTAACGTTTAAACGGTTTTGTATAGATGTTATTGTTATTGTTAACCATAAGTTCGAGAGGAGCAATTTTGAATAGTCTGTATCGAGATATTTCGTACTCACGACGCTTTGACGACAGGTTGTTGGTATCACAAGTAAAGAATGGCGGCAGCTGGGGCCTAGACAGTGCTGGTGTCTAATTGTATATTAGAAAAACCACCTCATCTAAATTTAATGTTTTCGGGGACGATAATGACGCGTATGAAAGATTCCAGCGTTTTTGCGCATAAGGCATCTAACCCATCACAAGACACATTGATAGAAGAGAGTTTTGCCATTAGGATAAAGACTAAGCAAGATTTGTGAGACTACAACCGTGGCTCTATCTAGCTTTGCCGATTTCTGAGTTCACTCATTTACCATCAGAGATGTATATCGCAATCGACACAGGTGGATTTGGTGTCCGTTTAACCCTATATCGAGTTATATGTATTTTTGGCCTACAGATTTCATAGCTCCTGACACATTCGTGCCGGACAATCTTCTGGTGTGCCTTGCCTCATGATACGGTGGGCTACTTTTGATGTAGCACTCGTCCCCAAGGTCCCGGGATTTAATGGTTGGGTGCATTTCTACTTCGAGGGTGGTGGTAGCGTTATATCGTAAGATTTTAGCTCAATGAAAAAAATGGAGTCCTTGGAAGGATGTATTTGCTGTGGAGGAGAGGATTCATATCCGTCGGTATCTACTATCGTACGATGGAGCACGCTAGTCCTAGGAGAAGTTTTCTTGGCTCGCTTATGTAAGCGGCGTTTTGGCTTGGCATTAGACCTTGTGGTTTTTTGCAGATTCAACATGCCACATAAAGACCCCCATACGCCAATTTGATTTGATTCCACCGATTCGATAGGTCCTTCGGAAGGCGGTTTTGGCGTCCTGCCCATGCGCTAATGATCCTGTTTTCTCGTGGGTGGTGATCGCTAACGTAGAATCATCGTCACTTTCAAGCCGCATAGCGGACCTCATACGGGGTCGGCTCCGAGTGCTTAAATGACATAATACTCAGTCATTCAATCAATGGTTGCCGTTCTAATATTGCTCTGGGACCAAAGAGCCTCTCTCAGGTCGTTCCGATCCGACAACGCTTCAAAGGAAAGGCAAGGCGTGTTCTCATAATGCATGATCCCGAGCTCCAAAGTGGCCTATTGGTCCATTCAGCTGCAATTAGCCTTTACCGAGTGAAAAAACTGAGGGGCATCTTTAATAGCCAAATAAAAGACGGCGTCTAGGAATCTTATGCATGCTACGTCACCCCACTGCTATGTGCATTGGTAGCTCAAGGCAAAAGAAGGCAAAGTGCACTTCGCCTCAATAGCGAGAATTCATTCCAAACATGGTGACATATGCTCTGCGCTAGTACTTCAGCTGTTTATGCTGCTTCTTCGTCATTATGAAGTCCACGGCCTCCTGGACTTCTTCCCACTTACCTCGAGCAATTTGGTCGAAGACTAACGAGGCTGAGAGTTGCTCTGGATGATTGTGACCGAAAGATTGTCTAGTCAAGAAACAGTTCGTGCTTTAAGTTACCAAATTTGCCACGTCCTAGGCTTTCGAAGCGATCTCCAACCAGTATATGCAATGGCCGAGGCCATCGTGATTCTGGGGGTGGCGGGCACCGTCGTAGGTCTCGCTTCTGAGGGTATAAAATTATGCCAAACTCTAGATCTTTACTGCGAAAAGGTCAAATCCTCGGAAAAAGAAGTCCAGGGAATCGCACGTGACATAAGAGACACAGCTGTTGTACTGGAACAATTAGGAGCAAACATAAAGTTGGAGGAAGAACTCTTGAGTAAGGTTATAGCCTATTCTCTGACTCCTCTCGATACCCACCGTTGCTGATACTAAAGGTAAATAGTTTGCAAGCCTGAATTTTACAGAACTGCGAAGCAGGATGTCCAGGAGTGTTCTGCAGTTTTTAAAGAGATTGAAGACACACTATGTATGTCTGCCAATGCAATCCGTAATGGTAAGGGCGAGATCATCACATTCGAAGTGAGAGGCCGTGGAAGATTCAAATGGCCATTCAAGCAAGGCAGGATGGTGTTATTGCGCAGTGATTTAGTAAGATTGAGATCGAGTTTGCATCTCATGGCGACTGTGATGATGCATGCCCGTGAACTACAAGAAAAGGCGATTTTGGATCGGTGCGTCTGCCCTATCTTTACAATTGCTGTAATGAACCTCATAGAAATGCAGGGAAAACTCTATCGGCGTCCAAATAGATGCGCTAAAGATCCAAACTCTGGAGCTCGAAACTGAGGCTGCGGAACAAAGGTACAAAACCTTGAGGCGAAAAGCAGATCAGGTAAAACTTCACTGGACGGAACAGACGATAGGAGATGAACGTATGGCAGAAAAAATAACGCTACAAGGCCCTGGGAGATCTAATCCTGTATTAAATGAGATCTATGTTTCAGAGACCCCTTGGGATTTGAGAATCGATCCAAAGGCAGGAAATCCGAATATACCTTTTTCTGATTGGAAAAACAACGACAGATTCGAGGAAATTGATAACGCTGTATTGGTAAATCGGAACGAGAAGATGCCCCTGGAGAATTTGGATAACCTTACCGATGAGCTGCGTCAAGGGAAGAAAGATGATGTCCTCTCAACGGGATGGCTAAAATTGGAAAACATGCTCCAGTGCATTGCTACTGAGCAAGATGAGCTGGCTCACTCACCCGCGAGTAGCAATACCCAAGACTCGCACGGCGTGAAAGTAGGTGACCAATATCATGACAGTGAAGAGCCATTTCTGCCGTTGAGCAAAGAGCAATCGTCATTGAGATCACACCAAGCCTCAGATAGGCGGAAGGGGGGTTCAATTAACACTAGCAGGAGTGAACCATCATCGAATAATGACGGAGGATGTAGTTCTGCCAGTGAGAGAGATTACGAGACTGAGCCAACCGCAAAACAACAAGCTACGGGCGGGATTGGTTCAAAAACTAATCATTCTGAGCCGGATTTGATTGCCTCTTACCACCATGAACGGGAAGCTGAATCTTTGGATCCTTACTCACTAGGACTGGATCTGCCGCTTGATGAGAACCACACTTCGTCTGTATATCGGGTGGAGCGACCTGAAACCAGTGAACTGTTGTCGAATGGCTCTCAAGGTCTGCATTGGAACGGGTCTGACAGATTGTCGATGGAGTCCAATGGTCTGGCCACGCCAATTCTCGCAGCCAATGCGCAACACCCCAAGCTCTCGGGAAAATACAATGACTTTCGAAAGTCTGGCTGCTCCTCCGACGGAGAACCCGATAATGAGGACTGGATAGCCTCATCACGCGAATTACCAACAGCACAGTCAGTCCAGCGACGGCCAAAAATATACAACGGGGAAGCAGGGGACTCCCTGGCCAAAGTTCACAGAGCTCACAAAGATGAAGACATTGAGCACTTTGAGACTGGAGAACATCAACCATTCCCTAAGTCAACCTCGAAAGATGTAAGCGACGGCACAGAGAGTGACGAGTATTCGATCAACCGCTTTCGAGTGCCTGACGATGCGTTTGACACAAATGATACTTATCCAAGCCACAATCCACCACATGCTATCCAAGAGAGCGATAGCAAGCTTACAGAATCTCAAAGTCAGGCGTCCAACAGCCTAAAATCCGAAGTCTCTAAAGCAACTACTGCGAGCCAGGATGCCGAGAGGAATAAAATGAATGAACTGCAAGTTGAAGTCACCGGAGCAGAGGTAAGGAGAGGTCGTTTTCGAGGTATGGCCAGAAGATTAAAATCAATACCGTCTTTGGTACCTACTCGAGTCCGTCCTTCGTCGTCGACTAAGACCAAGACCAAAGCACAAGAAAACAATGTTGTTCCGATAAGGTAAGAACATCGTTCGGAGCCTCTACTCCTGATCTAGTCGCTCAAGCTAAGTGTGGTCTGGAACAGAGAACCAGACGAAGCCTGTAAAGCGCCAAGTCCAGCTATTCCGTCCACGATACCAGGTCAGAGTCCACCTACAATGCCCTCACCAGATCGTTCAGTCCATTCTTTGAATCCCACGCCAAAGCACATCGGTCACGAGCCCGACGAATCTAAAACTCCTAATGATAAACCAGCAAACCAGGAGTTCCGTTCAACTGGCTACTTCCCACCTGGTACGAATGCAGTTTCACATCAGGATTGGTCAATCTGCGACCTCGGAAATCCCAGTGCCCTGTCGTACCCGAATGGGTGGATATGCAAATTTAGACCTGACTTCCTTCCCAGTTTAACTGCTTGGAACCTGCTGCGACTTTCGTCAGACTCGAACGAAGCTAGATCTTGGTTCAGAGTGAACAGAATGATGATGCATGTTGACGTCGAAGAGATACGTCATGTTATCGGAAAGCAGAGGGCAAAGCGTAAAAACCTGCTCGATAGATTCGCAAAGCTATCGGATTATCAGCAGCAACAAATCACGCGTCTATTGGAGGACCTAGAGACACTCGATTACCCGAAGAGTACAACCTGGACCTTTACGCTCCAGGCTCTACTGACTCAGCCTAAGAGTAAAGGTGGGAAGGATACAAAATCTATACAGGTATTTGTTGAAAGGCGGTTACAGCCAGGTAGCACGCCATCACACATGGCTACTGAGGTTCCAAATGGGTATCCTTTAAAATACTCCACAACCCAATACCCCCCGAACCTTGATTCTTCCGCGCCAGCTGATCCTCGACCGGATCCACCACCAGCACCGACAACGTCGTATATGCAGCCTGGTCATTCGCATAATTCAGATCCTGGAACCAACACTCAGCCGCAGCGTCACGCACCCAGCACGTCAGATTGGACAAATGCCAGTAAGAGTACATCAGCTCAGCCGAAGCACTACACGTCCAGTAGGCCAGCTTGGACTGGTACGAATACGACAACTCGACCCCAACAACCTATGCCTAGTACATCAAGTTTGACAGGTACGAGTACTAAAATTCAACCACAGCATCCCACGTCCAGTACGTCAGCTTGGAGCGATCCCAAATTGAATACAACAAATAATGCCAACGACGTCAGTGCAGGCTCTCGAACAGATAAGAAAAAACAAACTAGAAAAGAGCCAAGGTACCGCAGTGGCAAGGAGAGTACTGTCCGATTTGCTCCATTTCCTCGCACAGACCATGGCCACGGTGGTTCCACGAGGGAAAGTAGCCGGGAACCCTCATCACATAGCCAACGGCGGACGCCAGACAATGAAAGTCGCAATATTAAAGGCAGTTCATCCCTCTCTTCTATATCTGAAGAGTATCATAACGACTCCAAGAGCTCAGCAAGACGTGAGAATTACGCGCAAAAATCGCAAAAGGAAAACGACAAGGCGGCTCCAGAGAAAGGGCAAATTTTACCAGCTTCGCCTTACCAAGCTTCAAACCTTGATACGCTGCAGCATCAGGCTTTCGCCGCGGGCCAGTCGCCACGAATAGTGGAGAGTCTTCTAGCAAAATGGACTTTTTGGATATGCCTCAAATCGACGCTTTACAGATAGTGAATCATGTCGCTACAAAGACAACGCCTGAGGATGATGCGAAAACTCGAGCAGCAATCAAGAAGAAGATGCAGCAGAGGCGACAGACCGAACCGATTCCCGGAATGCCTGAGGTTGAAGGAATGGATTGAAGGTATCACCAAGAAACCTTTTTCTCATTCATCTCCACCACCGTATCTCGCTTGCAGCGGACTCTCGTCCATGCGACGATCAAGCAGCACTATGTGAAGCACATGAGAATTGTAAAAATTGGGAGACAGAATGTCATCGTCGTCATCACTACGCTATCGTAGCCGTATGCGCAGCCAATGCGGAAAAAGGACGGCTTATGATATCGTGAAATAGCGCTGCCATACCGTCACAACGAACAGAGCAGGAAGCGAAACATTTAGAGGTACATAGCTGGCGCCGATATTCTCTATATGGCTATGGCTTGACATCCATTCCCGAGCCCAAGCCGTTCTCATCCATCTCGTCATGTCAACCCGAGAACGAAGCCAAGACACCCGTACCCACAAAGACCAAGCTACACGCAATCACACTACATTCCTCTGATACCAGATCAGCCAAAGCTAAACCGGGTACCAAGAGCGAATGCTGAGCCAAGTATAGAAACAGCTGGAAGCTCTCCCAACACCCATCAAAGCAAGAGGGTCTTGCTCCGGACTCGGAACCACCATCGCACAACATGTCGCTGAAACATCGGACACGAGCGTGGGTATTCGAGCTTGCGAAGTGCGGCCCGCAGCCTTGCACGAGGAATGTTACTCGTATGTACTCATCCTCGTTAGGCTGCTGTTCCACGATTTAGAGGTTCCTCGGGTATTTAGGTAGCAAGGCACTCTTACGAAAGGGAAGCTTCATGATCTCCCACACACGCTCATGGTGAGTGAGATTGAAATTAGATTCAAAGATGAGGTTGGAAATGGGAATAGTCAGATACCTAGACTTATGAAGCACTGATGGATTTTGCAATGGGTGGGGATCCTGATCTTAGCTGCGATTACCCCGGTTATAATATATGCAAGTATTCTCTAGGTACGGAAGACACTCTAGTCAAATTTTCTCAAAAAAAATTTCAGTGGTGGGTCACAAAGGGAAGCAAACCCCAGACAATGGTCAGCTGACGGAGTATGTAACGCTGTCAAGGCGATAATGAGAAACTCGTGGTTTCTGTCCGGCCATACAAGCCGATTGTGCAGTGTACCGGGGGACCTTTCAATCACCACGGTCGGTGCCAAGAGGTGCTTGATTATATGCCCACATCCTACTTTAGATGGAATTATACATATACCCCCGGTATTGACCGCCGGCCACCGAATCTCCCGCCGAAGAAGGTGTCACCTAGAGGGCTGAGCTACTTGGAGCGTATGTACGGTACTCGTCAATACCTGCACTCGAAAGCTGCTTATACGAAGCTTTGATTCAGCCACTGGTACATGCGCTGCAATCGTTAACATTGAATCGGGAACTTGGGATGTCGATCGGGACCTCGAACTGTGGCAGGCGGCTGTGGCGGTAAAAAGAATGGTAAGTACAGAACTCGCAGCTCTCCTCTGCACATACTTCGGTGGCCTGTTACCGCCGAGATATTGTTCTTCAAAGTGATAATCTTGCACGCAATCCGACTGACTTGATTGGACCTATGTAGTGTGTTGACCGGAATATGATGGGGGTTGCTATGAATCAAGGTACTCTATGACTTGCACCCCGAGTCTGGATCAAAGCTGACAGCAACTAGCAGAATATGGTAGACTAGCCGTCGGACTGTCGCTGCCGTTACTGCTGCTCTCGAATATTACATAGCATATAGGTGCCGTTGCTCGCAGAGATAAATACACCGGATCGCCTGTCGAGGATGTAATTTGAGTGGCCAAAGAACATGAATTGGCACCTTGCTGGCTGCTAGAGCTCCGCTACTTTGGCTATGCAATATTCTTGTCCCGTTTTCTTACCTGTGATCAAATTCTCGAGTGCTAAGACAACACAATTTAGCAGGTTCCAAGCGAATCGTTCAGTCTGGAAATCTCGCTCAAACACTTAGAATATTCTTGGACAAATGCGGGACTCGATGAAAACTTTTGGTGTTTCTTCTCACTGTGCAACATTCCACCCCTATTCCCTTACATTTCGGTTGAAGAGAGTATCCCATTTCATGCTGGTCGGAACAAGAAAAATAGAGCTAGTGTCATGTAAGCATGACCGTGTATCCAAAGTGTGTGCCGCCAGCTGATACAACTCGCGTATCCTCGCGGAGTACTGATACCTGAGTACGTACTGGCGCTGCGGCACGGTTCCAATACCCTCAGCGTTGGGCAGATTCGGAGTACAGGATCCTCGAGATGTTTTCGTAGGTGTCCAAGAAATCAAGACCGCTTTTGCAGACATTCGCATCTAGAAAGAACATGGCTGCCGGGTATGACCAATGACAAGTTTCAATTCGGACTCAGCAGAGTTCTAGCTCGAAGAAAAGCTGCACCGATGCTTGTTGACTTGTGCAGCCTTGGAGCTTGGAACTCAGATACCATATGCGTGCAACGGAACCTATCAGTGACAGCAAAATAACAAGGGCTAAGTAAAGCAGACGAAACAAGAGGAGCACTTATCCTTGCCCGTTTGGCGAATACAGCTGTTGAGATCTTCCCTTAACGGGATCAACATCAGATGGCCTCTCAAAATCTCGGACCCTGTATCACAATGCCGAGAGCAATAACATCCAACCTCACAGGGTCCAAGACGAGGTAACAACCTAGGAATACGAAGGATATCTCTCAATGTCACCCAAGGTAGATCCTGTGTCTCGAGTTACATATTCAAGGATGTTGCGGGGCTTGTCATCACTGTATCCTATCACGCCGCTCGCTCGCTATTCCTGCTTGTTCAAAAAGAAAAAGTTAAGATCCATATCGGACGTGGAATCCTTGTCGCGTAGACCTCGCAATGACCTCTTGTTTCCGAGTGGTCGGTTTGCTGCCAGTCGCATTCCTCCACACCGCCGAACAATATTTTTCGCTTTTCAAGGAACAGAGTGAAAGGGAAAAAGCAGAATGAGTCGAACTCGTACGAAATCGTCCAGGCTAGACATGGATGCTAATGCAGAAATGACGAAATGAAAAAGATTTGAAAAAATTGATTTTCTAATTAAATAAAAAATCAATGTTTCATTTATTTCATTTTTCATTTTTCGTTTTTTTTTTTGCAAATATTTGCAAAAATCAATTGTAAAAATTTTTACATCAATTTTTGATGTAACATATTTCAATTTTTCGATTTTCGCACATTTTTTGATGTAATATTTCGTTCGATTTAATTAAAATTCGATTTTATTGTTTTTTCGTCGTCGCAATATGAACATCAAATTCAATTTCATTTCAAACAAAAACAATGTCGTTGTCGTCAAAAAAAACAATAACAACGATACATTCAAATTCAAACAAATTGTTCGCAAACGAATCACATTCGAAATAAAAAATCGTATTCGAATTGATAAAAATACACGTTTTCGTTTCATTTCGAAACGTTCGTTTTTTCAAAAATTCGTCAATTTTCGTCGCAAAATTTTTTTTTCGTTTGAACATTTCGAAAATCAAATCGAAAATTTCGACGATTTCGACGTTTACAACGATTTCGAATTTATCGACGTAAACGATAACGACGCATTCGATCAATTTCAAATTCGACGATTACGTTCGAAAACGACAAAAATTTAAAATTTGAAAAAATATCATGTTGATTTTCGTCGTCAATTAAAAATCAAAAAAATGAAAAAACAATTGAATATCAATTTCGTTATTCAACGTATGTTGTTTTTTTTTTACATTTTTTTCATTTTTTTGTTCGTCGTGTTTTTTGCGTTCGATTTTCAAAATTTTTATTTTCAAAACGTGTTTTTTACGCACGATTTGATCAATTCATATTTTGATTTATCGAATTTTTGAATTTTCATTTTTGCGTTCACGACGAAAATTCGCACGAATTTTTTGTTGAATAACAATTTCGAATATTCGAAAATTAAAAAAAAATATTTCAACGTGTCGTTGCGTTTGTTCAAAAACGTGTACAACGACACGTTGAAATTCAAAAATTTTTCGAAATTTTTTTTTTTTGATCAACGTTCAATGTTTTTGTCGATTTTCGTGCAAAAATTTTCAAAAATTTTTCATTTTTGTTGACGTCATTGAAAATGTATTGCAACATCGTGTTCGATTTCGTTCATTCGAACATGCGATACGAATTGATTTACGTCATGAATCAATATCGTGTTCGCATTTTGAAAACATATTTTTACAAAACGTGATCATCGATTTTGATTTGACATGAAAAAAATTTAATTCGAATTATACGCATTGATCAAAATATCGCAATCAATTGAATTATCAAACACGATATTATCGAATGAATGTTTAAAAATATCGTTATTATCGAATTCAATCAAAAATCGACGAATTCGTAATCGTTTTTCATTTTACGTACGATCAAAAAAAATTCGATCGTTTAACAATCAATAACGAAATTTGTTACGCGTTCAATAACAACAATCGTTGCGAATTTGAATTTTGCAAATGAAAACATATTTGTATCAAATGTTAACAATCAAATCATGACAAATTCGAATGTTCAAATATCAAAATCGTCAAATGATTAATCGATGCGTTTTTTTTATTTTTTTTTTTTTTTTTTTTTTATTTTTTTTTTATTTTTTTTTTTTTTTTTTTTTTTTCAAAAATGATTATGTCGACGTCAATCGAATGATCGTCGAAAAAATTTTTATATAACGTCGTTTTCGACAATTTTTTCGATTTCGAAATCAAAATGTCATTGAAAATCAAAATTTGAAAATTTTATTTGTTAAAACATTTCGATCAATATTTTGTTTCGAAATTGTTTAACATCATTAAACGAAACGCGAACGTCGAATATATCGAAAATAAAAAATTTTTCGTTTTTATCAATTATCGTTCGATCAACGAAATTTCAAATATATTCATTATCGATTTCAACAAACAACGAATTGTTCAACGAATGTCAAAAATGTTTTTTTTTTTCACATTACATTTGTTCATTTTTAAATTTGATATTCAAACACGACGACGAATGAAAACGTATTTACGATTTTTCGTATTCGAAAAACGATTCAATCAATGAAAACATCATTGAAAATGCAAAATTTTTGAAATACGTAACGTTCGATGAAATCATTGCGATATTCATATTTCAAAAACGTGATATTGTTATATTCAAAGAAAATTTCGTCAATGCATTCAAACACGTTTCGATGATTTTGTTGAATCGTTGATTATTCGATTTCGAATGAATGAAAATGTATTATATGAAATTGTTTTTATCGTTCGATTTACGTATTGTTTTTTTTTTATTCAATTTATTTGTTAAAACGTTGCATTAAATTTTGATCGAAGTTTGCGAATTTTGTTACGAACATGTTTGACAAATAGATTTGACAAATAGATAATTGATATAATATGTGATCGAACAACGAATTATATTTTAATTTTACGTTGAAATTAACGTGATTTGAAATTTAACGTCGCACATTGTTTGCAATTTCAACATTTTGTATTTATTTGTTTTTGCAAATTTATTGTTTTCGTTTAATTAATCAATATTACGTTTATTCAAACACGATTCATGATATTACAATAAATTTTCAATTTTTATCGTTCGTCGTGATACGCGAACGTTCAAAAATAAAATTTCAAATCGATTAAATTTTTTTGACGAAACAAACGACGAAAAATTCTGCTAATCAAACAAACGATCAAAAAATTTTTTTGACGAAACATTTGACGAAAATCGTGAAATAACAAATCGAATTTTCACGCAATCGACGATAAAAAACGAAAATTAACACGATTAATTTTTTTTTTTTTATCATTTTCAATTTTTCATTTTCAATTATGATTCGAAATCATCACGAAACAATTTTTTTCGAATTTTTTATTTCGATGAAACAACGTTTTAAAACGTTACGTGTCAACGTAAATCGTATATTGCATAAAATTAACGACAATTTTTTTAACGAAAATTTCGTTGATCAATTCAAACGTCGTCGATTTGTATCAACGATCGAATTCATAAAAATGAAAAATGACGAAATCATTCATTTTTTGAATATCGTCATTATCGATCAATTGAAATGATAAATCAATCATAAAGTCGATATCATGAATCGTGTTTGAATAAACGTAATATTGATTAATTAAACGAAAACAATAAGTTTGCAAAAACAAATAAATACAAAATGTTGAAATTGCAAACAATGTACGACGTTAAATTTCAAATCACGTTAATTTCAACGTAAAATTAAAACATAATTCGTTGTTCGATCACATATCATATCAATTATTTATTTGTCAAATTTATTTGTCAGACATGTTCGTAACATTATTTTTTTTTTTCGCGAACGTCGTTTCGACGATTCGTTGTTATTTCGAAATTGAAAAATTTTGTTGAAAATTTTGTTGATTAATTTGAATGTTTGCAAAATTCAAAAATTTCACGATTATCATTTTTCATTTTCAAATGTTTCGTTATTGTTTCAAAATTCGATAAAATTTGACAACAATTTTTGAAAATATTTTTGACACGATTCAATTTTTCATGCGACGTAAATTTTGATTGTAAATAACATCGAAACGATAACGAAATTTAAAAATTGCGAAAACGTTGTGAAAATGAAATCGAAATGAATGTATTGAATTCGAAATTTTCAAATTTTAATCGAATGTAATTTCGATTAATGTCAACATGACGATTTTTTTTCGAAAACGACGACGATTCGTTGAGAAATCGAATTCGTTAACGACGTTTTGAAATATTGAAATCAACGTTTTAAACGATTTTGAATTTGCAATCGTGAAATGAATGCGATAAAAATCGTTTATCACATCGCGAACATTATCAAATTTTTCGTTGTCGATATAATATCATGTTCGATTATGCGATTAATTCGATCAATTGACACGATATTGAAAACGATTGTAATGATATCGAAATTTCAAAATATCGTTCATTTTTTATTCGAAATTTTCGTTAATTATGACAAAATCAAAAATTCATTGATTTGATTTTCGAATGAATCACGAAAATTTTTGCGCAAAAATCAACAATGAAACACATCGTAAATATGCATGATTTCAAACAATTCGAATCGATATGAATTGTTCATACGTTGTAATATTTTGTAAAAATTTAATTTTTTGTCATCGAGTTTGTCAGACGATTTGATCGTTTTGATGTTTCGTCGATCGAAAAAAACGAAATTTTTTTCGACATATTTTACGATTTTTCGATGTTTGTTGATTTGAATTGTCATACGTTTTTAAATCATTTTTGCATGATTTCGTACGTAATTGAAAATATTTTGCATTGTGTCGATAATATTTTTTGTTTTGACGATCAAAAATCGTTTTTTCGTTGTAATATACGAAATAAAATCTGATGAAAAATTCATACGAAAATGAAAATTTTTATTGATGAAAAATGAAAATAATTTTGTTGTTGCAAATATTGCGTTGTTGTTTGCAAATTCGATCATGAACAATCAAACGTTTCAATCGTTTTGCATGTAATTGCAATATTGTCGCAATTGTTTTTCGATATTTTGATTGATTTTTTCGATTTGCTCATCGATTTTTGAATGAAAAACGATAAAAAATTTACATTTGATGTCGAGAATTCGACAAAATGTTTGTCAAACGAACGATATGAATTAAGAATTTCGATCAAACGTTATCGAAAAAAATAATTCATGTGTACGAAATACGTAATTAATAAATATTTTGATCGTGATTTCAACATTGATATTTTCGTCGTTGACGATACAAAACACGTAATAACGTTTTTTGTTAAATTTGTCAATTATCGTGCATATGACATTATGATCGTGAACGTCGAACAATTCGATAATGAAATTCATTGATATGTCGATTCAACGTTGCAAAAATATAATCAAAAAAATAAATAAATCGTTTTTGCGATTTTTGAAAATTTTCGTGCGTTAATATTCATGACAATTACGTACGTATCGACGAATCGTTTTGCGCATATTAAATTAATAATAATCGCGACGTATAAAATTTTTCATGCGATTAAAATTTGAATGTTTCGAAACAAAAAATTCATGAATTTTTTTGAAAAAATCAACGAATAAAAAAACATCGACGAATATTCAAAATCGATTTTTTCGATACAAAACGTCGTTTTTTTCATTGCAATTTCGTAAATCAATTTTATTCATTGAAATGAAATTTTGTTCGATGATTTCACGATAAATCGTGCAATCATCGTCAATTTTGTTGACAACAAAAATTCGTTCATAAATAAATTCGTCAATTTTCATCGCGTGAATTTCGAATCGTTTCGAAATAAACAATATTTGTTTTCGATATTGATGTCGTTCGTCAATATCGTTTTTTAATCGTGAATCAAACATACGAATCAAAATATTTGTTTTAACGTTTTGAATTTCGAATTGAAATTGAATGACAATATTGAATTTCGAAAAAATTTTTGTTCAACGAATTTGACGAAAAATTAATTTTTTTGACGTCATGAAAATTTTCAAATTTTTGTGATCGATGAAAATTTTGATCGATTTTTCAATGTTTTCAAATTCAAAACGTCAATGTTTTAAACAACGAATAATAATCAACAATTTTTTGTTATAAATTTCGTAATTGCATTCGATTGAAATCATGTTGCGATTATAAAAAATAACGAAATGCAAAATTTTTTCGTCGTCGTATTGAAATAATATTTTCGCATTAACGTAATCAAAAAAATCAATTTTCAAAATGATTTGTTTGATTCGATCGTAATGTCGTAATATGAAAATTTCGATCATCGTTTTTTTGAAAAAATTGAAAATTTTTTCGATTTCAACAATTCATTCGAAATTCACGAATTTTTTGATCATTCGAATGAAAATTCGAATTTTTTTCGAAAAATCACGAATAAATCGTCTGTAAAAATTGACGAAATTCACGAAAATTTGTATTTTTTTCAAATTTGTAAAACGTTTTCAATTGACAATGATTTTTATTTTTTTCGAATTCATGCGAAAATCATTCATCGATAATATGACGTTCAAAAATGTCATTTTTTTTTGAAAAATTCGCATTTTTCAATATTCATTTGTAATTCGATTTTTTTGAATTTTTTCAACATTTTACGAACGTGAACGATGTGTTTTTTTTTGAATTTGTTGTAAATGAAAATATCATTTAAATAAATTTGACAAAAATCGTTTAAAAAATTGAACAACAAATCGTTCATGTAATGTTGTCAATTCGCGAATTCGTTGATCAATTCGAAAAATAATATTCGATATTTGTACGATTTCATGAAAATAACGAATATGATGAATTTTTCATTTTTTTTATTCATTCGAAATTTGTTGAAAATCGATATAATATTCAGTTTGATCAAATATTTGCAATTTTGCATTTTAATTAAAATTTTTTCGATCAAAAAAATGAAATATCGATTGCGTTTCGTGATGTGATTAAATCGTCGATAATTCACACACAAACGTAATTGATCATTTGATTTAATTGCAAATAAAACGAACGAAACGTATGTTGTTTGATTGAATACAATGAAATTTTTTTAAAAATTATTTTTCAAATATTTTTTGAATTTTTGAAATTTGAATTCGAACAAAAAATATATTCGATTTCGAAACAATGTATTGTTATCGTTTAAAAATTCGATTTTGTGATCGTAAATTCGATGCGACGACAATTCAATTGTTTTTTGAAAATCGAATATTTTTGACAAATGTTTGAAATATTTCGATATTTTTTTCATTATACGTTCAAAAATCGATTTGATTTGTTCGTATTTTAAAATTTTTTTGATCATGACGACAATTTTCAACGATTCAAAATTTGTTCGCAATATTTTGAATGCGAAATCGATTTAATTGATCGTAATAAAAAAACATTGCATTTTTTGTTTTCGATTTTTGAAATCGACGAATAAACAAAAAAAAATCGCATCAATTATCGCGATATTTATCGAATCGTTTGAATTCAATTTCGAAAATGAAAAAATTTCGAATTGTTATTTTTTGATTTTTCAACGTTTGTTGCGTTGTTTTTTCAAGTTTTTTTTTTTGACGAATGTCGTTTTCGTAATTGTTGTGATATCAATTTTTGAATGATTTGATTTAACGACGAACGATTCATCATTTTGATCGATTTTCGAATGAATAAAACAATCGAAACATTCTGAATCGAATACGTTTAATTTGTTTTGTATATAAAACGTTGAAAAATTAAATTGCGAACGAAATAAAATCGTATATCGAAATTTTATTGCAACAATATGTTTCGCGTTATTTGTTTTCGATAAAAAAACATCGCGACGTCAATTAAATACGTTTTATCGACGATTTGAATCAAAAATTTTCAAACGTCGAATTTGCATTGTTTTGATAAATATATTATCATAATGATTACATTTGAACGATTTGAAAATCAATTTATCGTAAATTATATTCAAAATAATTTTATGTTTGTTTATTCACGATTTTTTTAAAATTATCGAATGATTGTTCAAATCGATGATAAACAAAAAAATTGTCAATTCGAAATGCAAATCAATTGTCAATTTGAAATAAATGACATAAATTATTGAAAAAATTTGACGATCGTCGAATTCGATAATGAATTTCGATTTTAATAAAAATACGAAATTTATGTTTAACATGTTGCATACAAATTGCGCAATTTTTTTATCAATGAAAACATAATCAATTGCATCAATGTTTATTAAAATTTTTAATTTATGTTTATTATCGTTGAATGACAACGTACAATTAATGATTAAAAATCGTTTAACAAAAAAATCAAACAATTCGTTATAGAACACAACCTATAAAAAAATATCTATCGTTTCCTCTACAAAAGTTTACTTCCTTATTGGGTTAGACCAATCTTGGCGAAGAACATCAAAGTTTTGGTGCAACTTTTTCGCACATTGCACACCAACCAAGAACTTGATATGATTTTTGTTTATGTAGTCAAAGTTGTAGAGTTTAATGAGGGAATCCAATACTGTAACGTTTGTTAAATTCTGACGTGGGCGCATCGAGTTATTGAAATGCGGAGTTTTGATCGCATACAAATTGATGGATTCGGGGTTCGATGATCCAAACACCAACAACAACATCAACTTCAACTCCATATCAACTCAACCACGAGAATTTCAACGAATCCCAACAAATCATGCAGCTGACGTTGGATTTAGGCCTTCCTACTACGGCGCGTTCGCGTGGTGCAGCAAATCGCCATGCCAAAGAGCGAGAGAAACGGGGTGCTCTCCAGAAACTTACTCCTACTTCTACGTCTACCTTTACTTCTGCTGCTGCATCGATCGAAATCAGCGCTCCCTACGAATGTCATTCAATGACTGTTACACCTCAAACACCCGTCGAGTTTCGAGAGCCTCACTACACAATCAATGGCCGAAATGGAATGACGTTGGATAGACAAGAGCCTGGAATCTATCCGGTCCCACAGCCAGCTATTATTCAGGATCCAATGACTAAAGCACGTCCCATGTTTGACGTTGCATTCGATGTTTCAAAGGTTAAGACACATACGCGTTCTCAAGTGGAATCACAGCAAAAACTGCTGCAAAAGGATCAGGAAGCTTGGGAGGGTCAGATCTTTCAATACTTTTGGCGATTGGAACGATCTGAAATCATACGAATCAATGGAGAACTTTCTTCGGATCTCGAATATCGGTTAGGACTGTCTGGAGGGGCTTTGTTTCAAGAGCATTTTCGTTTTCAACCTTGGACGGAGCGTTCTGTATGGAGTGGTTATGCTCATTGCAAATTCAAGAAGTATTACTCTCCTCTTTCTACGGCTGTTCGAGCCAACGATGAGGAGAAAATTCGCTTGCATATGAGGGAGGAAATAGTCAGACATAGCAGTCGTTTTCTTCTCAAATCGTTGACGAAATACGCCTGCAATGCGATGCAAAGAAAGAGATGGAAACTTGATCCTCCACACAATATCCCAACCCCGAAGAAGCTCAACTTGCAAAGGATATCAAGCGGGCGAAAAAGGCGAACGAAAGAGTGAAAGCGGAGGCAACAAGAATAGAAAGGGAAAAGCATTCAGCTTGGCCAGACGAGCCGGACGATTCTGATGAGTCGGACGATACATATATGACCGACGAATCGATCGATTCTGACAATCGTTCTGACGACGACGAGGGAGTGCAATGGAGCGAGTTGGTTGAATTGAGAACCGAAGCAGACGAGCATAAATGGAAGCAAAAAGAGAGCTTTACTCGAGTATGCCATGGTCGATATAACCTCCACGAATTGCCCTCTTCAGGCCGAATCGACCTCCACCAAATGCCTTATCAAATGCTCCACCGAATGCTCCACCAAATGCCTCAGCAAATGCCTCACCGAATGCCTCACCGAATGCCTCACCGAATGCCTCACCGAATGCCTCCATGCGCGGATCACTTCCGCAGGCATACACCGATGCAAAGACTGCAGATTCGAGCTTTTCGAGCCTTAATAAGCCAGAAGACCTCGCTGGAGAAACAGGCCCGATTTGTATGGCATATTCTCGATATCTCTGCCGCAGATGGCCAGGCCAGTCAGAATTCTGGGACCAGCATATGTACATAGTATCCAGAATGGCCAATATCAGGGCAAATCTATCCTGATACCCTATTGCGCTATACCCAATCGAGAACCATGATATGCTTCGAAGATATGGTCAAATGACTGCAATTTCTGCAGTTCAGACTCCATGCCTGGCATTGAGACCCCCAGTTATGGACTTCAGATTTGCGGCACTCTTTCCCGATTTAGCTAGCTCAGGGTCTACTTGGCGGCCAACCACCAAAAATGTAGTTTGTTGTTGCAGTTGATTTACAACCTGCACATCAATCAGCAATCAAGTATAATTTCCACTTATCTAGCCAGGATTGTAGAGCAGAATGAGCGCATTCCAATGCTGCAAAAATAACAGAAATCGGTTCATTATCGCAATAGTTCTGGGGCTTGAAAGGTCATGCTAGAAATGTGCCTGTAGAACAACTCCGCAACAACGCCTGCGAAGCAACAATGCCATATCCACCATAACTCAATGCGCACTCGCTCGATTTTCGATATTTTTGATTCTTTGAATAGTACTCACTTCGTGCTTCAAAACAAGCCTTCGAGTGTATGGTTTACTTACTGGGTTAAGAAGCTATTAAGGTGCGAAATCGATGAGATCGCAAGGGACCCTGATTTCGTAATCTTATCAGATTTGACCCTAACCCTAAGAGTTCTCGACAAAGTTTTTTTTTCGAAAACTTCCGGGCCTACTTTTTAAAAAAAAATTTTTAAATTTTCATCAATCGCGTTTTTTGATGCTAATTATCAATTTTTCGAATCAAATTCGTTCGATTCGTTGATCGTGTTCATGTAAAACATTTGATTTTGTTCAATGACGTTTTTGATGTTTGTAAACGTTCGAACATTTTTTTCATACGTGATCGATTTTATCGCATGTGAAACATTTGTTCGTGACGATTAATTTGTTTGTCATCGAATCACGAATTTTGATTTCAATGTTAAAATAAAAATGAACGACAAATTTCACAAAAAAAATCGAAATAACAAATTTCGTAAAAAACATCGAAATCGAAACGACAAAAATTAATTTGAATTGAAACAATTCAAAACGTTGTTGACATATCGCGATTTTTTTTTTTCGAAAATTCGATTGTCGATTGTATATTTGTTGCAAAATGATTCGAATTTCATCGAACGTGATAAATTCACGTGAATATATATTCATTTTTTTTTTCAAATTTCAAAAAATTTTGTTCATCAATTTTTCGATTTTGATGATTTCGTTATAATCAATTAAATTGTTAAAACGAAAAAAAATGAAATAAAAAAATTAAAAATTTTGAATATTCATGATCAATGTTCGAAATTGATTACGCATATTGCGTTTAAAATCAAAATTTTCGTAAATAATGTTCAAAAATTTCAACATCATATGTCAAATTTTGAAATGATTCATATCAATATTACGAATCGATTGTATATGATTATCAACATCATTTTCAATTCAATCAATCACAATAATGATTGCGATCATGTTCGTGTCGTAATAATCAACGTTTTTCGTCATTTTATCGTGTATTTTTGTTTTTCAAACACGTCAAATTAATTTTATTTCATCGATTTAAAAAAATTTGAATGTGTTTTGAAACGTCGTTTGTTTTTTGAAAAAAATTAATTACGTTGATTTTATCGTCGTTTTTTTATCGTCGACGTCAAATTTCGTGTACGATCGCGAATTTTGATCAATAAAACGTCGTGATTTTTTTTCAAAAATGTAATTTTTTTGTTTAATCAAAAATAAATCACGTTGTTTTTCGTATTCGTTTTTCAAAATATTTAATTTTCGACGTATTTTATTTAATTCGACATTCGTATTGATTCGAAATTCGTCACGATCGACGTTGACAATATTGTACAAATTCTGATATTGAATCAAAACGTTCAAATAAAATCACGATCGATGCGTAATCGATCAAATTTCTTTAAAAAATCGACGACTTTATGATTGATTATCATTTCAATTGATCGATGAAACGATATTTTGAAAATAAATGATTTCGTCATTTTTCATTTTTATGAATTCGATCGTTGATACAAATCGACGACGTTTAAATTGATCAACGAAATTTTCGTCAAAAAAATTGTCGTTAATTTTATGCAACATACGATTCACGTTGACACGTAACGTTTTAAAACGTTGTTTCATCGAAATAAAAAATTCGAAAAAAATTGTTTCGTGATGATTTCGAATCATAACTGAAAATGAAAAATTGAAAATGATAAAAAAAAAAAAATTAATCGTGTCAATTTTCGTCTTTTATCGTCGATTGCGTGAAAATTCGATTTGTTATTTTACGATTTTCGTCAAATGTTTCGTCAAAAAATTTTTTTGATCGTTTGTTTGATCAACAGAATTTTTCGTCGTTTGTTTCGTCAAAAAAATTTAATCGATTTGAAATTTTATTTTTGAACGTTCGCGTATCACGACGAACGATAAAAATTGAAAATTTATTGTAATATCATGAATCGTGTTTGAATAAACGTAATATTGATTAATTAAACGAAAACAATAAATTTGCAAAAACAAATAAATACAAAATGTTGAAATTGCAAACAATGTGCGACGTTAAATTTCAAATCACGTTAATTTCAACGTAAAATTAAAATATAATTCGCTGTTCGATCACATATCATATCAACTATTTATTTGTCAAACTTATTTGTCAAACATGTTCGTAACAATCGTCGACTTTTTAAAAAAATTTGATCGATTACGCATCGATTGTGATAATTATTTGAACGTTTTGATTCAATATCAAAATTTGTACAATATTGTCAACGTCGATCGTGACGAATTGATCAATACGAATGTCGAATTAAATAAAATACGTCGAAAATTGAATATTTTGAAAAACGAATACGAAAAACAACGTAATTTATTTTTGATCAAACAAAAAAATTACATTTTTTGAAAAAAAATCACGACGTTTTGTTGATTAAAATTCGCGATCGTACACGAAATCTTGACGTCAACGATAAAAAAAACGACGATAAAATCAACGTAATTAATTTTTTTCAAAAAAACAAACGACGTTTCAAAACACATTCAAATTTTTTTAAATTTATCGATGAAATAAAATTCATTTGATATATTTGAAAAACAAAAATACACGATAAAATGACGATTAACGTTGATTATTACGACACGAACATGATCGCAATCATTATTATAATTGATTGAATTGAAAATAATGTCGATAATCATATACAATCGATTCGTGACATTAATATGAATCATTTTAAAATTTGACATATGATGTTGAAATTTTTGAACATTATTTACGAAAATTTTGATTTCAAACGCAATATGCGTAATCAATTTCGAACATTGATCATGAATATTCAAAAATTTTAATTTTTTTATTTCATTTTTTTTCGTTTTAGCAATTCAATTGATTATAACGAAATCATCAAAATCGAAAAATTGATGAACAAAATTTTTTGAAATTTGAAAAAAACGATAAATGTATATTCACATGAATTTATTACGTTCGATAAAATTCGAATCATTTTGCAACAAATATACAATCGATAATCGAATTTTCGAAAAAAAAAATTGCGACACGTCAACAACGTTTTGAATTGTTTTAATTTAAATCAATTTTTGTCGTTTCGATTTCGATGTTTTTTACGAAATTTGTTATTTCGATTTTTTTCGTGAAATTTGTCGTTTATTTTTATTTCAACGTTGAAATCAAAATTCGTAATTCGATGACAAACAAATTGATCGTTACGAATAAATGTTTTATATGCGATGAAATCGATCACGTATGAAAAAAATGTTCGAACATTCACAAACATCAAAAACGTCATTGACACAAAATGTAAATGTTTTACATGAACATGATCAACGAATCGAACGAATTTGATTCGAAAAATTGATAATTCACATCAAAAACGCGATTGATGAATGTTTAAAAATTTTTTTTATTCATTATGACGAATTGTTTGATTTTTTTGTTAAACGATTTTTAATCATCAATTGTACGTTGTCATTCAACGATAATAAACATAAATTAAAAATTTTAATAAACATTGATGCAATTGATTATGTTTTCATTGATAAAAAAATTGCGCAATTTGTATGCAACATGTTGAACATGAATTTCGTATTTTTATTAAAATCGAAATTCATTATCGAATTCGACGATCGTTAAATTTTTTCAATAATTCATGTCATTTATTTCAAATTGACAATTGATTTGCATTTCGAATTGACAATTTTTTTGTTCATCATCGATTTGAACAATCATTC
Source organism: Physcia stellaris (assembly GCA_018902385.1). Lineage (NCBI taxonomy): Eukaryota > Fungi > Ascomycota > Lecanoromycetes > Caliciales > Physciaceae > Physcia > Physcia stellaris. The sequence goes on along the minus strand of JABSSW010000042.1, from coordinate 102,080 downwards.
GATAATTTTAAAAAAATCGTGAATAAACAAACATAAAATTATTTTGAATATGATTTACGATAAATTGATTTTCAAATCGTTCAAATATAATCATTATGATAATATATTCATCAAAATAATGCAAATTCGACGTTTGAAAATTTTTAATTCAAATCGTCGATGAAACGTATTTAATTGACGTCGCGATATTTTTTTATCGAAAACAAATAACGCGAAACATATTGTTGCAATAAAATTTCGATATACGATTTTATTTCGTTCGCAATTTAATTTTTTAACGTTTTATATACAAAACGAATTAAACGTATTCGATTCAAAATATTTCGATTGTTTTATTCATTCGAAAATCGATCAAAATGACGAATCGTTCGTCGTCGAATCAAATCATTCAAAAATTGATATCATAACAATTACGAAAACGACATTCGTCAAAAAAAAAAAATTTGAAAAAACAACGCAACAAACGTTGAAAAATTAAAAAACAACAATTCGAAATTTTTTCATTTTCGAAATTGAATTCAAACGATTCGATGAATATCGCGATAATTGATGCGATTTTTTTTTGTTTATTCGTCGATTTCAAAAATCGAAAACAAAAAATGCAATGTTTTTTCATTACGATCAATCAAATCGATTTCGCATTCAAAACATTGCGAACAAATTTTGAATCGTTGAAAATTGTCGTCATGATCAAAAAAATTTTGAAACACGAACAAATCAAATCGATTTTTGAACGTATAATGAAAAAAATATCGAAATATTTCAAACATTTGTCAAAAATATTCGATTTTCAAAAAACAATTGAATTGTCGTCGCATCGAATTTACGATCACAAAATCGAATTTTTAAACGATAACAATACATTGTTTCGAAATCGAATATATTTTTTGTTCGAATTCAAATTTCAAAAATTCAAAAAATATTTGAAAAATAATTTTTAAAAAAATTTCATTGTATTCAATCAAACAACATACGTTTCGTTCGTTTTATTTGCAATTAAATCAAATGATCAATTACGTTTGTGTGTGAATTATCGACGATTTAATCACATCACGAAACGCAATCGATATTTCATTTTTTTGATCGAAAAAATTTTAATTAAAATGCAAAATTGCAAATATTTGATCAAATTGAATATCATATCGATTTTCAACAAATTTCGAATGAATAAAAAAAATGAAAAATTCATCATATTCGTTATTTTCATGAAATCGTACAAATATCGAATATTATTTTTCGAATTGATCAACGAATTCGCGAATTGACAACATTACATGAACGATTTGTTGTTCAATTTTTTAAACGATTTTTGTCAAATTTATTTAAATGATATTTTCATTTACAACAAATTCAAAAAAAAACACATCGTTCACGTTCGTAAAATGTTGAAAAAATTCAAAAAAATCGAATTACAAATGAATATTGAAAAATGCGAATTTTTCAAAAAAAAAATGACATTTTTGAACGTCATATTATCGATGAATGATTTTCGCATAAATTCGAAAAAAATAAAAATCATTGTCAATTGAAAACGTTTTACAAATTCGAAAAAAATGCAAATTTTCGTGAATTTCGTCAATTTTTACAAACGATTTATTCGTGATTTTTCGAAAAATTCGAATTTTCATTCGAATGATCAAAAAGTTCGTGAATTTCGAATGAATTGTTGAAATCGAAAAATTTTCAATTTTTTCAAAAAAACGATGATCGAAATTTTCATATTACGACATTACGATCGAATCAAACAAATCATTTTGAAAATTGATTTTTTGATTACGTTAATGCGAAAATATTATTTCAATACGACGACGAAAAAATTTTGCATTTCGTTGTTTTTTATAATCGCAACATGATTTCAATCGAATGCAATTACGAAATTTATAACAAAAAATTGTTGATCATTATTCGTTGTTTAAAACATTGACGTTTTAAATTTGAAAACATTGAAAAATCGATCAAAATTTTCATCGATCACAAAAATTTGAAAATTTTCATGACATCAAAAAAATTAATTTTTCGTCAAATTCGTTGAACAGAAATTTTTTCGAAATTCAATATTGTCATTCAATTTCAATTCGAAATTTAAAACGTTAAAACAAATATTTTGATTCGTATATTTGATTCACGATCAAAAAACGATATTGACGAACGACATCAATATCGAAAACAAATATTGTTTATTTCGAAACGATTCGAAATTCACGCGATGAAAATTAACGAATTTATTTATGAACGAGTTTTTGTTGTTAACAAAATTGACGATGATTGCACGATTTATCGTGAAATTATCGAACAAAATTTTATTTCAATGAATGAAATTGATTTACGAAATTGCATTGAAAAAAACGACGTTTTGTATCGAAAAAATCGATTTTGAATGTTCGTCGATGTTTTTTTATTCGTTGATTTTTTCAAAAAAATTCATGAATTTTTTGTTTCGAAACATTCAAATTTTAATCGCATAAAAAATTTTATACGTCGCGATTATTATTGATTCAATATGCGCAAAACGATTCGTCGATACGTACGTAATTGTTATAAATGTCAACGCACGAAAATTTTCAAAAATCGCAAAAACGATTTATTTATTTTTTTGATCATATTTTTGCAACGTTGAATCGACATATCAATGAATTTTATTATCGAATTGTTCAACGTTCACGATCATAATGTCATATGCACGATAATTGACAAATTTAACAAAAAACGTCATTACGTGTTTTGTATCGTCAACGACGAAAATATCAATGTTGAAATTACGATCAAAATATTCATCAATTACGTATTTCGTACATATGAATTATTTTTTTCGATAACGTTTGATCGAAATTTTCAATTCATATCGTTCGTTTGACAAACATTTTGTCGAATTTTCGACATCAAATGTAAATTTTTTATCGTTTTTTATTCAAAAATCGATGAATAAATCGAAAAAATCAATCAAAATATCGAAAAACAATTGCGACAATATTGCAATTACATGCAAAACGATTGAAATGTTTGATTGTTCATGATCGAATTTGCAAACAACAACGCAATATTTGTAACAACAAAATTATTTTCATTTTTTATCAATAAAAATTTTCATTTTCGTATGAATTTTTTATCAAATTTTATTTCGTATGTTACAACGAAAAAACGATTTTTGATCGTCAAAACAAAAAATATTATCGACACAATGCAAAATATTTTCAATTACGTACGAAATCATGCAAAAATGATTTAAAAACGTATGACAATTCAAATCAACAAACATCGAAAAATCGTAAAATACGTCGAAAAAAATTTCGTTTTTTTCGATCGACGAAACATCAAAACGATCAAATCGTCTGACAAACTCGATGACAAAAAATTAAATTTTTACAAAATATTACAACGTATGAACAATTCATATCGATTCGAATTGTTTGAAATCATGCATATTTACGATGTGTTTCATTGTTGATTTTTGCGCAAAAATTTTCGTGATTCATTCGAAAATCAAATCAATGAATTTTTTGATTTTGTCATAATTAACGAAAATTTCGAATGAAAAATGAACGATATTTTGAAATTTCGATATCATTATAATCGTTTTCAATATCGTGTCAATTGATCGAATTGATCGCATGATCGAACATGATATTATATCGACAACGAAAAATTTGATAATGTTCGCGATGTGATAAACGATTTTTATCGCATTCATTTCACGATTGCAAATTCAAAATCGTTTAAAACGTTGATTTCAATATTTCAAAACGTCGTTAACGAATTCGATTTCTCAACGAATCGTCGTCGTTTTCGAAAAAAAATCGTCATGTTGACATTAATCGAAATTACATTCGATTAAAATTTGAAAATTTCGAATTCAATACATTCATTTCGATTTCATTTTCACAACGTTTTCGCAATTTTTAAATTTCGTTATCGTTTCGATGTTATTTACAATCAAAATTTACGTCGCATGAAAAATTGAATCGTGTCAAAAATATTTTCAAAAATTGTTGTCAAATTTTATCGAATTTTGAAACAATAATAAAACATTTGAAAATGAAAAATGATAATCGTGAAATTTTTGAATTTTGCAAATATTCAAATTAATCAACAAAATTTTCAACAAAATTTTTCAATTTCAAAATAACAACGAATCGTCGAAACGACGTTCGCGAAAAAAAAAAATAATGTTACGAACATGTTTGACAAATAAATTTGACAAATAAATCATTGATATGATATGTGATCGAACAACGAATTATGTTTTAATTTTACGTTGAAATTAACGTGATTTGAAATTTGACGTCGCACATTGTTTGCAATTTCAACATTTTGTATTTATTTGTTTTTGCAAATTTATTGTTTTCGTCTAATTAATCAATATTACGTTTATTCAAACACGATTCATGATAAATTTCGCATAATTTTTCATTATTTGAACGATTTTTTGATCATTATGAAATTTTTCACGAATTCGAAATCATTCAAAAAAATGTGACAACATGTTTGTCAAAATTTCGATTTCGAAACAAACGAAAAAAAAAAAATTTGATATAAAATTCGAATTTCTTGACATCGAACTCGACAACGAAATTATAAAAATCAAATTTTTTTCAACAAAATTGACAAAAACAATGAAATTTGTTAACGAAATTCTTATCAAAAAATTTTTCACGTATCGCGAAATCGATTTTCTCGTGAATTTTTTGTTTTTTTGCACGAAAATCGTCGTTTCGAAACGTTTTTTTTTCATTTCATTTTACATCGCTCGAAATCGAATTCGAAACGTCAACAAATTTTGCAAAATCATCGAAACAATGCGTTTGAATTTGCAATGATAACAAACGTTTTTATTTCAATGAAACGACGTTAAAATTTTGCGAACGATTTCGTTTCGATTTTCGAATTATATTTGAACAAATGTTTCAAACAATTGAAACATAAAAAATTTTTGATTTCGAAATCGTCAAAACAAATTTTTCGAAAAATTCAATTTACGATATTTAATTCGTTATCGTAATCGCACGTTCGATATTCAAATCAAAAAAATGCGAATCGTGTTGAAAATTTTGCGTCAATGATTATTTCATTTCGAAAACAACAAAATTATCATTTATTGCGATAATCAAATCGTTTGTTTTGAATTCATCAAAAACACGATACACGATTCAACAATGACGTCGTTTCGAAACGTTGTCATGTTGTTTGTTTTTCACGATATCATCGTCGAAATGAAATGATTAAATTCGAAATTCAATCATTTGATTGATTTATTTTCACGTAATGAACACGATAAAATCGTTGACGAATATTCACAATTGCAAATTCGTCATGATCAATTTTCGAATTAAATTTTGCATTCAACGACGATGTTTCAAAATATTGATACGTTCAAATTTCGTTGAACAAAATGACAACACGTTTTTTTGATAAAATTTGATTTCGAACATTCGCAAAACATACAATTTCGCAATCAAATCATACGTGAAATTTTGCGCATTTGATGACATTCAAACATTTTTTTTTTCATTTTCGTTATCGACGATTGAGTGAATTCGTTGAACATACGACGATTCAAATCGAAAATTATCAAAATTTATATCACGACATTACGTTTTGTTTGCGTGAATCGAAAATATTTCGATTTCAACGTTTTTAACGAGTTTTTGTTGTAACGCGAAATCGATGAAATCAAACGTATGTATGAAAAAAACGAAAAACGTGAAAAAAAAATTATTATTCGTGATATTTTGTTAAATATTTTGCAATTTTTCGATATTCGCATCAAACGAAATACAACGTTACACGTCGCATTTTGTTTAATTTTTGCAAATTTTTTGCGTATTGATGAATTTATTTGATCAAATGTTGATCGTATTTTCGAATTTAACAAATAAAACATTATTCGTTTTTCGATAATTTTTTTCGATGATCATTTCATTTTGACGTTTTTTGTTTCGAAAATCGATTCATTTCGCAAAAAAATTTCGATATTTATTGCGATTATTGACGATGTCGTTTGTGCGTTGATTTCATTACGCAATTTTTTCGAACGTTTTTTTGTTTCAACGTTTTTTTTTTATTTCAAATCGATCAATCAAAATTTTTCAATGCAAATTACGTTATTATCGTATTACAAAACGCGATTACGAATTTGAAATTCGAAAATCATTATTCAAATCATTTTTTTCGTCAAAACGTTGCAATTAAAATTCGCAATGCGAACGTTTTTAACGATTTGATCAAATTTTTAAAAAAATAAAAATTTGAAACGTTTTTGTTGTATATCGAAAACAACAAAAAATACATTTTTTATGCATCGCGATATCATCAAAACGATTGAATTGTTTTTTTTTTTCGTTTTTTTGACGACGACGTCGTTTTTCGACGTGTTTTGAAATTGTGAAAAAATAATTAAATTTTGAAAATTGTTTTGTTGAATCATTTTGTTCAACGAAATCGATTTTGCAAAATCATTTTGTTTTGCAAAATTATTGTTTACAAATCGATCATGTTCAAAACATCAAAAATTTTGTACATAACAATGAAAAAAATACGTAACATTAATTCGTTCAAATTAAACATGAATGTTAATGCAAAAATGACGAAATAAAAAAAATTTGAAAAAATTGATTTTTTAATTAAATAAAAAATCAATGTTTCATTTATTTTATTTTTCATTTTTCGTTTTTTTTTTGTTTCGTTTATTGTAAGGCGCGTGCCTAGGACTCAATAGGTAGCATAACGAGGATATTTGATCTAGGGAGCAAATATGTACAGGAGGCCGAATGCCAGAAGTAGGTTGTGGGCGCCAAGCCCCAGATCGCGCTAGTCCCCATAAGGACTCCCGCTGATAAGATAAGGCCCCAACCGAGATTCCAGGCATGCTCGTAACACTATCCCCCCGTCTCCTCCAAGCTTCGTCCCGAAGCGAATATCCATTCCTCCTACCGGTCGGCATTGCAAAGGGATCCGTTGGCTGTGGCCCAGGTACCCGCCTGGCCATGGCTGGCGCTGGAAGTTCCAAAGCAGATGCGGTAGATGTGGAGAGGTAAATCCGAGAGCAGGAGATGTGCGAGAAGGAGAAAGGTAGATATATGCGGCGACGAGAATGAGGACCTTGTTGAGGACCTTGTCCGCGGAGATATCTGCAGATTAGTATGGTGAAACGGCCGATGTCTCAGGTCAAAGCAGAAGCAGGAGCAGCAGGGCGGTATCGGTTCCGCGGGCGTGTGCTGTTTCAAACTCCTCGGATTTGAGCTTTTCGAGTCCTTATTAATCGGCGCGTCCTGATTGGCTGCAGGTCCTGGGGCAGGGGGTCATTGGCGGCATTGACGGCGGGCAGACGGCTGCGGAGAAGGCGGGCTGAATTGGCTGCGTAACAGGCCCACATTGACTGTTGTTCTCCACCTCTTCATGCCATTTGCTCCCGTATCGCTGCTGTAATAGGTCCACCTCCCATTGGTGTTGACTGCGGGAGGTGTAAAGAATCGAACGCATGCGCTTTTGGGGCCATTGTAGCGGCCTCACTGAGGCCGATGTACGGGCTCGTTCATAAGGCGTCATTGAAGCAGACTCACTAGCCGATTGTAGCGGACTCACTGGGTGCCGTTGTAGCAGGCAGACTCGCTGGGGCAGGGGCGGAGCGGAGCGGAGCGTAACCCAAATTTTTTGTTTGGGGTTTTGGGTGGTTGTTTGTTGGTTTGGTGTGAGGTTGTTGTTGTGTGTGGCTTCTATCCCCCTCTTTAACAAGCGGTGTCCCAACGCTTCAAGGAGGTGAGTATTGTAGAGGCCGTTCGGGGGTAGGTTGGCTGACTGGCTCGGGGGAGCACGGAGGTCGTCTATTGGCTGAATATCGACTGGTCTCGACGAACAAGGAGATCGACTATTGACATGTGCCGAAGGCTCGAAGGAGGAGGTCGGCAATTGACAGGTCGTCATTCTCGCAGACTCACGGCCATTATCGCTGGCCCACGGTCATTCTCGCAGACTCACGATGCGCCAAGTGGAAGTAGGGTGCAACCACCGCCCCCAAAGGGGGGACTTTCGTTTCGTGGAGGTTCGTCCTGTTGCTCCACTCACGGAGGTTCGACCTGTGACTCCGTGGCCCCCCGCAAGAGGACTTTCGTTTCGTTGACCTGGAGGTGCTCTATGTAAACTCCATCCAACTCACGGAGGTTCGTCCTGTTGCTCCGTGGCCTCCCTCTAAGAGGACTTTCTGGCGGTCTTATTTTGCTTACTCGCGTACCCCGACGAGCAACCTACTCGAGGCAGGGAGTTTGGCGGGTGTCAGTTAGTCTCGCAGAACCCAGGGCGAGAGATCGCTGTGCTGTAGGCAGTGAACCACCGTCACTGCAGTTGATAGGGAGGTTTCGTGCTGGAGGTGTGCGACCGTCACGGATTGACAACGGCCTTGTTTCTTTCTACTCGTTGGCCGCCGCAACGAGTGTGGAGTTTACATCGCCCGTCACGATGGAGATCAAATATAATGTAAGGCGCATGCCTAGGACTCAATAGGTAGCATAACGAGGATATTTGATCTAGGGAGCAAATATGTACAGGAGGCCGAATGCCAGAAGTAGGTTGTGGGCGCCAAGCCCCAGATCGCGCTAGTCCCCATAAGGACTCCCGCTGATAAGATAAGGCCCCAACCGAGATTCCAGGCATGCTCGTAACATTTATTCATTTTTTGTTTTTGATTTTTTTCGACGTTTTCATTTTTTTTGAAAATTTTTGTTTTTTCGTTTCGTAATTCAATCGCAAAAACAAAAAAAATAATTAAATTTTGAAAATTGTTTTGTTGAATCATTTTGTTTAACGAAATCGATTTTGCAAAATCATTTTGTTTTGCAAAGTCATTGTTTACAGGCCGATCATGCTCAAAACATCAAGGATTTTGTACATAGCAATGAAGGAAGTACGCAGCATTAGCGCAGCCAATTTTGGCAACGAGGGTTACAGCTTACGACAACAGGGTTGAGGTGAATCTCGAAGAACTACGTATCAATCAATCAATCGGGGGAAACCGCCGGTCTGCGAGAATACGGTACGCTACCAACCAACAATCAGCTTCGGTGTATAAATCAGGCCTACACCTCAATTACTTAGTCATAATCTTCCAACCTCAATACGATCTCGCAACCCCTATATTTCCGCAACGAAAGTCCCTAAACCTCTGCGGCGATGGCAAAAGCATAACATCCTAGCCGCCCCAAAAATGACCGACCAAAGAGCTGCCGCTGGGATCCTTCCCGAATCAACCAACTCCCGACTTCCATATTCTTCCTTAGTCTGACCGTCTCCACCCCCAGCTCCAGCACGAAGGTCCAGCCTCGTCCTTACTTTAGTCACGTAGGAGACCTTTACTTCCCTGCTGCCTGTACCCAATAGCAGCAACAGTATCTATCCGCCGAGAGCCGGGAATACGCCACCAGTCAATCCTTCACTACCTTCTATCGACGGAGCATAGAGTATCGCTCCCAGATGCCAAAGCTGGGGATGAGATATACTCGCCTACCTTGCTATAGAACTCCGAAAACCGTGGATGTGCGCGTGATGGTATCAGTAGACCTCCAGCCCGCCGCTTGCCATGGGATAAATCTTGATTGATGTGCAAGAGACGGTCTAGCAATGGCATATCCTTATGCTACCGTCGAGTGGTACCGCGTGCACCGAGGAAGGTGGATCAGGATAGGATAGACTTATAAGCACCGCTGATCCTATATTGCTAGGTTGTCGGCAGCCCTGTGCCATACCGTTTATCCCTGAGCGGACGGCACTGACCGTAGCCCGCTCTGGTTATTCCTGTCGCCTGGGTCTCTTTGAGCCACACGACATCCTCCCATTTTTCGATAGCCACGTTTAGCACTCGGAATCAAGATAGGGTGGAAGAGACGAAGGAAGGCCCCTCACGACCCTTTGAAAAAAAACCTCCTGAGATCATCCCGAGACGATAGCAACAATACCCCGTGACAGTTTATACACCCCCGCGCCATGATACGAGTACAATCCGACTCTGTACAAAGCCAGCATAGCCTTGATCGCCATCCCATCCTGATAATGGTACTGCATCATAGACCATGCCATAGCCCTTTCCTCTAACCTGATTCGAAACCCCCGCATCGTCTACCTTGCCTCCTTCTCCCGTCCTACTCTCCCGATTTGGCATCAGCTGCTTGTCTCTCGTGAGGTAGCTACCTGGGCCAGCCTACGCTAGCTGGGTCATTGTACTTCGAGCTGCACTTTTCGATCGCTTGGCTCGTCTCAAGGAGTGAATTTGAGACTGATGCTGACGAGGGGTATATTGCGGACGGGCCGAGGGAAAAGGGGGAGAAGGCGATGGGTTGGTTGGGTGGACTATGAAGTGCGCGAGATGGGATTTTGGCGGGGGGGGGAAGATTGCGATGAATCGATTCAGGTTTATTGAGCGTTGGAGTTGATTGGGGATGGAATTAGATATTTCATGTTGGTTTTGTTTACATCCTTTAATACATTCTTTTATTTATACCTTTCTGCTTTATGTTTTCATTGGCTTTTCCAATCCAATCCAATCCAAAAAAAAGCCCCAAAAAAAAAGATAGAAGCCATGTACGACTCTCGGTAAAGTGCAAAAGACTCGTATGGTAGACCAAAGCCCATCAGACACCAAAACCTCCAGCGCCGACGCTACTGCCAATCCAAAATCCAAGCGCATAACAACGCCAACGCTCTTCCCTTTCCCATTAAGTTGGAGGCCGAGACCAACCCCATTTCTTCTCCGGCATCTCCGCCACAGCCTCCTGCCCCATCAGCTCGACCGGTTTCTTGTCATACCGACCCGCATCAAGCTCCATTTTCTGGCTCCCATCCATTTCCCACGCCGGCCTACCGTCACCAGCCTCGTGTCTGCGCTCCGGGACCAAAAGCTCGAATTTGGGTGGCTCTGACGAGTCGGGTAGTTCCTGCGCGTGGAGGCCCGGATGCTGGTTTCGCCGACGCCGTCGGAGGGACCAGAAGAGGAGGGTGGCGAGGATGCAGATTGCTGCGAGGCCGCCGACGACGCCGCCTGCGATGGCGCCGATGGGAGGGGAGGTTGATTTGTTAACTCCGGAGGTGTTGGTTGCGGGCAGTGTGGAGCCTATATGAGAAAGAGATTAGAAAGTGCTGACTTGATCCAGGGTGAAAGGCAGCTCACCTGGTTTGGGAGACCCACTTTGCCTGAAAAAGTCCCTGACCGCGTCGTCGTTCCATTGTACAGATGCGGTACCGCTGTGCAGAAACAAATAAGCATAGGTAGTGGTCAATGCGGTTTCAGACCTACTTTTCTCGATACCAATCTTTGATTATTTGGGGGGTTTGGTAGGGCGCGGCGTCAGCATCGTAGCCGTCAATCCATGTTAGATTCGTCAAATCGAAGAGTCCGAGACCGTTGGTTTGATGGTCTTTTTCCATGGTATCTTTACCCGCGTCTAGTGGGTTGAGTCCTCCTATCGTCAGCATTTGCCGGTTGCCTACGACGTGGCAGCTGAGTTCAAACTCTGTCAGCTCAAAGCAGGTGTTGCGATAGGCACGACTTACGTATGCATGTAACGCGGATGAGCCGCGTAATAGTCCGCTCGAAACCAAGCAAAGGCCGGTAATGAAAGGATGTAGACGGCGTCAAGCTGAACATTCTCTTGCACCTGGTTGTACAGTAGCTTGCCGCCTCCCTGGTTCTGCTCCCCCGCATACATGAATCTGTACCAGGTCAGCAAGAAGGACTAGAAATGCAACACCTTCAAGGCTTTCCCCAATCTCCGAGAATTACATACATCTCATACGTGCCGTTATCTCCCTGAACGCCAACAGTGCATGGTCTATTTCTTCCAGCAGGTATATCACCCGTTGCGGACTGATAATGCCAAGTCTTGCCAACTGGCTCGTACACAGTGATATTGTCGAATATTGGGGCTTCATCATTAACCGTCCCAGTCCCTGCAGCCAGCAACAATCCTGCTAGGCCAAATCCAGGTGCTGAGTTGAGCATGCCATTTAATCCGTTTGGCCGGACCAAGTGTGAAGGCATCGAATCATTTGTCCATCTCCCCGTTGTCATGTTCCATGCTACGATGCCTTTCAGAGGATGCGACTCGAGGCCCTGAATATTCGCAGTATCCTCAGCGCTGTGACTGTTCAGCAAGCCGCCAAGTATGAAGAACGTCTTGTCGACTGTAGCAGCTAGGGCTCGTGAAGGGCGAGTGATGTGTTCGAAGCCCGATGTACTCCCAGGTTGGAAGTCAGACCATGAGCCATTTCCACCTCCTGTGATTGTGAATTGCGACACTGAGGTGGGATTCCGTGGAGTGTAGAGAAGCCAAGTGGACTCTCCACCGAATTGGAAGAAGGATTGATTGTCGGGCGCAGGAAAGAGGAATCCATCGTTCAGATTGAGCACACCAGACGATGTCTTGTTGATAGATTTAAATTTGACATCGTCAATTGACCAGCTCTTGCTCATGTCGATTACTAAGGTGTCGTTATCTGTGCACCTACAAGTCAGTAAAGGTCTGGTATGTAGCGAGCGAGCGGTAGGATCTCTAGCTGGCTGATCCAGACTCCAGCTCCGATTATGGATAGACCTACTTGGCATATTTGTCGTTTCGCCATCCACAAGCATGGCAATTTCGCCGCCGTCAATGTAAACATAGTCGCCCATTGCCAAAGCTGTGGCCTGTAAGTACATATGCCCTCAATACTGAGAAAGTACCCACAAGCATGATTCGATCGGCGCACAAAGTCCTGGGGGGCTGGCTGATCGGGAAACTCATGATAGATGTCGACATAGTCCGACTTGTCTGAAGACATTGGGATCTGGTCGAAGGATACCGGCTGAGATCAAGAATGGACTTCTCATTCCAGTTTGCAGCCATTGAATCCACAAGGCCGTCCGCCGCACCACATCGTCCTTTCGCCCATTTCTACGAGAGTTGGAAGCAAAGAGAAGACGGTGCGTATGGGCAGGGCGCGCAGGCAATGTCGCAGTGAATGAAGAGGACATGGTGGAGGATTCGAAGCGTGCTGAAAGCGAAAGGGCGCCGTCGCGCTGGAGTGAATCCTTCCGGGCAGGGCAACTCGCCGACATGAATAATCAGGCTGAGCCTGAGTGGGCTGAGATCAAAGCTGGCGATTGGTGGATTCTCGTCCGAGCTCATTAGCCGCTCGGATGGTTATTGGTCTCTACCCCTGATTCTCGCCTAGAACTAGTAAGCAGCCGACCTTAGCGGGACAGTTCACAGCCTTGCAAGTTGCATGAGATGCTGAGCATGCTCCTATTGAGCCTCACTGAGGATCGCTTTTATGCAGGCGCTTTCGCTTTCAGACCTCATAGGATGAGAATTGTAGAACAATCTGTTGAAACCGAAGACACCTTTCTCTACTTTTTAGCAATGACATTTGATGAGAAAAACAAACGCGATCTTTGTCTTATTTGCATTAAAATCGAAATCGAAATTGAATAGACGACGATCTAATATAAATGAGTCAATAGAATCAGAGATCTGAGCTCTGATATTGTGTACTCGATAATGGCGATTGTATATAAAGATTAGTTCATGGGAAACTAGGAGGGTAAAACCTATGAATGTATCGAAACTTCGGTGCTCAAGAAATGACCAGTGGTGATTTACTGTCTTACGAGTATGGAATCATGACAGAGCAAAAGGTCTGCAATATAACGACTCCTGCAAGTATAATTCTACTTGTTGACAAATCAAGAATGAATTGGAGATACCTCACAGCAACGGTACATCCGATGTTCTCACTACCGTAAGGTATTGACGGGTGGCACTATCATCGTGACCCCTAGAGATCGCTTTAAGATCAAGTGTCGAGAGGGAGACACCTACACGTCTATCAAGCAATCTTCCCTTCCCCTGCTGCCGGAGTGCCACATTTACGGCGCCAACCGCCCGGGATCCCTTACAAACAGCGTTGCAGCCCTAATATCCGGCAACCCCAAGAAAAACTGCACAATGCGGTTCAAACCTAAACCTCCACCTCCATGCGGCGCACACCCCCATTTAAAAGCCTCCGTGTAATGCCTGAAACCCTCGGACAATGGATCCAAGGGGGATCGCTCTCCCGCATATTCTTACACAAGGCCTCGTAGTCATGGATACGCTGGGCGCCGGACATGATTTCTTGGCCGCGCATGAAAAAGTCGTAGCTGTTGGAGAGGTGGGGGGATGCCGGGTCGGGATGAGTGTAGAAGGGGCGGATGCGGCGAGGGTATTTGTCCATCGTATAGAAGTCGGTGTTGTATTTTTCGGAGACGAGGCGGCCGAGGGCACGTTCTTGGGCCGTACTGAGTGGGGATGACATTAGCGGGGATGAAGTGGATGAGGAGAGTAGGGATCTGTGAGGGTGTGACGGAGAGGGCAGATAATACCTTAGGTCATCGAGCTCGGCGGCCTCGACGCCGGCTTCGTTTAGCATCTTGACGCCCTCGGCGAAGGTTATCCGTATTGCGTCGTCCCCGGGAGGGAGTCTGAAATTCCCAGCACCGGGGTAAACCTGCTCTACAATTTTCGTGAGACGTTTGTATTCTTCCCTTGTCTGTAGAGCGCGGATTATGGAGATCATTAGTTGCTCTGAGAAGGTAAGTACTTCGTGATAATGATTCCGTATCACCATCTCGAAGTCGAGGCCAGTAAACTATAATGCTGTCAGCATCAACAACAGATTTACCGGAGCTTTGTGTCTAGGGTCCGATAGATGGATAAAAAGATCAACGTCACCCACCTCTGTCAAATGGCGATGCGTATTCGAATTCTCTGCTCTGAACACCGGTCCAATGTCACAAACCCGCTTCATGTCCATCGCAATAGCCATCTGCTTGAAGAATTGTGGACTCTGCGTCAGATATGCCTTCGTATCAAAGTACTTGATCTCAAACACCCCTGCACCCCCCTCTGTCGCAGCACCGACAATTTTACTGGACTGTATCCATGTGAATTTGTGCTTATTCATGTGTTCCATAAAGAGATTGCAGACGCCACTCTGAAGCTGGAAAATAGCATTGTTCGCCGCAGTACGAGCATCGAGGACGCGATTGTTTAGGCGAGCAGCGAGTGATACGATAGGAGTGCCGTCAGCGGCTTGCTCTTCTGCCTGTGTGGCCTCATCACCCATTGGTGGGGGGCGCATGCAGTCTTTGACCTGGATGGGCAATTGTTGGGCTGCGGCTGAGATGATGAAGATGCTTTCAACGTGAAGTTCGTAATTTGAGATACTGGTTGAGGTGACTGGTTCGTGGGGCTGCTTGACCACTCCTTTGATTCGCACTATTGATTCTGTATTCAAGCCCCCGCACCATTTCACCATTTGTCGCGAGATTTTATGGACGCCGCCTTCGGCGATGACGACCTGAATAGTATGCGCCCCTTCTCGGACGACCAGAAAGGCTAGTTTGGCGGATTGGACACGGGCATTGTGGACGCGGACGTCGACTGTGACTTTCTGATCTTCTTTCGCATCGTAAAGGTCGACCAACTCCGTGAATTGCTGAGACGATGCAGAGGGTTCTGGTGGTAGTGATAAAGCCCCGTAGAGATGTTTTGCGGTATCATTGGCTTCTGCCATCTCTCGTTGCTGTCGCTCCTGCTCTTGACGCTTTGCGGCTTTCTCCGCCTTTTCCTTCTCTTTCGCGGCTTTTTTCAGGGCACTCTTGCTTGGTGCTTGACCTTCTGCTGACTCTTCTTCTTTGGGACGTGATGGTAGACTCGATTCTTCTTGCGACGCCATGGTTAGAGTTCAATGATCCAGCACGGTAATTTGGATAGACGATGACGCAGGGTGATTCAAGGGAGTGCTTGGCGGTAGATTAGGGCTTTGTGTCTCACGTGCTTTCCGATAAGCTAAGCGAATGTTTCGGAACTATTCGAACTCGGGAACAGTGAAATAGATATCAAAATCGTCATCGCGGCTTGTCACTGATACTTCCAAAATAACACCACTTACGAATGCTGTTGCAAAAGTGTTTCAATGCCATTCATTCCCAAACGAATTAATAGCAGAGGATTCTTATTGAATTTGCTAGGTGAGTCATGATCCAACAAAGCGACAGGAATAGACTCTCGTCAACGCGTTAATTGAAAGTCGTCAACAAGTAAATTCCCGTTATTGTCACTCTAGAGTTCTATCTATCTTCAAAGCTTTCAAGTCTTCTCACAAGTTCGAAATCCGTCTGTTCGGACATACCATTAACCATTTCATTCATATTCCTCAGCATGTTAGAAGATTGTAAGAAGGTAACGGTAGAGATGTGAATGCTTTCCGAATAGGAAAAGTAGGAATGGCAGAGAGACATTTGTGGTGGTCTTGTGGATCGCTGCTTGTTGGGATGTCAATGTGCTGGGAACATACTATCTCACTTCTTATAAATTCGTGTGTCACTATCAATCGCGGTACTATGCATCAGTCCGAATAAGGGCTACTCGTACCGGACGCACTGGTCTCGCGACGTATATGACATCGAAAAGCGCAGAGTGAAGCCACCAGTGTGTTTTCATTTCTCAATTCTCCCCATTGTTTATTGAATATGCAAATCGACATTCCCTTCCTACACAGCCGCATCTTTCCCCACACAGCCAGAAGTCGCTCTACTCACTCTACTCCCCGCCCTTCCTGTTCGCGTTGCGATTCTCCGAAATTTCCCACCGGGTATTAAACCACGGCCTACTAGAAAATTCATTCGGAAGATCCGGCCTCCGGGTCCTATCAACCTTTACAAACCTAATCTCATTGCCATAACCCGTTTTCCCCACAGAGCCATACCTAACCCCGTCCAAAAAGATCGCATCCGGGAAATGGAAGTCGTGATCCCAACCTTGATAGACCGCATTCTCGGCCCAACTGGTATTACCCAGCCCGATAGCGCTGATGCCATCATACCCATGGCCTCTCGTGTCGGAACTCTCTCTGTCCCTCGGCTGTCTTAGTTGCTCTACAGAGTTCCCCGTACATGCCTCGTCCGGGTAATCCCATACACGGAAGATGTGAGAGGGATTGATGGGTGTGTTTTGGAGGGAAGAGGAATTCTGATTGGAGCCAGGGTCACGGGTTATGACAGCGTGGTGCGCGAAAAAGCACGTCGTCCGTTGGGCAGAGCGGGCCGGGGGGATCAAAATGTAATTGGAGGTCGAGAGGCACGCAGCATTCGTTGTCGCGGATGGTGCAGGTTTGGGAGACAGTGGTGAAGGGATAGAGAAGCGGAGGATGAGCTTCGTGAAAGGTGAGAAGGTAGGATGTAGGTGGCGAGCTGAGAGTGCAGGTGGTGAGGAAAGCGAGGCATGTGAGCAGTTGCCGAAACATCTTCGCGAGGTCGGGATGTCGAGTTTGGACTTATTGGTGGTTGTCTTCGTACGGTGGAATGGGTTGGTATCGAGACCCGGTTACACTTATGACTATTATTGACATCGCCTATAGCTGATTCATCCGGGAGATACTTCGAGTATCGGATATCGAGCGCATATCTGCAGCGGCGCCTCTATGGCGCTCGACCTTCTTGGAGATATCACGTATGGTCTCTGATTGTCCTATCTTGTCGAAATGCTTTGTAACGTTAGCATGTGTAGTTGAGCAGGAGCTTATTGTGGCAAATGGGGAATCGAGGCATTTCTTACCAAGTCTCAGAACAAGCAGACGTTCTTTGAATCAAGCTAATGGGTCCTTGTATGACACAGAGGCACTATGTAGTATCGAGAACTTTCTTCATGACAGGAGACCTGCACGCATTAGGTACGCACTCGACTGTAGTCTAGATAAGTCCTCAATTGATCGCAACAATCAAGACCGGATTCATGCCGTACTTGGATTCCGAATCGTAAGTAACGGATTGAGCCACTCTCTACTTCACGAGGTATCTCTCACATTCGCCTTCTTCACACTCACTTTTCCGTAAAACAGCTCCGCCCACGTATCGCTAACATGTGTCTCCCACTCATGATATCCCTTCCTCCTCATGATCGCCCCCACACCCCTCAGGACATCAATTGCATCACTGTACTTTAAAGGCTGGTAATAATCTTGCACAGAAGTGATCACAATATCGATTTCCTCGCCTTTCAGCTCCAAATGATAGGGGGAGAGTGGAATACGGCTGTCGCCGTCCCTTTGGACTTGCATAGTCAGGCGGGAGGTGGCGGCGTTAAGGGCCGAGTTGACAGCGTCTGATGGGATTGGCGGGCCCTGAATACACTCATCGGGGTCTTCGAAAAAATACTGATGTCTGTGTGGGGGATTCGGTAGGGCATTAGATTTAATTCTGTACCAATACTAGGTGTTGGTGAGTGAGGCGGTCTAATACAACAACATGGTGGATAGTTCAGTTACCTGTTCTCCAAAGATTGATTGTGACTCAATGTGGGTTTTGAGAAAGGCAAGTTGAGGCCCAGGACGGTGAATTCTGTGGTGAGGAATAGCGATAGTATTGAAAGTAATAAGAACATCTCGGAAACCTACTACCATGCGGAGTTGAAGATCTTGTGGTGCGACACCGTTCTATGCTGCCAATATAGCATGTCGAAGGCTCTTGTCACACTGATTGAGATGAATTTTTCAAGAGGCAAGATATTCGAGCAGGTGCGAGAAGGATTGAATACATGCGACTGTGGTACGCACAGAGGTCCCGTTACACAAGCGAAGGCATTTAAGTGCGCACGGAAGTGTCGTTGTGGGGCTGTGGGCACCGTGCTCGTTTTAGCCACCATCGAAGCTTCGGTGATACGTTCATCACGTCCTGGGCAGTCTTTTCCCGGCTCCAATAGTTTTCGTCGCAGTCCTGATAGAGTAGGTACGTGCCGGATATTGGGGATGCTAAGTCCAAATCCACTGCCAGCAACCATAACCCGATGTTTGACGGCACGGAAGGTCTAAAATTCTAGAGCCTTCGTCGGAATGTCAAGTGCCATCGACTGGCAATAAATATTTAGGGCTTTGTTTCTCACGTGCTTTCCGATGAGCTAAGCGAATTTACTAAACCCTCCTGTCACGGGGGTATACAAAGTCGGATACAGTAAAGGAGGTACTCATCACCGTAGTTTATGGATAAGTGTAACCGTTCAACGGGTTTCCCTGGTGCATTGCTAAGAGTGGGGTCACTAATAAACCGAGATACTTTGAACTTATGGCTCCACCTTCTCTTCTCAAACCAGTATGCTGACAGGACGGGTCCACCTCTCATTATTACGATCGCCATATCAGCGATATCGCCAGTCATGTCGATAATACCATGGCCCATCGAAATACAATCTCAAATCCCATCCAAGGTGCCCCAGCGCCAGCAGAACGCCGCGCTAAGTCATGTCCATCCAGATCCGATGCAGTTGCCGCTCCATGCTACTCCAGACCGTACCAGGCCGACCAAGATGATAGTATGCTCGCTCGAGAAAGTATCGCCGACCCCCTGTAAACAACATGCAAAGAACGCCCGCTAAAGCCTACCCAGTAAATATCAAAGCTGACAGCACCCAAACAGATTAATATGGTTGCTATTGAGCGCCGAGCAAGCAAGCATCATGCGATGGGGATGGAACGCCGTGGCCGCGATGGGGGTGGAGCGGACGTTATGCAGGAAGCTGCTGTATGGTTCGAGGGAATTAAGGAAGGTGCCGTTGACGTTATGAAGGTTTAGGGTGTGTCGGTCTGTGCCCCTGTTTCGCCATCATAATTAGCGAATATGACCATACAGAGAATTTGACATATGTTAGACTCACGTCGCAAAAACAGGCGCGTGCTCATGCACCGCCAACGTCCTGAGCGTATCCTTTGTAGCCCTCACCGTCCGCAGCGGCTCATCCTTCCGAATATCCCACAACTTGATCTCTCCATTCCTACTCCCACTGACTAATTCGCGGAAACCACCTCGCTGCATATGCACGTTCGTGATCCATTGTTTATGGTTGCGCCAGCATTTGACCATCGCTTGCTGGGGGCGTAGACGCTGATCAAAGACACGGATTGCGCCGTCGCCGTAGCCGCCAACGAAGACGTTACCAGCTACTTGGTCCGAGGTTAGGGAGGTTATACATGAATTGGAGCGGGCAGGGATATCCTGAATATTGTCAGTATATCCTAGCCGGAATTAATGCAGAAAACACGGCTCACGTTTGTGCAGATCTCAGTAGCGGCGTTCCAGACACGGATCACTTTAACGTCTCCTGCGACGAGGAGCTTGCCCTGGCCTTGCTGCCAGTCCAGGACGAGGCCGGCGTTCTTGTTACTGGGTACGATGTCACTCAATGCCCGGAAAGCAGTCACGACTTCGATGTTTTCCTTTGATTCGTAGTTACGGAAGATTCGGACGACGCCATCGGAGGATCCAGTCATCAGCAGAGCTTGATCGTCCTCGTTGATAAACCTTGTCTCGTTGATTCGAGTCCCCGGAGGATTGGCGTTCGAAAAGCGACTGAGACGGTTGCTCTGCTGCCAGTTCCAGATGCTGCCGCTTGTTAGCTTCTAGCCATGAACAGAGGACAAACCACTAACCAGATATTGTCTTTGTCATCGGCGATAGCGAGATGGTCTTCGAATTGATGAAAGCACATCTTAGCAGGTTGACTCCCGTTGTTGAAGAAACCATTCGGAATATCCCATTTGCTTGTGCCAGCGACACCTTTCAGAGGTTGCGTCATGGACAGTGTCTTCTCATTACGAACGCGTCGCCACAGACGAGCATTGTAGTCGTCACTCCCAGGCTCTTCACCTTCATTGGGTCGCATTTGCGGTTCGCGGAAGTACTGTCAGAAATCAGCAAACTTGGGCGATCGTTAGATAATGATGAGGACTGACCTCAATAGCCCATTCGAAAAACCAACTCTTCAGCGGCAATTTTGGAGTCTCTGCCGGGTCGTGTGGTTTGAATCCTCTCGTGGTTGGAATCTTCGCTGATCCATAGGCAGCTGAAGTAGTGGTATGGTCTCTCTCTCCGGGTGGTTGACTCCATTCGGCAGGTACGCGAGCTCGAGGGCCACGTTGCTGTGGGCCACCATTGGGAGCCGAAGCACGGTTCGCGCCATTCACACCGCCATCTGGAGCAGTAGCCCCACCGATAGCTAAATGTTTGAGGGCAGCAGCAACACTAGCAGTACGTCTCATTCCGATCGAGAGATAGCTTTCGTTTCGTGGTAAAGGTCTTGGGGCAGGGGAGGCGGACTGTAAGTTTCTCGACACGGGAGTTGCAGATGATTGTCTTGAAAGAGCTGCGGTACGCTGAGAAATTTTCGACATCTCTTCAATGATCGGACGAGTCTTATCACCGAGGGGCGACTTTAGCAGGGCTTCATGCACATAGTCGACAATCGTGCCAGCATCTTGTGCGATTTCTGGATGCGCATCGACAGACATGACTAGAATATGCTTCCACACTGAACCTTGGACGCTGTTGTGAGATACTGGTTCATCGTTGCCTTCTTCGTTTGACGAATTAGATTGGCCGCGCCGATGTCCACTCGAATTTGTGGCAGCATTGTCCGGATCGATTAGCTTTTCACGCTCCTCCAGCAATTGCTCGTAGGCGGCGACTAAAAATTTCTGCTGGTACCTCGTAACGAAAGAGGAGAAGAAGACGAGCAGCTCTCTCCTCACCATCGCGTTGCTATCCGCAGTCATGGGCAAGATAGCGGAGGCAATAGATTCCTCGTGTTGTCGGATCATGTCAGTAATGTCTGGAATACCAAGGAAGTTATTGAGTGCATGTAGCGCTGCCGCGCGAACTTCGGGAACTGGATCCAGAGCCATTTCACATAATCGTTGATGCGCGGACTCTTTGATACCTTTCCACTTGAATTCTGGGTAGTCTGTCCAGAGCATGCTGATTAGAAGGCATGACCACTGGCGCAGCAAAGGGTTTTCGGGATCCTTGAGATGGTGAATCAAAGTCTTCAAAAGATCTTCAGATTGCAAGCAAACCACTCTTGCTTGATGGAATTTGCGGCAAAACATCGCAATGATAAACGCTGACATTGCTCGGTGCTCACTAGAATTGCCGACGGGTAGCGCAGTGGCTGGATTGAGGATATGAAGGAAGTATTGGTATGCATTCTCCTTCTAAAACCGAGATTAGTGTATCCTTTTACAAGGAGCAATTTGAAATCAAGCACGCACTAAACATGAGTCATCACTTACGATTAAGTCGGACTGACCGCTGGAGTCGACGGCCAAAATTCTCGCCCAAATGAAGATCATCACAGGCTTGAGCTCTTGGGCCGCAGATTGCAGGAGCTTGCAGACGTAAGGGAAAATGCCAATGAGAAGCGCAAGGTTGACAGCCCATGGACCTAGGTCAAGGAACCTACTCAGCAGGATCAATGCTCTTAAGCGATGGACCTGGCTCAATAGGACCTGCAGAACGATCGGAAGCTGAGCAGGAGCCTCTTGACCTGGAGCACCTTGATTGAGATAGACCTCGAAAGCGGTCAATTGCTCTGCGAAGAAACTAGAATGCTGGTATTCGTATGCCATCCCACCTTCTTCTGCAACACGGAGTTGTGGAAGCTGAGCCAAGACCATCTCCATAGCGAGATCCCAGGACTCCCACATTGGATGATCATGCGTCTCAGGCATGACAGGCACGGACATCGGATGACATCCGTAGCAGCGCATGATACGCTGACTCAGGAGGAAATTTCGGAACAAAGCAGCTACCATCAGATCCTGGCGGAAAAGTCTCCTGAAGATGTCGCGAGGTAGAGTGTTCCAAGCAATTGTGTCAGTTACAGCAGTGAAGATCCAATTCAGCTCGCCCAACGGGCTTCGACGCTCTTGGAGCTTGCCAGGTACTTTCATTACATCCTTGAGGGCAAGATCAGTAGGGAGCTGATTTTGTAAGAGGAAGAATCTTAATGAGATCTCGATAGGCGTAGTTAAACAGCAAGTGAACAAATCAGCTGGAAGATCTGGATTGGTGGGTAGAGATTCCGATTTTCCACAGGCAGCTAGTTGGATGTTGTCGGAATACTGCTGCAATTGTACATTTGGATCTTGCGCCTTTGCTTCAGCATTCTCCGCCTCATGCTTCTGGACGAATTTGTCGAAATTGGCGATGATGTTTCCAGCATGCGAGCAATCGTAGACATACAGACTTGGTGCGCCGAGCCATAGCTGCAAATCGTAAAGAGAGACAGGGATGTACTGGGTGTAGTTTCGATTGAAGACCCAAATCTCACCAGAAGGGGTCGGTAGGGGAACTCCGTGCCCATTGTAGTGGAAGAGCACCCTCTCCTCTTTGGCATTGCGTCGCAGAGACGTACAGAACTTGCGCGTCTCATCGACCGAAGGATCCAAGTACAACTTATAGCGCACACGGATACTGAGGGTTTCATATTGCTCATTGAGCTTCTTTCCAATTTGTTCCATGACCTTCGAGCTACCGGCTGTTGTAGCTGTTGGGTCTAGCCAACATTCCAACTTGGCACTGGGATTTGTCTTGACCACGTCTGGAGGATCTACCCCAATGTTCAAGCATATTGCTAGAGCTGCCGACACCGTCTTTAGACGATCTTTCATACGCCATTCGATGGGTGGACAATTGTGATCTTCCTCTTTGGGTCTACCTCCGGTTTCATGGCGCTTGTCCGTGTAATACATATAGAAAGCCTGATCCCATCCAGGTCAGTACAAGGTACACCTCTGGCATTCTATACATACCGAACTCAAGAGTGTGAGATATTCGCTCGAGTTGTATTGATCCTCCCAACCGTGGCGCATCTCCCAAATCTCCTCCGAAGCAGCGCGCCTGGCTGGGGGCGACCGCCGCCTAAAGTTTCCTTCTGTGTTGGCTCTCTGAAGCTGACCTCGAGGCCTTTCTGGAATTCCGTTGCTATCCGCTTGTTCGTCTGCGAAACCAACTTGGACATTCGGCCTTCGAGTAGAAGCTCCATTTAGCTCAGCCGAGGTGTGACTTCGAGCCGGAGGAGTAATCTCCGGTCGATCATGGTCGGTCTGAGGCATTGTCAGGAGCTCCCCGGATGATTCGCTATGAGTCGAGCGGGCTGTCCGCTCTGGCGACTCTTGGTGAGTGTAGCCATTAGTGAGAGGAGTTGCATGGCCATGGTTTATGACCGGTAGAGAAGGCAGTGCCTGAGGTGAGAGGATGGTGGTCATCTTACATGCCCGGGCAGGTATAATTGCTCTTGCCCTGGATCTTTGGGTTCCTTGGATCTAAACAGGGTCCCTTGTGACCCAATGCGACGGGCGTGGAGTGAGATATCAGTGAAGTCATGTCCAGTGAGCTGTTTAGCCATGATCAGCTACTGCGCCGTAACCTTATCGATAATCAGACGGAAGTAATTCCGCTATTATTCCACAGCCGAGGGACCTCCGGCATCCTCATGATATCTTTTCTCTTCTCCTCAGATCTGTCACGTCGAGGTATTCCCTGTAAACGACTCATAGCTAACAATCTATAGACAATTCCCGAACAGTTTGGAGACGGTCTCCAATCCTTTAGAACAACATCACACCAGGTTTGGGTTTCAAAAGAGTATCATCAGCTTGTCAAATATGAAGAGAATAGGCTTTTGAGGCCAGCTTGTTACTTCAGATGTCACCGAGATTCTGCTTGTTGGAGACATTACCTCGGTTTCTTGAAAGGCATACAAATGCAGATGCCAACAGTCCCTGTGTTTGTGATGTTTCTGGTCTTGTCTGGTCCACATGTCATCGATCCCCAATTGGGACAGAGAGGCAGTGAAAATTCACATAACCATTTGGAGAGCAGAATGATCAGGGCCAACTGTTCTAAAGACCATAGTAATATGCAATTGGATCCTGTTACCTCAGACATTATAAACGTCGATTGACCACCACCGCTTCCGAATTGATGATAGGTCAAATCGAATCTAGTTTTTCTAGAGGGCCATCAATTGGATGTATCCTTCACCTCCACGCTTTCCGTTAACGCTGACGAAGACTCTTCAATATCTTCTGAGTATGTCGTGCATGTACGGAGTACCCTTACTTGTAATCGGCAGAGCCACTAGCCTGTTTGAATATCAGCTTACGATATAGCCAATCACAGTTCGTCATATCCCACCATCACCGAGCTCGAGCCTTACCACCGATCAACCAAGATATCTCTCAGTAAATACCCTCGATTCTGCGATACTGGCCCACACTGAGCTTTCTCTTATGTATACGCATTCGTGAATGCAAGAGCATTCGTGGATGTAAGCTTCTCCACTGTGACCTTTAGGCACCGATAAACCAAGATCTCTACAGTCCAACGCCATAAGTCCTCTCTTTTGTTTGCATCGTTGCTCGACTTCTTATTATGTCTTTACTCAAAGGAATTAGTCTTTTGGCTCTCGCCATTCCACATGCTCTGTCGTACTCACCAGTCGACCACTTTGTCGACGTATCGCAGGAGCAAATTCCACTTAATGGCAGGGAGAGATCACCCTTCTCTCGAGAATTCAATGATCTTGTGTCTTCCATCCTGGATCACTGGCACGTCCCTGGCCTCTCAATTGCCATTGTCGACAACAACTCCACATGCAGCAAGGTAATTCCTTCCCGCCCTTTTCTCTCCACAACCATTCTCCCTCTCACTTCTATCCACCAGGGCTACGGCATATCCACCTTCCCCTCCCAGCCCGTCACGCCATCCACTCTTTTCTACACCGGCTCCACCACCAAAGCCTTCACAGCCGCCGCCCTCGCTCTTTTAATGGACGATTCTAACGATATCACCTCTGCTCCCACTTCGCCCCCTAAACTAACATGGCGTACCCGCCTCGCCTCATTAATCCCCTCTTCCTTCGTCCTCCCTTCCTCCTATGCCACAACACACCTCACCCTCGAGGACGCCGCCTCCCATCGTACCGGCATGCCACGCCACGACATCGCCTTCGGCGTGCCCAATTTCACCCTCGAGGACGAGGTGCGCAGTCTCCGCCACCTACCTATGACCGCCGAGCCACGAGTGCGCTTCCAATACTGCAACATCATGTACATGGCCCTCAGCCACGCGCTCGAAACGCTGACCGGACAATGGCTAGGTGACGTCCTGCGGTCGCGGATCTGGATGCCTCTGGGGATGAATCGTACTTTCTTCTCGCTCTCGCAAGCCCGCAACTCCACCGACGCCTGTGCTGAGTTGGCGACTGGATATGTGTGGATTAACCGCACACGGAAGTATGTCGCCCTGGAGCACCTGGATTTGGGCTTTCTTTCTGGCGCCGGCGCTGTCATTTCGAATGTCCAGGATTATGCCACCTGGCTGCGGTTCCTGATTGAGCAGGCACCGCCGCTGTCGAAAGAGGGCCATGCGCAGCTGCGGACAGCACGCATCATGACTCCGACGCAACCCATATTCACTGGAACGAGCGCGTACGGCCTGGGTTGGGATCTGGTCAACTACCACGGTGAGCCGTTGATCTGGCATAACGGCGGCGTGCCAGGCTTTGGGGCGCTGGTGGGGTACCTTCCACGCAAAGGGTGGGGAGTGGCAATGATGGGTAACACAGCCGAAACGAGCAATCTCGCGCAGGAGATCCTGGCTTTCAAGTTGCTCGACGATAGGCTTGGTGTGCCGGAAAAGGAGAGGGTGGACTTGGGAGCAGGAATGGAGGCTGGCTTGGTAGCAGCCGCCGACAGGATTCGTCATCCGAGAAAACATTTGTTTCCGGATGCTCCGGCAGGGAAGGATGTTATTCCGCTTTCAAGGCCGCTGGAGGCGTATACGGGGATCTATTGGCATCCGGGGTATCGTGGTATCAATATCACCCTCTCTCCCATTCCCTTCTCTTCATCCTTCGCTCACTCCGAAGAGCGACACCTTCAGATCAAGCTTGACCGTCTGCTGCCCTTTGTGGTCGACTTGACTCATGTCAGCGGCGAATTTTTCATCCTCACTGGGCGCCCAGACAGGCCTGACGACGAAGTGGACAAGGATAATCCAATAGAAGTTCATGTGGTTAAAAGCGAGTTCAGAATAGGCGAGAATGGTAGCGTGATGGAGTTTGGCGCTGCTGTGGAGGAAGAGATGGGGGAGGAAAAAATTTGGTGGAGAAGGGTTGAGTAAGTAGAACGGGCAATGAAAGTGAACAACCTTTCAGAAAAGAGAACCAGATTCAGAACTCTACTCGTACTTGGATATGGATCAGCTATAAATTTAGGGAGTATACTGGTGTATGATAGGAAGCGAAAGCGCCGAAGGCAGCAGCACGGCACTCAGCGGTCACAATGCCCAAGCCAACAAAAAGAATTTCGGATTTCCTGCTCACAAAGAAGAAGTCCATCGTGACTATCGGCAGAGATTAATTCCAACCTCGCACGTCGTCTGAGCATTGATCCACCCACAAACCCCTGGCTTTCACGAGAAATCCGAGATAATGGCCTCGTCGGAGCATATACTTACAGATAGCGTCTCGGCTAGTCTAGCGATATGGAACCCCTGATCTAGAACGCATAACAAGTTACAGAAACTGTTTTAACGTGGTAGAAGGTCCTCTCCCCATCAGCTCCAGCACTGAAACCGAGAGAAGCATTCAAGTTCTCCATTCCACCATAATAAGCAAAGGGAAAGATCAGAGTGTATAGCTAATCAGTAGATGAAAATAAGGACAAATTACTTGTGAGTCATAGACATAGACACGGAGTAGACTGCTCTATGTTCTATCGTATTGAAATGGCGTTTTACAGAACTGGATACACAAATAAGGGGATGAGGATGGAGAACAAGATCCTGCCGAATTTCCATGAATATCTATCAACGATCTGCAATCCTCGATAACCACAAACCCAATATCCACTACCGCCCCATCCCGTCATCCAGCCAGACCCGCAGGTCGAGACTCGAAAGCCCCACGCCGTTGTCATAACACACTCTCGACAACCCAACCTTAAAACTCCTCTCAAAGATTAAACATCCATACATAACCTTGACATGCGCTACATATCGGCTCTAAAGGGTCTCACCCCACGATGGAAAAGGCTAAGCCCAAGCCTATAAAAGACTTTGACATTTCTACGGACGAAGCGAGAGAACCACGTTTCAACCAACTCCAAAAGGTCCATTTTAGCATCTACATCTCGTGAGTGGGGAGTCGATGAGGCTTGCAAAGAGTAGAACTCATGGCTACTCCGTCGAGGGAAAAGATTTCGTCAAAAGATGAGTATAGCAGACACTCATTCACTAGACATGTAGGTATTTTCTAGGTACAAGTACTCTCGATGGCATGCAATTATCTATTTTTAAAGGTATCCATGCATTAATCAGTAGCCACAAACATACACTATCTCTCACCAGGCACCTAGCAAACCCCCTCAACCCCCCTAATCCCCTCTACCAGCGTCCAGTTCTCCGATCCCGCGGAGAAACCGTTCATGCTCTCCCTTCCCCCTCACCGCATCTCAAATTCCTCCCCACCCTTCGGCCCATTAAACTTCCGCTTCACAGCCGGGATCTGAACCACCGCGGAGGTGAGCAGGCACGAGAGCAGGAAACTCATGCCGCAGGCGATGCCGAAGATGAACCAGAAGTAGGTGTTTGTGCAGTAGTTTGAGGGGAGGTTCATTGTTGGTTGGGCTGTGTCGTTGGGGGGGTTTTGGTGGGAGGGATGCTGGGTGAGTTGGATTTTAAGGTTTCGGAGGTTGTTTGTTGGTATTTGGGGGTGGTGGGTTGTTTTGGTGGAGAGTCAAGTCTGGGTTTGGGGATGGGGAGTGGTTGGTTTGGGGAGATATGAGGAGGGAGGGAAGGAGGGGTTGGGCAGTAGATAAGAGGAGAGAGACAAAGGCATTGTTCTCTGATGTGACTAGCATCGTTGTTTCGGAAATGACAAAGAAAGTCACGGCTTTGGTGACTCAGAATTGTTTCGGTCGATGACTGCTAGACAATGAATAGCGGTAGCTTTGCAAAGACAGGTGACCGAGACCATCAAAACGGTAGCACCTAATGCCATCGTGTCTGAAAGTACATTCAGGGGCCTGAAACATCTACATCTGTCAATTCCCCCGAGCTTCTAACTGCCCAAGCCGAGCCCTAATCCAAACTCCAAGAGCAGCGAACAAATTCGTATCCTCTCGTGTCCTGCAAAACTCCCCAAGAGCAGCATAATGCTCCGCTTCGCTGGCCCCGTAGCCCTCAGTAATTTAGCCAAATCAACAGGACACAGATATGGCGGCTGTCTGGCGTCTTCCGCTAGCGAAGCTGTACTCTGCATCACACACGCATAGTACACGCAGTGAGCCATGCCGAAGCAGTGACCCAATTCGTGACTTGCGGTCCGGCAAAGTCGACCAAGCCATAGGTTGTGATAATCCTCATGAGGAGAATAGTTTGGGCGCAGGCTATGATGCGCGGAAACTGCTGCCTGCATTGGGGAACTTCCGTTCTTTTCTGATGAAATCGGAGTTGATGCCTCTTTCTCTTTTGGAGCAGCGGCAGCGTCACTCTTCTTGGATTTCTTGCTAGGTCGAGGGCCTTCACTGGCCGTTTCACACGTGGTGTTTACGTACGCTGCGCAATGGGAAGCTGGCCAAGCGTGTTCTCGCTCAACCGCTTGAACTTCATCGAGACAAGGGTTATACCTAGATGAAGACACAACCGCAACGCGGCTGCCGCCATATGCGCGGCCACAGCAAAAGTCATCATCCTCATCCTCGAAGAGATCGTGATGGACGATTAGCAGAAGCGCATAAGCATTGTCTGGCAGAGCTGAGATGGCTGCATCGAGAATGTCGTTTAGATTGAGCTGAGCTTTGAATGTATTGTCAGGGCACTATTGGAGTCAGCACGCCGCGTCAGGGTAGGAGTTCATGTGCAGCTGATGTCTCTAGAGGAAATTGCTCGAGCGAATTTCTTACAGCTCCCGGAAAAAAACGATAACGAATGAGAATGCTCCCACAAAACCTACTGGGCGTGCTCGAATACCAACAACCTCGTCAAGTCTCTGCAAGCCAATGAGATCTGGCACTGCCCGGGATCTTGCCTTGGATTTCCCCGAGTCATTCCAGCTGGAAAAGCTGAAGCCAGGCGATAATGTCGATACCTTCATACCTGTAAAGAACGCCCTGAGATAGGCTTCCACATCATCTACTTTGAGTGATTGGGCAGTCAAGCCTTCCTGCGCTTCCGATACTCTTCCACTACCTGGATTCTGTGGATCAGTCCACCCCTCCATCATCTTAACGTCGCAATCTATAGCAGGCGGAGAAGCTACATAGACAACGTTTCGCCTTGAGGTTACCTCGTTACGTTCTGGTTCTCGTACCCACGACCGGAGACTCTGTGGCGGACACCGTGGATCTTCAGACAGGTCATCTCCCGGTAGTATCAATGGGCGCGGGAAGGAAGTTGTAGGTTCTGCACCTTTCTTGCCGTTCCCGGAGGCATTTGCAAGCTGCTGAGGTGTATAATTACGATATCCAGCTTCAGCCGAGTGAGAAGATGGCTCAAGCTGGAGCGAAGGGTGCACGCAGCCGTCCCTTAAGGCACCTCGGGGCATTTTAACAGGTCACCGAGAGGGTGATATGTAGTAGAGTATGAAAAAGAGCCACGGGATCAAGTCAGCATCAGTCCGTTAGGCTTCCTCATCCGGAAGCCTAGTCTGCTGCCTAGAACCGAGACGATCTTGCGTCGTGCGTCGACGCGTCAATATTAATGGAGGTGGCTGCTTTCTCCGAGACCCGCTGTGGTCGCCAAAGAATGATCTATTCACGCCGCCATGTTGACCTACCACAGAGCTTTTTCAATTCGCAAAAGCAGTCGCTCGAGTCCTAGGTGTGTTCATTGGAGGGTAGGAAGACGGAAATGCTAAGCGCACCAATAATGAGAGACCACGATGGAGTCGTTCCTCGCTGTTGAGACTTCATTTCATAAATCGTGTTAGAAGGGCTAGAGCACACCGATTCAGGCATTGAATTGATTGACTAACTAACAGATATCTACGTGGAAGCATTGAGTACTAATACATGCGACATATGCGATATATGCGATATGCGTTATTGATGATTGAATTTTGAATCAAATGATTGAATTTTGAATGATTTGATCATTTGAATTTTGAATAACACGTGATTAAAATTTTGAAAATTTTTGAATATTGCACATTTCAACATTTTCATTCAATAAAACAAAATTATCAAATATTTATTCGCAACAACATTTGATAAAATCATTGTTTTGAAATCGTTTTAATTCAATTAATTTTTTCGTTAACGAGTTCAAGCATGTTCACAAAACGTCGAAATAATGTAAATGTAAAAAATTTGATGAAATCGTCGATTATCATGTTTTTGATATTGATATAAATCAATTTAATAATTTTTTCGATTATCAATTTTTTGATTTTGTGATATTTGATTGCGATATGTTTGATTTTTTGATAATTGACGAAATTGTAAATCAATGCGATAACGATTTGATTGTTTGTTCGTAAATCGATGAAATTTTCGATAAAATATTTCAATGCATCGAATACGACGATCAAAAAATAAATTTTTTTGTTCGCATTGCATTGATCAATATATTCGATTTCGATCGTTAAAATGACAACGATATTTTGTCGTTTGAAAAAATGAAACACGAAATCATTTCAAAACATAAATACATAATCAGAAACAAATTTGCTCGTGATTTTTTTTTAAAAAAAATTGTGTAATTTTAAATTTTAACAACATTCGAAAATTTTCACGAAAACGATTTCGACGATCAATATTATTAATTTTACAACGTTCGCAATTATTATTTTTTAAAATCGTTTGATTGTACGATTATGATTATGCACGTGCGCGAATTTCGCGATCGTAAATCGTTTGCGTATAAAAATATGTGATGCATAAAACAAATGTTTTTCGAAATTTTTGAAATCGAATGTCGAAATTTTTTTTTATTGAAATTCGAAATTTCAACAATCGAACAATTAATATTTCGTATTCAATCATTTTTTCGAACAACACGTCATTATTTTTTGAAAATTTTACAACGTACGAAATGAAACAATTGTAAATTTTGATTACAATCGAATTCGAAAAATGCGCATAATCGTAACATTTGATTCAAAATGCATTTTTCAAAAAAAACGAAAAAACGCAAAATTGAATTTTGATTTTGATTCAATTAAACAATAATGTCGCGAAAATCAATTTCGCATGAAATTTTTTTTTGCGAAAATGACAAAATTTCAAACAAATTCGATTTTATCGACGACGACGACAATCATCACACGTCAATTACAAATTATTTATGACATGTCGAAATTAACGATTACATACATGTATTTTTCATATGAAAAAATAAATCACACAACAACATTTGAATCAGATAATCGAATTTTCGCAATTTCGCAACAACATCAAATTGTTTCGTCGTTTTTCAATCATTTTCAATGTTTGTTTTCTGATTTCGATGACGCATGTCTCGTATATTTGATTTAATTAAACGTAATACGTTCAAAAACTAAAATAATTTCGTAACATTGTTTTTTGAACATAAGTTTCGAAACTTGTCAAAATAAAATTTTTTGAATTTTGTTATAAAAATTCGACGAAACAATTCAAAAAAATCTCAAACGAATTAGATTCGTATTCAGTTCGTATCGTAAAATTGATTAATTGATACGAATTTTCGCGAAATGAAATGAAAAACAAACATTGAATGCGATAAAACAACGACGAAACAATCTGAACGTGTTGCGAAAAATCTGAAAAATGCGAAAAATCGATTGAATGAAAAAATAAATGCAAAAAAAACAAAATGCGAAATAAAAACGATAAAAAAACGAAAAATTGAATGTGAAAAATGTTGCGAAATAATTAAATGAATAATCAGATTTCGTAAAACGCAATCGATTGACAACAATTTCGAAACATAACATAAATTTTAATCGAATTTAATTCTTTTTAATAAAATTTTCTTTCATTGATGATTAATGATTTTTCGCGAAAAATCGTTTGACAACACATTCAATTCAAATATAACGATGTGAAAATTGTGTTTATTCGTGATTTTAAACACGATTACGTAAAATTGATCATGAATAAAACAATATCGTATTTTGATATCGATGTTCACATATCGCAACGATTAATTTTGAAATTTGTTGACGATTATTGCGAAAATCGATCGAATAAAATATTGACGTTTAATAAATTGACAAAACACATTCGTTTAACGATTTTTATTGTTTTCGTCATTTTTGAATTGCAACGATATACGAAATATGACAATTTTGATATTTTTTCGTTTATCGTCAATGATTTCGATTTCGATAATTCGTTCATTTATACGAATAATTCGAATTTTGATTTCATTGCATTTAACGAAAAATTTCAAATTTCGCAATATCATGACAAACATATCGATTTTCAAACGCAAAATATGAAAAAAAAACGAAATTTCGTTGTAATGATGAAAACATTCGTTATCGAATTTATTTTTCAGTTCAAAATCAACAAAAATATTGAAATTGTGTTTGAAATGCACGTTTTCACGAAATTTATCGACGCAAATTTCGTTAATTTTTTGAACATCGATATTGATCACGACGAAAATAACTCGTTCGTTAAAATATTGATTGTTAAAAAAACGAAAACTCAAATCAAAATAAATGATATTAAAAAAATTTTGCAAAAAATTCGTTTTAAACAAATATTCATAATGTCACGATACGAAATTGATATTTTCGTCGATATTCATCGCATCGTCAATATTCAAAACGTTTTTAACGAAAACAACGATTTTTCGACGATTTTTTTCGATAAACGAAAAATTTTGAAAACGCATATTGATAATAAAAAAAAAACTTTTGACGTTATTTCAGAAAAACAATTTTTGCAAACACATATCGACGATAATATTTCGAAATTTTTGGAAACAACAAAAAAACATTGTTTGAAATTTTCGCAAAAACATATCATTTTTTTTTTAAAAAAAAACAATTTTGTCAACATCGCAAAAATCAGAAAAAATATCATTGACGATTATGAAATTTCATTTTCGTTACATAAAAATTTCGTTTCAAAAAATTAATTTGATTGTTTTAATAAATTCGACACGATCGATATTTTTCTTGATTAAACAAATGTTTTCATTTTTCGAATTCAAAAAAATCTTGAATTTGAAATGAACAATAATATCGTTTTCAAAAAACGTAATTGCAATGTTTGAAAAAGTTATCGCAAAAACAATAACGTTTTTCGATCGTAATTCGATCATTGTAAAATGTCATGCAATAATATGAATAAACAACAAAATTTTAAATTGCAAAACTAATTATGAAAATTTGACAAAACATATGTAAATGATTTGATTATAACGAAATTCGAATCGCGAATTTCGATGTGATAAAATAAAAATTCAAACATTTATCAAAAATCAACACATAATACGTTCGTCACATTATTTTTCGTTTTTTTTTCAATTTCGTTTCGAAACGATTAATTATTTTTTTCATTTCTTTCATCGATCGACAATTCGAAAAATATGATTGATTAAAACGTGAATAATTGAACAAATCATTACGAAAATTGAAATGATCGAAGCAAATGCAACAAACGTGATCTGAAATCGAAAATCGAAAAAACGACGAAAACGTAAACGAAAACGCAAATCATACGAATGAAAATTTTGATTGCAAAAATGAAAATCTTGATTGTAACGAATTGTAAAAAATGTTTGACTTTTTGTATAATAAAATGATCGATTTTTCAGACAAAACAAAACGAATCGTTTTCGCAAACGTATGTTGTTGAAAATTTTTCGAATTCGAATTTTTCAAATTTTGATTAATCGATGTTTTCTAATTGATTGCAAACAGAAAACAAACGATTATTCGTGATTGATGTGATTGACGAAATAAACAAATGTCGTCGTTTTGCGAAAAAGCAAAATTCTTTTGATGTTGACGTAAATCAAATGATTTAATCTTTTCACGAAACATGCGAATCAAATCATCGATAATGAAATAAAATTTCGATACAAATGTTCGAGAAAATGAAATCGAAAATATAAATGAATTGATTGATAATTTCTTCATCGATTTTGATGTGATATTGAATGTCGCAATAGAAAAATCCGAACATTTTGATGATATTGATTCAAATATCGATGTAAATGTTCAAGAAAAAATCGACGAAGCAGACGAAACAAACGAACAAATAACTGTTAATTTCTTTTCGATTTTGTACGTAAATTCTGATGTAAAAAGTCGAAAATTCGAATTCTTTGATGTGACGATCGAAACGACAAATTTCTGAACATGATGTTCGCGTATGTAATCGTGAAATTTGTTTTTAAAATTGAAATCTTGTTCGCAATGTTTGCAAATCATTTTCGAACAATCGATTTGTTTGGTATGTTTTAAAAATCGAATCATTGACGAAAATTGAACGAAACATTCAACGCACAAATCATATTGAGACGAAAAATGTGAAATATGCGAATCAAATGTTTTCGCGATAAATTCGAGCGAAATAATAAAAAACGCACATGTTAAATCGCGATCGAATTTTTGTATAATGATGAAAATTTGATTTTTGAATCATGCGAATGCAAAATCGCGAACGCATTTAAACAATAAATCGAACACATTTGATTTCAGATATTGATGTTGAATTTGCTGAAAATTTTGCAAAAAATTCATCATTTTGCTGTATAGATCGAATTTCAAAATATCGCATATTAATGTAAAATCGAAAATATCGATATTTTTAAATGTTGATTTAGATAATTGAATTTCTTGTTGAATTTGTTCGATCAATTCAATTCGTTTTTTCGTTTTTCATTTAATTTGACATTTAGTCAATTCGACATCACGTTGTGTTTGTTTTTGAATTTTCTGTTCAATCAATTGAATTTTTTTTTGTTTGATCAATTCGATCGTCAAAATTTTTGTTTTCGTTTGTATATGAGATTGTAATCTTGTTAATTCGATTTCAAGTTTGATTTTTTCAGTTAATAAACAGTCGAAATTGTGATATGATTTGTAATTCATCAAAATCATTTTATGAAAATTAACGCGACAATCTGAATTAGATTGATCGTCGAGTCAAGTTTCAAGTCAACATGTTCGAATTTGACTTGAATTTGATTCAAGTTCAAACTTTTCATTTAAAGTTTGAGTTTGACTTGATCAAGTTTCAAACTCAATGTTAAAGCTTGAACTTGATTTGAAAATGACATCATATACTAATTATAATAAAAAAAGTTCTAATAATAAAAAGTTATTAATAAATGCATTATCTTTTTGCATTATTTTTCTTAAAACGTAATATTTATTTCAAATTTGATCATTTTTAAAAAAAAATCAAATCAAGTCAAGCTTTCAAGCTCAAATTTCAAGTTCAATTACAAAGTTTGACTTGATGTCAAAACAAATTTCAAACTCAAAATTTCAAACTTGATTCGATTTTTTCGAATCAAAAACTTGATTCGATTCAAGTTCTTGATTCGACGCGATCAATCTAATTTGAACAATTTATCAGATTACGTTTTTGATAAAATTCAACGTCGACTAATTTTTGTGATGTAAAATATGTTGACGATCAAATTTCGATATCGAAAATGCGCAATCGCTTTGCAGAAATATCGTATTTGCTCATTGCGAAAACAGAAAATAACGATCGATTTGTTAAGAAATAAATAAAAATTTCGAAAAGTTCTTCAATAGAAATGATGATGTAAATATTGAATATTGATTGAAAAAATCTGATTCGAAATGTTATTGAAATTATCATCGAAACAGAAAACAAATGCTGATTTGCTAGATATATAAATATGATTTTAAAGAATTTTCGAAACAAATAGATGATTCGAATGCTGAATTATCGTGACGATTCTGAAATCTGATATGAGATTTCGAAATCAACTTTCTGAAATGAAAAAAAAAAGTGTGAATGTTTATTTAATTTCGCGTATCACAAACGAACGATAAATAGATGTATTGATTTGAATAAACGTGTAAAAAGAAAAAATCGAAATTCGTTGATTTGATAATTTAGAAATTAAAACTTGATCGACGAAATTTTGTTGCGAAATACAATGTTCGATTCAACTGTTTGTTACAAATTATGATTGAAACATGTACGAAAACATATTTCGAATGAATTTGTAAAAATTTCAAATAATGTAAAATGTCATGCAATAATATAAATAAACAACAGAATTTTAAATTGCAAAATTAATTATGAAAATTTGACAAAACATATGTAAATGATTTGATCGTAACGAAATTCGAATCGCAAATTTCGATGTGATAAAATAAAAATTCAAACATTTATCAGAAATCAACACATAATACGTTCGTCACAATCATGACGATGTTTTGAACGAAATTTTTTTTCGTTTTCTCAAAATCGTCAAGAAAAAAAAATTGATTTTGATTTTACGAATTTTCATTTTTTTTGATTGTTTCAACGATTATATTGATCGCATGCAATTGATTCGCATTAAATTTGTTTCAATTCGCGACGACGAAAATTGAAAAATCAATCAATGTCATTTTTTCGCGAATCAAACGATTTTTGATTTGAACGTATTGATCGAAATCAATAAAAAATTCGAACAAATTATAATGAAAAAATTTGAAATTTCGTCGTCAACGATTTTATTCAACAAATTTGACAACAAAAACAACGTCAATTGTTTTTTTTGATCGTGCAATGCATTCAAATCGATTTCAATGAAATTTTTCAAAATAAATTTTTGCAATAAAAAATAATCGCGAATTATTATGTTTTTGCAATCGAAAAAAAATTTGCGATAAAATTAATGAAAATGCACGAAAATCGAAAATGCGATCGCAAAAAATAAAAATCGAAACAAAAATCAAAAAACATTCGAAAATGTGCACGTGTTATTTCAGTTTCGATCAATGAAAAATTTAAAAAATTCAACATTATCATACAAAATTTTCTGTATATTCAAATTCATTTCGAACATTTCAGAATCTGAAAAAAAATCAAAATTGTTTTACATTTTTTTGTGTTTTATTCACAATTTCAAAAATTTCGCAAAATCACATTCGATTAAAATCGTTACGAATAATTTTTTCAATATCGTCGCAATATCGAATTCGATAATTTCGATCATGATTGCATTTCATTCGTTATCGTTGTCAATTAATTCGAATTCAACGCAAATTTGTTTGTAATTCAAAAATTGAAAAACGATTTTTTTATCAAACGTTTTTTCAATTTGCACATTCACGATTTTTAAATCGTCAAAAAAAATACATTTTTTTCGATTGACGAGCAGCAAACGTAAATAAAAAACATTGTTTAATTTGAAATTCATGAAATATATTCGATTTATGAATTTGTTCATTTTTCGTATCGTTCAAATTTTTTTGATTTTGTTTCATACAAAAAATTCGAAAATATTTTGATAAAAATGATTTCGTAAATTCACAACGATATCGCGATTTTTTTTGCGAATAACAAAAAGAAAAAATTCATTATTGCGTTCGATTTCGTGAACTTTGCGATTGAATTCGAAATATTCGATTAATTGAATCGTGCGAAAATTTTCGTTTTCAATCAATTGATTTGAAATTTTTTTATCGTTTGAATTAATGATTATTCGATTTCGATTTTTCAAATGCAATTGAAATCGAATAATCGCGAATTTGATTTCGTCGAAAAAAAAATCGAATATTCGTTAAACGATTTCACAAAATTTTATTCAACGCGCGTTATGAAATATTTTGATTTCGTCAACGAATTTATCGTTGTTTTGACGATTCGCATAAAATTCATTGATTCGACGAATTGTAATAAAATTGAAAAATACATCGACGTGATCGTTTTTTTGAAAATATATTTGTACAAATATTTCACGAATTTCGCATTGATGCAAATTTTAACGTTGATATAAATTTCATATTTTTGCAACAATCAGAAATTGTAAAAAATCATTCATTTGTTGTTTCAAAATTTTTCTTCGACAAATTCGCACGAAAAACGACGATATCGCGAAAAATTCGAATGATGACACAAATTCGTCATTATCAATTTTTTCTTGAAAAATCATTTGATGCATTTATTTTCGAAATCATGACAAAAAACTTTTTTGATTTTTTTGCAATTTTTGTGAATCATTTAATCAACAATTAATTCGTAAAAAGTTTTGCGTATTGCGTTAAATTCAAATATTTTTTTGAAAAATATGATTGCATAAATGACGTTGTCAATGTTATTTTCATCGAATTCATTTCGAAAATTTGCAATGAATAAAATATAAACGTGTGACAAATTTCTTTTTTTGAAATTCGATAACGTAAATGTGCGCGTTTATCATTTTCATGACATAACGTTCGATAAAATCGCGCAAAAATTTTTTGAATTTCAATTGAAACATTTTAATTATCAAATCGAAACGATTGACGATATTAACGTTTGAAAAAAAATCTCGTTCGAATTTCATTTAGCGTGAATTGCAAATGAAAATAATAAAAAAAATGAATTTATTGAATTTTCGAATCAAAACGAAAACGTTTTGCTTTTTGATTTTCATGTATCGAAAAAATTTCGTATGATTTGACGACAATATCGTCATTTTTTGATTAATATCATTGAATTCAAAATTTTGATTCAGTCAATTTATCAAATTTCGATAAAATTCAATTCGCAAAAACTGCTGATTAAAACGAACGAAATTGAAATTATTGAATTTTACGCAAGCAAACGCATTTATCAAAAAATGTTGAACAAACGTTTCGAATGCAACACACGATTGAATTTTTTCTGACGATTTTGTATATGTATAACATCAAAAAAAACGTGATTTTGACATCAATACATTGACGAAAATAAAAAAACGAAATTTTTATATTAATACATTGATTTCGCGCAACAGAAAAACAACAAATTTATCGTATTTTTTTTGCATCAATCGATCGATTCGTTAAACGTATGCGAAATTTATATCGTGATGAAAATTTCAACAACGCGTTAAATCGTGTCAGAAATACGTTGTTGAAATTCAGAACACGAATAACAATTTATCGTTATTGAAAATTTCACGATTTAACGAATGAGAAATTTTACTAATAAAAAAATGATTTTCGCAACAATTTTTCTTTTTTCAAATATGCAAAAAACGAAACATTTGACAAAATTTACGTAAAAAAACTAGTCGAAATCGAAAACGTATTTCAGTGCAAAAAATGCAAAAAACGACGTATTTGAATAATATACGAATAAAATTCTTTTTGAATCATTCGTTTCGATTTTTTTTTTTCAATTCGAACATTGTTGTCGTCGTTTTTCTCGTTCTGATTACGTGCAAATTTCTCGTTTTCGTTATCGTCGAATTTCTGATCGTGTTTTTGAATCGATCGAAATATTGCGTCGAATGAAATTTTGCGAACACGAAAATCACGACTGTTTTCGTGATCGAAAAAAAATATAATAAACATTCAATTTTGTTTTTCGCACGAAAACAGAAAAAAATATCGAAACGTCATGTAACAAAAATGTCAATAAAATACTCGAATAAAATCATCGTCGTAAATTTGCATCACAATATTTTTTTCGATTGATTTATTCGAATCAAACATTTCGAACATGTTTAAAACAACAACGATTTTTTCGAAAATGAATTAATTATGCGTATTTTTCAATATTCGTTTGAAATCATGTTGTTTCAAAACGATTTTGATTTTAAAATCGTTATTTTTCAAACGATTATTACAATTTTTGAACGATTAAACGTACGAATTGTATTTGATTATCAATTTTTGTAATTCGTGAAATTTTTTTTCAAACAATTGTTCATCGTGAATCAAACGTTTCAATAAAATTTTTTGCGAAAAATCAAACGAATATATTTGACAAAAACGACGACGATCATTTGAATCGACAAAAAAAACATTCAACATGTGATGAATTGATTTCATGATGCGAAATGTAATTCAAAAATTGTGTTTTTCATTCATTTTCGCGTTTTCATTGATAAACGACAAAACGTTGTTGAAAATAATGATCATTTTTTGAAATTTTTTGTATCGTTTATTCAATCGTTTGCGTGAATTGAAATCGATTGTAAATCGCATTTCATACAAAAAATAATTTAAATATTTGAAATCAACGTCACGTTGTAAAATTGCGTTTTTTTCGAAATCGTCGAGCAATTTCGTTACAACGTCAAAATTTGTTTCAAAAATCATCATATTCGATGAGATTTTGTCGTTGACGCAACAATGTCAATATTTATCGTCGATAAATTTGCGATGACATTTTTCGAAATATTGATAAACATCGCAAAAAAAACACACGTTGTTGTCGTGTTCGTCATGCAATTTCGACAATACATATTTGTCAAATATCACGTTTTTCTTGCGAACGATCATATAATCAAAATTCAAATTTTTGTCGTCACGTCGATTTTTGAAATCAAATTTTCGAATTCGAACGCGTTGTTTGACGATTTTTTTCGCGTATGTTTTTTTATTTTTTCGATTAAACAAACGTGATTTTTTCTTTTCGTCATTATTTTGATCGAAAACGTGTTCAAATTTCTAATCGAATTCGTGATCAACGAAATTTGCGTATGATCGTATAAGAAAAAAATCGTCGAAATCGTGATCGTCGTTTTTTTCTTGAAAAAAAAATTGAAAAAAAAAAAACGATTCGCGAAACGCGCAAATCGTCGTATTTTTTGACGAAAACGTACAACAACAAATTCAAAAAAAATAAAATTGTAAAACGTTCTGAATGACAATGATGCAAACGTGACGTTTTTTCGATATTCGATTTTTTTATCGCGTTTTTTGAAAAACACATTGTTAACAATATTGATAACATCATTGAAAAATCGTTTAAACGTTGTTTTCGTTGAATTTGCAAAATGAAAAAACAAAATGATAATTTCATACGAATTCACAAACATCGCGAATTGTTGTTGACGATTTTGATTGTTAATTCGATTGATAATATTGTTGAATCGATTTTCAACAACAAAAATAAAACGATCGAAAAAAATCATTCTGACAGCAAATAAACAATTGAAATGTAAATATAAATTGAAAAAAAAATGAAACGAAAATGCAAAATCAAAACACGAAAAAAAAACTTGACAAACAAACGTTTTGTTGAAATACAATTTTCGTAAATGTGTTGTGCAAATGTTGCAATCAGAATTCAATTGATATAATTTGACGAAAAAAAAACTAATGCGTTTTTGTTGAAATTAATGTTTTGACATTCGCACATTTTTTGTGTTTTCATTTGCATGTAACTTATTAAAATAACGAAATTCAAAACAATAAAATGATAATCATTCATGATTTTTTCAATAGATTATGAAAATCGAATTAACAATTTTCGTTATATCATCAAGATCAATTACAACATAAACGCACGTAATATCTAGTCGTAAACAATACAACAGATTTGCAATACAACAACAATATCAACTCAATGAAATATTCAATCTTGTCAAATCAGAATTGATTCAATTGCATTGACAGCATTCAATATTTTGATACAAATCAGTTTTCGAACATTTTATTTATTTTATTATTTTTCGAAACAGTCAGTTTTCGATTTATTTATTCATCGTACGAATTTTTTACGAACTCGTTTATTTAATTGTTTTACGATATCGAAATTTTTACGCGAATTCGTTTATTTATCATTCAATCAGAATGACAATTCGTATTTTTTTTGCGAATTTCGCATTTTTCATTTTCGAATCGTCGTTCGTTTTTCTTTTTTGATCATTTTTTTTTTGCATTTGCATTTTTGCGAATAACATTTTCACGAATGAATCAATAACGCAAAATTTTCGATTTTTGTACGAATAATATCAACAAAATCAAATCAATCAAAAATGCGTTTGATTCGTTCAAGCAAAAAAAACGCAAAAAATTATTTAATGCGAAAACACGAATCGAAAATCAAAAGCAAACTCAAACAAAAAGCAAAAAAATTGACAAAGCAAAAAGAGAAAATTCGCATAACAACGAAACGAATTGAAAAATATACGTGCAAACGTTGCAAACATTCGATCAAATTCGACAACAACATCAAATTTCACGAACATATTCGCATTCGACATGCGAAAAAGTCGAAGTCTGTTCAACAATCAATTGTTTCATTTTTTACGTCATTTCAATCGATGATTTTTTCATTTTTTGTTTCGTCATTTCAATCGATTATTTCGTCATTTTTTGCGTTATCGAAATTAATAGTCGAGTCATCAACTACTTCTATTCTTGTTTTTTCGGATTTTTTTTTCGAAATTTTGTCAGATTTTTCGTCGATTGCAACATCAAGAAAATCGATATTTTGAGTAAAAATTGTCTCAAAATCAATCGTTGCGTCGAAATTTTCTAGTTTTTCGATTGCGACATTCAAATCGATGTGCAAATTCTTGAAAAATGCAAACGTTGTTTGTTCGTTTATTTCGCATCGAATTTCATCATCGAGATTTTATTTCATTGTGAACAATTTGTTTGACATGTTCGTTGAAAAGTCGAATTCGTTTGATTTGCAATCAAATCAAAACAAATCGTTGTTTTCGCGCAATTTTGACAAATGCAATTTCAAAAACAAATGTGATTTCATACAAAATCGCATTACGTTATATTTTCATGCGACGATTTCATTTGTTTCGAAATTGATCAAATTCGAAACATTTCATCAATTCACGTTTCGATGAAACATTCGATTCGCACGTTATTTTCGCGAATTTTTCGATTTTTTTTTTCGATGCGTTTTTTTTTTTTCAAGAGTTTTTCGTTCGTTTTTTATTTGCAAGCATTGTCAAAAACGTTTCGTTTTTCATTGATTTATTGATTGAGTCATGTCAAATGTTTCAAGAATTGAAAACAATAAAATATGCATGAAAATGCGTTATTGAAATTTTTCTTCTTTTCGTTCTATTTTGAAAAAATATTGATCTTTTTGAAATTACTATTTTGAAAAAATTAACATGTTGTTTGTTTGTTTTGTTCGTTTTTTTT
The DNA here is from genome assembly GCA_018902385.1 of Physcia stellaris. NCBI lineage: Eukaryota > Fungi > Ascomycota > Lecanoromycetes > Caliciales > Physciaceae > Physcia > Physcia stellaris. The sequence continues at coordinate 58,185 of JABSSW010000042.1, read as the reverse complement.
CGTTTTTATCAATCGTTGATCGATCATGATCTGAAAAAACTAAAAATTGTTGTTTTAATGAATTCGATATTTCGTCTTTTTCGTTTTATGATCTGAAAAAACTTTAAAAGTTGTTGTATGTTTTTGTAAAAATTTATTTTTGTTGTTTCGTTTTGATTTAACACGACTGATTATCGTTTTTATTTTTTATTATTTTTTGAAATTTCAGTCGCTCGATAAATACGAGAAAAAAAAATGACAATACAGTTCGAAAAAACGTACAGTCGTCAGAATAGACGTACAGTCGTTACAATACAATTTCGAAAAAACGTATTGACGTACTGTACGCACAATTGTTAAAAGAGAAAAAATAAACTAAACAATACAATTTCGAAAAAGCGTATTGAATTTGTTACAACAAAAATTTGATATCAAATAATATCGTTTCGAAAAAATCTACTATACAGTCTCGTATGACATGTAATCACATAATATCGTTTCGAAAAAGCGTATTATGAAATCATTACATTTCGATTTTGCAAAACAGAAATTCGATCAAAAATACAAGAATTCGATCAAGAAAAATAAATAATGTTGAAAATATTTGATTTTTTCGCATATTAATCGATCTGATTCTCTGACAAAATTTAATAAAATCAGAAAAGTTCGATTTTGCATTCGTTGCATCGATGTATGTTCGCAAAAATTTGCTCGCATTCGATGCATTATTTTTTTTATCGATTTCTCGATCATTTTTTGTCTGTTTCACATCATTGACATATTTTATGAACATTTTACAGTCAAATCGCATCAATATTCGATCATTGATGTCGCAAAAAATATTTGAAAATTTTGAATCACAATGATGTTATCAAATCATGATGTGATTTGCATTTTCGTTCATCATCGCAAAATTCAAACAATTGATATTTGTTTCATGATGTGAAATGTCATGCATTGATATGATATTAATACATAATTACACGAGAATATCGAAATGAAAAAACAAATACAGAAAATTTGACAGAACATATGTAAAAAATTTGATCATAAACGAGTTTCGATTCTAACATTCGATGTGATAAGATAAAAGTGTTAATTTTAATGATTGATCAAATGTTGATTTCAAATGTTGAAATCGATGCACGTTTTAATGATTGATCAGATGTTGATTTCAGATGTTGAAATCGATGCACGCTCGTCACATTACTTTTCGTTCTTTTTCAGTTTCGTCTCGAAGCGATCAATTCATTGTTATTTTTTTTTTCATCGATCGACAATGTACGTGATCTCGATGATTTGTTCGTAAATGTTTTGAATTCATAACGAACGCGACAGTCATGAAGATGCACAAAAATCTGAACTGAAAACGACGAAAAAAATTTTTGCAAATCGATGCGACTTTGATGTTTGCGAAAATTTTTGAATGTCGAAAATATCTGACATTTAGTATAATGAAACGATCGTTTTTTCTGAGCAGAAAAATTTTTCAGAAAATTTGCGTTTGAATTCAAATGTGAAAAAATTATTAAAACATAAAATATGCGAAAAATATCACGTCATTTCGTATGATGAAAAAACGTTTTCTTTTGCAAATTTTTGATCATGCATGCGATGTTCATTAGTGATTAATACAAATACAGAATAAAAAAAATGAAAACGTTTTCGAATTTCAATTCGAAATCTGATTGCGAAACATGAATCATAATATTTGCGAATAAATGATATGATAAATCATTTAGAAATATTTGAAATTCAAAAATTTTAAAGCAGATTGACTGATCGAGACGAAAAAATTGTTCAACGTTTTGAATTTCTGATCGAGATAACGATTCGCTTTTATCAGACTTTCGATGTAAATAAAAATATTTGTAATTTGATGACGAATGCAAATTTATACGAAATATTTGAAATCGAAATCATTGCAATTGATAAAGAAATTGATTTGCAATCAATTCGCAAAAAATGCAAACGATGACGTAAATGATGAAATGAACAAACGACTGAAAACTTGCTTCTCTAAAATTTAATACGTAGTTTAGAATGTAAAAAATCGAAAACTCGAACTTTTGAATTTAATGAAAACATTAATGTAAATGTTTCGCATTAATGTAAATGTTGAATTCTTGCAACATCAAATCGATTATACGATGAGACGAACAGTTTCGTCATGTTGATAAAACTTTCGCAACAACGTTTAATGCATTGATATTTACGCATATGCGATTGTCGATGTGTACATTGCATTCAACAGAACATGAATGTAATAAATTTTCTGAAAAATGATCAATTTATACAATTTTTTACGAGTAACTTCGACGATCATTAGTAAGCAAAAACGTGTCAACATTCTTGAGAATTCTTGAAAATCTTAAATCGATTATATCATGAAACAAACAGTTTCACTGTATTAACAGAATTCGCGTAACAACGATTAACGCATCGATATTTGAACGCATGCGATAATCGATATGTACGATTTATTCAGTAAAACGTGTATGCAAAACATTTTTCATGAAAATGTTTCGTGACTGAATATTTATTTCTCGTTTTTTTTCAGTTTCGTTTCGAAACGATTAATTCAATATTGACACGATCAATGACGAAAATGACTTGTTGATAAACGTTAATACAGTTCATTTTTGCAGCGAAAATAATCGAAACGAATGCGAAAACAAGAAAAAAAACCGAAAGAAAACGAAAAAATATGAAAATGAAAAAAAAAGTCTCGACAGAAAATTTCAAATGAGTGCAAAAAACATCAGACATTTTGTATGATAAATTGACAAATTTTTCAAACAAAACAAAAACAGAACGAATCGCTTTCGCAAACGTATGTTGTTGAAAACTTTTCGAATTCGAGCTTTTCAGATTTTGACTAATTGATGTTTTCTGATTGATTGCAAACAAGAAATAAACGATGATGCGAAATTGATATGTGACAAATAATCGAGCGTTGATGTTTTGCGAAAAAAAACGACGTCTTTGATGCTGACGTAAATCAAATGATTTAGATTTTTCATGAAACATGCGATGCAAGTCATTCATAATCAGATAGAATTTTTGAACGTGAAATTTTTGATGTTTTCGAACTGATGTATGCGATGAAATAGATGAAAAAATGAGCGAACGATTGACGATTGCGCTTTTCATCGACTTTGAATTGATTTTGTATGTCGCAATCGAGAGATTCGAACGCGTTGATGCGATGATTGATTCGAAAATTATTGAAATTCAGAATTTCTGACTTCTAGATGTTGCAAAGAAATTAAATGATATTTGCGAAACAAACGAAACAGACGAATCAATGTTTGTTGATTTTTCAATGATTTTGTGTGTGAGTTTTGATGCGAAGATTCGAAAATCAGAATTTTTGACAAATTTTCGAGCATGACGTTCGCGTATATGTTCGTGAAATTTGTTATTGAAATTGAATATTTGATTGCAACGTCGACAAGTTGCTGATTTTTTCGCTGATTTTGTTGTTTTTTCGATTTCGCATACGAAATTGATTGTATTGATAAAGAGATGAGAATTTTTGACGAACTGATCAATGATTTTTTCAATTTTTGCTTGTTTCAGAGCGTTTTGTTCGAACAACTCGATTTGTTTTTGAGTTTTTTGTTTTCGTTGATGTGCACGACGAGCGAATTGTTGCTTTAATTTATGACGTAATGCTTCATGACACGAAGAAAATTCGAAATAATGTTTTTTGATTGAGATAACAACGATTCGACAAATAGAATAATTTTTTTTGTAAACTGAAAGAAACGATGCAAGCGAAACAAACGAATCAATGACAGTTGAATTTTTTTCGTTTTCGCATACTGATTTGTTTGACGAAATCTTGAAAAGCGAGCTTTTTTCGTTCGATTTTTGAACAGCGAATTCATGATGCTCTGATTCGAACGTTTGAAAAGATGATGATTTCGACAAAATAAATGAACATTGAATTGATATGTTCTTCATCAATTCTGATACAGTATTTGATGCATTAGATGAAAAATGCGAAATTTTCGATGAAATGATCGCTTTGAAAATCAATGCTGACTCAAAAATTTGCTTTGATGTTGCAATAGAAATTTGCAATTTCGACGAATCAAAAAAACGTTGAATAGATATATTTTCTGTCGATTCGAATATGTATTCAAATGTAAAAGACGAAAGACTTGAACACTCTGATGAAATGATTGATTCGGAAATTGATGCAGATTCGCGTATCTGATTAAATGTTGCAAACTTTCGAACAAGAATTTCTTGATATTTTGATTTCAGCGTTGAAAATGAGATTCACGAAACAGAAAAGCATTGAATTGAATCGTTTTTCATTGATTGTAAAATATTACTGACTGTCGCAATCGTGAGAATCGAATTCGTTGATGAAATAATCGCTTCGACAATTATTTCAGATTTCGATACGAACTTTCGTGATGTTGCGAGAAAGACAAGCGATTTTTGCAAAACAAACGAATCGAGCAGACAGAAAACTGTTGATTTTTCGACGATTTCGCATGTTGATTTGACTGCATTGATCATGAAATTCGAATTGTTGATCGATTTTTTCGCATGTTGATTGCGTACATGATTGCGAAACTTGTTTTTGAAATTGAAATTTTTCTCGCATCGCATGCAGATTATTTTCGAACAACTAATTAGTTTTACAAACGAAACGTTGACGAATTCGACTCGCAGAATTTCAATTCATTCATTCAAAAATGTTGATTTCATGTTGTTCTGTTTATCGTATCAGATATCGAAAGCAAAATTTCAAAAACAAATGAATAATAGCATAAGCAAATTTGATTTCCGATACAAATGCTGACATTTCTGAAGACGTTACAAGAATTTCGCGAATTCATCGAATCGTCGATCTTTACATGTGAAAATCGAATCGAAAATATCGATATTTTGAATTGTTAATGTTGATTTTGCAATTTTTTCTGTTTTTAACGCTTTTGAATTGATTCGTTTGACATTTTTGATTGCGTTGAATTTGATTTTTTTCGCGATTTTCAGAGCATTCGCTTTTTGTTGTTCGACGATTTCGTTCGTATATTTTTCAAGAAATTGCAAAACGAATTCGTATGTTTGCTGATTTTGAATATTACATGAAGAATATTGAAAACGATGTGAATTTCAAGTCTCGTAAATTAGTTGACATCATTGACAGCGATTTGAAATTGAGTTTTCAAATTTTTGTTGTTTTTGCGAAACAGACGAAGCAATCGAGATGATCATAGTAAAACTTGTTAAGTTTTCGTAAGTTTCGCACGTCGATTCTGAAACAGTGATTGAAAAAGACGAATTGTTGATTTGTTTGAAAAAAAATGCATTCGTCAAATCTATATCGAAATCGTATAATGAGATGAATTTCGATTGATTTTTGAATCAATTCAGAGCGAAATTCATCAAACAGCCGTGTAACAGCATAAACAAATTCGACTTTCGATGTTGATGTTGAAATTGTCGAAATTGTTGTAAAATGTCTGTGATTTCGCAAAACAATTCAAATTCTGAATCATTTTGTGTGAGTTTTGGATCGAAAAGATCGAAAAATGCAAAAGATGCAAATTTCGCAATTTCAGCTCGCTTTCGAGTTTCTCGTTTTTGTTGTTTTGACGTCATTGCTCATGCGAAAGAAGAAAGACTGTTTGTTCAATAATTGAATACGTTTTTGAACTGATTTTTCGACGTGAAAAATGATTCGAATAGTGATGTTGAAAAAGAATTTTGAAAAAATGATTGATATGAGTTTTTTGAATTGAAATGATATTGACTTCATCGCAAAAACTGAAAATCAGAATCGATTTGCTAAACAAACAGATGTGATTCTTAAATATTTTCAAATATTTCAGATAATGTTAATATCGAATGCGTAAAAAGAATTTCGTTAGAAAATTCTTAACGTTTTTGATGCAGTGATTTTTGATGCAAAGTTTCGAAAACTTGATATTGAATTTAACATCGAGACAGAAAACAAATGCTGATTTGCTAAATAAATAAATAGAATATTGAAAAATTCTCAAGTGAAAAGAATTGATGCAATATTAGATGCTGATGAAAACTTGAACAATTTTTTTGATCGATATTGAAATTATCGCTGAAATCAAAGAGTATGATCAATCGATGAGAAAAACAGATATGACTTGACAATGTTTTCGAAGAAAATAGATGATTTTTGTATCAAATTTTTTTGACGAATCGTTGACTGAATATTCGAAATTCGTTGACTCAATGTGTTGTTGATTTTTGACGTGATATCGAGTTCATCGAATGAATAGAAAAGAAAGACTGATATGTAAAATCGACAGATGATTTTTCGAACTAATTTTCGAACAAAAAGAATAGTTTCAATGCTGATGTATTGTGAAAATGTTGAATCGAAATATGAGAATTTCTTGATTTGATATCACAGTCATTTTCGTACAGCTTTCTGATTGAAATATTAAAGCAATCGAATAAATAAAAGAGAATGATCGAATTGCGAATAAAATAAATAGAATTTTGAAGAATTTTCGAAAAAAATAGATAGTTCGAATTCGATCGAGAAGATGAAAATTCGATCGAAAATTTCTGATCGAATAACGAAATTTCTGATTCGATTTTTGATCGAATATTTCTGATATGATGTTTTTGTGACTTGATGATTTAAGTCTGATTTATTGATATGTAATGATTATGAAATCAATGACGAAAAAGACGTCGTTGTTTTCGCTATTGTCAATGATCATGAATCTCGACGTTTGATTCAGTTCGTCGTTTCGATCACAATTTACAATTATCTCGTCGTCTCGCTGAGTATCGGAATGATTTTTTCGTGAAAATTCACACTCGAAATCGCTGTTTTTTGAATGAATGACTCGCGTGAAATAAAGTTTCGTTGTTCTCATTCAAATCGTCTAGGTTTTTGATTTCACGTGAGCAAAATTACGTCGTTCTCGTTGCACGTTTAGAATTTGATGACGTTTTAGATTTTCGCGTTTGTTTGAAATCTTGTTTATTGATTAAGTTGTCGTATTCCGAACAATTTGAAAGAATTAAAGTGATTTCGATATAATGTGAAATGTCATGCATTGATATGATATTAATACATAATTACACGAAAATATCGAAATGAAAAAACAAGTACAGAGAATTTGACAAAACATATGTAGAAAATTTGATCATAGACGAGTTTCGATCTTAACACTCGATGTGATAAAATAAGAATGTTAATTTTAATGATTGATCAAATGTTGATTTCAGATGTTGAAATCGATGCACGTTCTAATGACTGATCAAATGTTGATTTCAGATGTTGAAATCGATATACGTTCGTCACACATGATGTATTTTTCAGTCAATTTTAAATATCAAATTTCACATCGATGTCGCATTTCAAAAAAAGTCATAATCAAAACGTTGCAATTTTTCAGTTATTCGATCGCACGTTTTAGAAATCGATTTCACGTCATATTTCAAATCATTACGTGTATCGAATTTCGATTCGTTCGTTTTTGCAATCTTCGCATCGATGTATGATTTAATTTTACAAAATTTACGTCATCGTTGAAAGAATTTGTTCGGAAATTTCAAACAACGCATCGCTAAAAAAATCACATCGTTGAAAAAATCACATCATTGAAAAAATCACATCGCTGAAAAAATCACATCGCTGAAAAAGTTTCAGAATTCGTCGTTTTGAAAGAATTTGCACGAAAACTTCAAAACACGTATCGTTGAAAAAGTTTGCACGAAAACTTCAAACTGAATTCGTTAAAATACAAAGCAAATGACACAAACGATTGCTGTGAAAAAATATTAAAATATAATTTTCGCAAATGTGCTGTGCAAATGTTGTAATCAAAATTCAATTGATATAATTTGACGAAAAAAATTAATGCGTTCTTGTTGAAATTAATGTCTTGATATTCGCATATTTTTTGTGTTTTCATTTGCATGTAACTTATTAAAATAACGAAATTCAAAACAATAAAATAATAATCATTCATGATTTTTTCAATACGTTTGATGAAATCAACAAACAAAAAAAATAAACAACGTGATTATTTCACAATCATATAATCAAAACGCGTCATTTCAACGACGTTGAAAAACGCATAACGAATTTCAAAATTTCAATCAACAAAATATAAAAAAATTTGTCATGATTGTTGACGATACAACGAAAAAAACAATTGCAAAAATTGAAACACATTTGAAATGATTTTGACGTATGTTTCGATTGAAAACGTGAATTAAATATTGATTGAATTTATCGACTTTAAAAAATACGAAAACAAAATTGATCAAAATTTTTTTCGATCGATCATTCGTGTTAAGCGAATATACTGAACATTTTTTTATAAATTGTGTTTTATAAAACGAGAAATATTTTCGCATTTTGCATATGATGCATTTGTATAATTTATTAATTTTTTGTTGTGATTCGTTTTTGATTCAAATCGTAAATTTAAATTCGAAATGTTCGATAAATATCGAACGATATACATGACAACATGCATATGAATTGATGTTGAATTACAAACGTATTTCGAAAATTTATTGATCGCGACGATGATATTTGAACGAATTATTCAAATAAATCATTGATCAAATTCAATAATTTTGCGAAAAAAATGTTTTTCGTTTTTCGATGCTTGATACATTTCATCGTTATGAATATTCGTTTTGAATGAATACGATTTCATTGAAATTGACGTTGATTTGCAATTTTCAAAATCACAATTTTTGACAAATTGTTTGATAAACGTTTTTGCGTAAATCACATAATTCGATTTTTGCGATTTTTGATGATTTTGATTTCAAAATAAATATGAAATGTCATACATTGATATAATATTAATACATAACAAACAAACTCGAAATTTTTTTAAAAAAAATTCTTTCGAAAATTGACAACAACATAATTTTTCAAATCACATGATTATTGCGATAATGAAACGATTTTCGTTGTTGTTGCAACGTTGAATTGCGCTAATTTTGCTTTACAACTTTGAGTAAATAAGTTAAAATAATACGTTGTTGTTGATTTCGATGCAAAATATGCAACAATTGCACGAGCGCAAAAACTTTGATGATTGAACGAAAAGAATTTGATAATTTATCGCATTGACAACTTGAATTTTCAATTGATGAAAATTATCGACTTTAACAAATTTGAACGCAAAATTGATCAAAATGTTTCTCGATCGATCATTCGTCATTAAGCGAATATATTGAATATTTTTTTATAAATTGTGTTCTATTACACGAGAATTTCTAAATAGAAAACAAATACATGAAAACTTGCAAAAACATATGTAGAAAATTTGATTTTTCGAATGCGTCAAGACGAATTTCGATTTTAACATTCGATGTGATAAAATAACGATGTTAACACGATGTTAATTTTGTCAAATGTTGAATTCGATGCACGTTCGTCACAATAAAAATGTATTTCATCGAAATTTTTGATGCGAAAACGTTTGTTCAAATCGATTTTAATTTGATCGATATCATTGATAATGAAATTGATTAATAAAAAATCGTCAACGTAAATTGACAATATGATGTCAATAAAATATACGAAAACGCAATTATTCACAAACAAACAAATGTAATTCAATGAAATAAAATATTTTTTCAAACAGTCATATTATTCGCGAAAAAATTGTTTCAATTTATACAAAAATTTTTCAACGAACAAACGAATTTCGATTTTGTTTTTTCGAAATCGAACGATTGTTGTATTTATTGTTTCATTTTGAAATTTAATTCAAAAAACGCAATAACGACGTCAACGTGATGCATTTTTCAATTGTTTTCGATGATCAATGCAAATATACATTTTCAAATCATTGATTTAGCGATTTTTGAATAAATTTCGAAATAATTTTTGTCAATTATTTGCAAGAAATTTTTCGTCATTTATCGTGTTTTGTATTTGACGATTTCATCGCTAAAATCACGTTTGATTGAAAATATTCAACGATTTTAATAACGTTGATTTTTAAAAACGACATTAACAATTTTCAAATGTCATTATGTTTGTGATGTTCGAATTTTTTTTGCGATTTGAATTCATCGTTTTTTATCAGAATAAAATTGAATTTTTTGTCAATTACGCGATATATTGTATTTCATATCGATGATTCGTGATTGCTTGATTTGTTTCGCAATTTTGACATTTTCGCGTTGTGTTTCGAAATCAACAATTTCGTCATCGTCGTGATTTTTGTTTCTAAAATTTTGTTAATGAACGTAATTGCGTTCAAATTGTTTTTGCGTACAAATGAATTTACAAAATTTTGATAATTCGATTGTAATAATTGATTCAATTGATAAAATTGTTTCAATAAATGCAATTGATAAATCATGATAATCGTCGAAATTATCGAAATTATGTTTTTCAACATTTGATTTTGCAAAATTCGAATTCAAATCGTTCGAATTTGCAATATTTGCAATCGTACATTGATTATTTAAAAAATTTTGATTTGTTTGATTAATCAAAAAATTGAAATCAAAAATATTGTAATTTTCATTTTTTTTTTTCGATTTCAAATTTAATATATTTGTTAAACATCACATGAACAATTTTAATGATTTGACGTTTAATAAATTTTCAAATACGATATTGATTCGAAATTTCGTAATCGAATAAATATTTTTTAATTTTTTGTTCGTCAAATTTTTTGTTCGTCAAATTTTTTGATGTGTTTCATTTTCGAAAAACACAACGTTTCGAATAAATATAAATTGAATAAATCGAATTTTTGTTCATTTCAGATTTCATGCGATATCATATTATTCGAAAAAATAAAATTGATGTTTTTCAAATAAATCATCGTGTGAGCGATTTTTTTTCAAAACGTTTTGAATAATTTCGAATCGTACAGAATAAAACGTATTTTATTGAAAATAATACGAAACGTTTGTTCAAACATTTCATTTTGATGTGAATTATTCGAAACAATAAATTTTCATTGAATTTCGTGTTCGATCATGAATTTTTCGATTTTTTTGTTGATATTTTTTTGACGTTATTCATGCGAAAAAATTCGATTGTTAATTTTTGAATTTTGATCATTTGAATAAAATTCTTGAAAACGATGACGAAATCGAATTTATTTTTGATCAAATACAATCAAATGTAATCAATATAATCGTTCACGAATATAATTGTCATGTAAAACATTCAGAATTCAAATCAATAAAATATTGCGAATCGAATTTCGATAAAATTATACAAGCAATTCGATCATCGAAACGAATAAATTATGAAAACGATCAATCTGATCACGTTAACATCAAATTTTCGATTAAATTTAACAAGTTCATATTTTCGAATATGTTTCGAAATGTGTGTACGATTGAACAAATTGATTGAATATATAATTGAAAATATGCAAACTAATTATTTTTGCAATTATTAGTTTAATTATACAATCGTTTTTGTTATACATTTTTGATGTCACATTTTTTGAATTTTACATTTTAGAAATTATCATAATTATCAAATTAACATCATTCGTGTATAATTAACAATTTAACAATCAAGCAATTTTTTGAAAAAAAACGAAAAAAACGTTTTTTGAAAATTGAAACGAACATCAAATCGAAAATGAAAAATTGACAATTATAGAATTAAATATCGCATTTATGATTGATTGTATTGTTTTGTTATCACGCATTGTTTCGTTTAAAAAACAAATTCGAATTTGAAAAAATTGAAAATTACAAAAAAAAAATTTCAAAACAAAATTTCAAAAGTGTAATGATCAGATTGCTTGACAGAAAATCTTTCGACAATCGAAACGATATATTTGTCTAAAATTCAAAATCTAATTTTGATTTTGAATTTTGTCAAAATCAATTATGCGTTTTTTGCGACTAATTTATTATATAAAATCAAACGATCTTTCATATTAATTCTATTAGTTTTGAATTTTTACATTGATAACATCATTTTTTTTACATTTACAATGTATTTGATTGTGTTCATTGCTTTTTGTCAATTCAAATTGCTTTTTTTGTCATTGATATTCATTTGAAAATTCAAAATTTTTAGAATTTTTTATTCATCAATCATCATGTTTATTCAAAATGATAATTTAAAACGTCGTCGTGATCGTTCAAATGATTTTTCACAACGTACGATTGTTTTCGATTTTTCAGATTTTGCGAACATTGCAACAAAATTCGACAATCAATTCGATGAAATCGTTGACGAACTCGTCGAAAATTCGAACGAAAAAAACGTCGATTTTGTCGAAAATAATATCGTCGTCGAAAATGATGTCGTCGTTCAATTAAATGATCAATTTCGTCGCGATCGAAAACGTACATCACGAATCAATTTATTCATGAATCACAATCAATTTTTTGCGAGCATCGTTGATTTTAACGATGACGATTATTTGTTTGATTTTATTTTGTTTGACGTTCAAATTGAAACGCAAATTATTTTCGATGATCAAATTATCGATCGTCGTTTTTCAATTTTTCAAAAACGTGAACGTAATCATGTTGAAATCAAAAACTTTCTTTTTAAGCACGAAAAATTTCATGTGTTCAATTCACATTTAATTAACAAAATTAACGTTTTCATCGTTATCGAACAATATTTCGAAAACAAAACTGTCGAATGATTTATTTTTTTGTTTGTTCATTTGCAAAAATCTGATGACAAATGATTCGAATTCAAAAAATACTTTTTTATTCGTTAAAACGAACACGATTGACAACAGAAATTTTTCAAAATATACAACGAAATCATTCAATTTGACGCATACAACAAAATCGTCGATTACAATAACAAATTCACGTCGATATACGAAAACATTCACGAACACGTTATTGAATTTGCGATCAAAAAAAAATATCGTGACGAATTCAAAATCGATATTCGAAATTACATTTTCAATCAAAATCAAATGTATTCGAATATGAATTTGCACAACATGATAACGAATGTTTCGAAACACGAAAATGTCAACGCAAAAAAATATGTTTTTCGTGTTTTTCGAACAATTTCAACGACGAATCAATTAACACAAACTTTTGTCGCTCAAAACAATAAACAACAAAAAAACTTAAACGTTATGAATGTTTTCGCGAAAAAGTGTTACAACTGTGATCAAACGAGTTATTTGTTTTCAATTTGTTCGAATTTCATCGTGTCAAAAAATGATTCGTCAAATTAACGATTTCGTCGAAACGATAAAAATCGTGACAAAAACAAAAATTCGAAAAACGTTTGAAATCGTCGTCGCATGAATTGCACGATGATTACGATAAATCGTTCAAAATCTACAAAAAAAACGATTTGATAATTGAAAATGAACAAATTTCGTTTATCACAATTACGATTTCGAAAGTGTCAAATATAAAAACGTCGAAATCTTGAAACTTTAAAATTCGTGAAAAGAATTCGTACATTTCAAAAATACAATCGAAAAACGAATTGATGTTTTTAATCAATTTGAATGTTAATAAACGTATGTCGAAAACGTGATTACGTTTCGATGTGAACGCAAAAAAAAACGTCGCGTCGTTATATTTGCAAATTCGAATAATTTTCATTGTTTCATTGTTCAACGCATTGTCGATTTGTTGAAATTGAAATTACTGTTACGAGCGTGTTTCGAAGACATTGTCGCAAAATTGAAAGAAACACGTGATTAGAATCTTGACATTTGCAAACTTTACATCAGATCATTTCGATTTTCATCTGTACATTTTTCTTTTTTAGTTTTAAAATTCTCGTTTAATGAATATCGACTATCATGCACGATTGTAACATTATTCTAAAATTTCACTTCTACTTAATGAGAGACGTGTACTTGTTGTATACGTCTTTTTAATCATCAGTGATCGAAAAAAAACAACACGATTGAATGACATTCAATAACGATGTTATCGAATCAGTCAATCAAGATCAAAATCTGATTTATCAATTGCAAAATTTATTGTCACATCAATACGAGTACGTTTTATTGCTATTCGTACAATGATTGATCGTCTTTTTATCTATTTGCTCGTCATATTCTTTCGATAATTGCACGAGTCAACATTTCAACTTTTATCTATTTATTTATTCGACAATTTCTTCAACGATTGCACGAGTGTTTTACTCTTTACAACTCGAAAAAATTCTGAAATACACGCGTTGACAAGTTCAATAGACGTGTTTTTTTCGTTTTCGTTCGGAACAGTTTTTCGATTCGTCGTCAATTTCATTTATTCTATCTGTTCGATATAGCATTTTTTCTCAACAAGTGCTCGAACATCTTCAATACAATTCGAAATATGTGACGAAATCATACGCGTTTGTTCGTCAAATCGACGCGCTTTTTTCTGTTTCATTCAGAAGATTTTTCAAATCGTTCGATTTCGATTTCGTTTCGTCGTCATGAAAGTCTTTATTTTCGCGATCTTTACAGATCGTACGATTTCGATTTCTTTTTCGTTGAAATCGTTATTCACATACGAAGAGCGATTAGCGAATCTGTTAATCATTTGATTTTATTTCAGCGCAACACGTCGTTTTCATTTCAAGACAATCATGATCGTCGTTGACTTTTCAGAAAAAAACAATTCAGTAAATTCGAATGATATGAAATGTCTGACTTGCTTCTTGAAACTATACACGAAATATTACACTTTCAAGTCGTTGAAAAAGCATTTTCGAAACGCATCACACTGTTCGCTCGTTCAACAATTTCAACAAAAAGTCGAGTCGAACGATATTGTTGAAAAGTCGAAAATCGAATTTTTTTTTACTTTCGCTCTTTTCGTCAAACTTCTGAGCACATACGAGAACAGACTAGCGAGTTTAGACAAATGACGTAACGTTGATTCAAAGAATGTTTTAATCGTCGTCGAATTCAGTGACATTGATATCTGTTACAAGACACAATGTGTTCATTGTTCGATAAAAATATTCGACGTTGATCGCGAAAAAGAATCGTTAAAATATTATTTTCGACAATCATTCGAATGTTCGTTCGTCATACAATTCGAAACGACGAGATTTGAAATTTCAGAAGTTATTGTCGAAATTTCGAAATCTATTTTTGTTGTTGCCGATATCGATTATTTCGATGCAATTCTTTTGTGCGATATTCAGAAATTCAGTTTGTTTCGCGAGATTGCGAACTTTGTGCAACGATTTCGACAACGTCGACATCAATATCGTGAGTCAAATTTGCTGACTTTGTTATTCGATTGTTTGCGTGATTTTGCGTTAATCTGATACAGACAACAACAAAATCAAATCGAAAGCGAAATTGTCAAGAGAAATCTAAGCGAGTGATTAGAAGTTTTGATCATTGCATTTTCTGCAAAATCTATTTCGAAATTCGAGATTTCTTTTGCTTCGTTTGCTTTTTCTCGTCGCAATATCACTTCTGCGTGCAGTGTTTCGCATTCTTTTTCTCGTTGACACGTTTGCTACAACATACTCAGATTGTTTGTCAGAAAGTCGTCTGCAAGCACTGCGAAAAAGTCTTCGATTCAAAGAATAAACTTCACGAGCACATTCGTCAACACCACACGAAGAAGATAGTTAAAGTTTCGAGACGAAGCTTCAATAGAAAGAAAGATAAAATCTCAACAATTTCATCAACAATCTCACAAACAACTCAATCAATCATCTCACCAACAACAACATCAAAAATCTCGATATCTAGACCAGTCACATCTTCAGAACGGCTGAGAAATCTACCTACTCCGCCTGCTACCCCTGCTGCAACACCAAAGCAGATATCCTGGACCTCGCCAAAACGCTCGCGTCTCCCACTACCTACACCCAAAATAACGTCAAAGCGTGTGGAGACAGCATCAACAACGTGCCCGCTGCCTACTCCTCCCGCAACACCTCCACCAATGCTTCGAAAATCGGCTTCGAAGCCCCACCTTACAATCGATGACCTGGTCCGCATGTTTCGTGGGAAGCCCAGACCATTTGGCCTACCGCAGCACCAAAAGCGCCGTCATTCTCCACGAAGCCCTGGCACTCCCTACCAGTCACGAATCACCGCATACTTCCTGCCTGCATCCAATCAGAAGGCACCGATTAGTCAGGGTCTGAAAAGCCCGAATCCGAAGAGTTTTCAGCAGCATACGCCTGCGGAACCGATCCGCCCTGCTTCTGCTCTGCTAGAGAAATCGGCCTTTTCGCCATACAAAATGGCAGGCATCTCCTACACCTCGCTGCAGCCAAGGTCCTCATCAAGGTCCTCATTCGCATGGCCTTGGCCTCCTACATCTCCGCCTACGTCTCCGCCGTCCTTTCGATCTCCGCCCCCAGATCACGTTTGTTGCACCTGCTTCGGTCGTTCCAGCTTCAGCAATGGCCTGTTCGACTACCGACGGCTCCGCCAACGATACCCCTCGAACCGCCGGCCGATAGGAGGAGGAATGGAGGGATAGGTAGTCGCTTCGGGACGAAGCTTGCAGAGAGGGGGGGATAGTGTTACGAGCGTGCCCCGGAGGCATTGCCGCAGGGCTGGGAGGAACACGTGATTAGGGCCTTGGCATCTGCAAGTTCTACATCAGGTCATTTCGACCTTCACCTGTACATCTTTCCTTTCTAGTTTTAGAATTCTCGTTTAATGAATATCGACTACCATGCACGGCTGTAACAATTACAACACTTTTCTGACAAAATGCAGTTGAAAAGTAATAAAACTGTTGACGTCGTTGATTTCACTAAATTTAATTGAAACAAAAATGAATTTCATACAATCATTGACTGTTTGATTTTTAATATGAATAACGATTTGATTTTAAACGAAAATTTCTGACAAAAATATCGTTTAATTTCTGATTACAATACGTTCGATATGCGTGTAACAGACGAAAATCAGAAATTTTTGTTTGCGAACATGAAAAATCACAATTTTCGTTTGCAAATTCTCGAAAATCAATCATTTGAAATTCAAATTGTAACGAAACGTGTTTTCGAGCGATTGATACGAAAAAACGTTCAAATTTATCTGTACGTTGTTCGTATTATTGATCAAAAAATCGTCAAATTTTTTGAAAAATTTGCTTTCATTCAGCACATTATCGACAACGCGAAACTGAACAAAATTTTGAATTTCGACGTGTTGAAAAATGTCTTTAAAAACGATTTTTCGAATCAATCATTTTCGAAACGATCGCAAAATCATCGCATTGATATCGAAAACGCTAAATCAATAAACAAGTTTTCGTACGAATTTTTTAAAAAACAATTGAACGAACAAATTATTCAAATCGATTATTTAACAAAAAAAAATTTAATACGATCAAACACGTCGTCATGAAAAACGTCAATTCTTTTTGTCAAAAAAAATGATTTTTGACGTATGTGTATAAATTATAAAATTTTCAACGCGATGACGCAAAAAAACGACTATTCATTGTCGAAAATTCAAAATTGTTTAAACATGATCGAAACAGCAAAAAATTTTAACAAAATTGATTTAATTAATGATTATTGACAAATCAATGTGATCGAAAAAAATCGTTACAAAACAACATTCAATATCAAACGAAACAAATATGAATTTTGCGTCATGTTTTTCGAATTGATTAATGTTTTTGCGATTTTTCAAACAATCATGAATGATATGTTGAAATCGTATTTGAACAAATTTGTAATCGTTTATTTGAACGACATATTGATTTATTTCAAAAACGACGAAAAACATTTCGAACATGTGAAATTCATAATTGAAATTTTTCATAAACATGATTATTATGCGAAATCGTCGAAATGTTTTTTTTTTCAACAACAAATTGAATTTTGTGAACATATCGTTGACAATAATGAAATGCGCATGAACGAAATCAAATTGAAAATCATTCAAAATTGATCGTCGTTTCAAACGATACACGATATTCGTTTTTTCTTGAATTTTTGTGTTTATTATCGAAAATTCATAAAAAATTTCGTCATTATCATTGAGTCACTTTATGAATTTATTCAGAAAATTGAAAATCGCAAATACAAATCGATGTTTATAACATTTTCGATTAAAAACGTTTTTACGATCATCAAAAACGTCATGTGTAATGATCGTGTATTGACGCAATTTAATACGTTTTTGTCATTTATCATTGAAATCGATGTTTCGAATTTCGAATGAAAAACGATGTTTTATCAAGTCGATTTCGATAATAAAAAACATTTTATTGTTTTCGAAAACAAAGCATTTTTTTTCGTCGAACGTAATTATGCGATTCACGAACGTGAACTTTTGATTATCAAAAAAATTTGCGAAAATGAAAATGTTACGTGAAAAATGAAACGACAATTTTGATGCGTACGAATCACGTCGAATTGCAACATTTGAAAAATACGATGAAATTATCGAATCGTCTAATTCGTTGATTCGTTGAATTCGAAAAATATCGTTTGAACATCAAATATAAATCGAAATTTGAAATGATTGTGTTCGATATTTTAAATCGAAAAAGCGATTATCGTTTGCGATTTTTGCAAATAAATTTGCGTATCATCATTTTCGACGAAACGATGATAATTTATGCGCGCGATGAAATTTTGTCAAATAAAATAAAATGAAATGCGAAATTGAAAAAATATGAAAATCAATTCAAATTGAACGACGATAATGTTTCGTATTATCGAAATTTTTTCGTTGACAATTGAATTTTTTACATCGAATTTTGAATTCGTGCAAATTATTTGAATCATGTTCACAAAATTTATGATCATTGTTCGAATACGATTTTGTTTGACATCATTAAAATCAAACAATGATGATTCGATATGCGCAAAAATATCAAACATTTTGTGCGAACGTGTTCAGAATGTCAATTGATCGTCAAATTCAAAAACGTCAAAAAAAATGTAATGCATTTTTCAAAAATTTGATTTGATAAAAATCAATCATTTGAACGTTGAAATTTCGATTTAATCGAATCATTATTTATCATTGTCAATAATAACAAATGAATCGTGATTGTTATTGATTATACGATCAAATGATTTGTTGCACGCGCTATTTTTGAAACAATTTTCGAAATTTTTGCGAATTTCGTGATCAATGATATTTATCGTGATTACGAAATTTTCAAAAAAATCATCATTGATAAAAATGTCAATTTGTGAACATTTGTTATGATCAAAACATTTGCGTTGT
This sequence comes from Physcia stellaris, assembly GCA_018902385.1. Lineage (NCBI taxonomy): Eukaryota > Fungi > Ascomycota > Lecanoromycetes > Caliciales > Physciaceae > Physcia > Physcia stellaris. Next base: position 39,070 of record JABSSW010000042.1, on the reverse strand, counting down.
TTGAAATCAAACATAAAAATATTACTTTTTATCATTCAAGAACGAACGAAACAATAAAACGTTTCAATGACGTTTTGAATCATATGTTGATCAAATATTGCATTGAAAATTTCATCAAAAATTGAAATATTTATTTGAATCAAATTTTGTTCGTCACGCGAATTCGAACGCATACGACGATTGATTTTTTATTTTTTTATTTTTTTTATGAAATCAATTCGATTTTGTTTGACGATATCGACGAATCAATTTCAAATCTTTATGACGAAAAAATAAATTCGATTTCATTTTTGAATCGTGAACGTGCAAAAACATTCAAAAAAATCATGCAACGTGTTAAAAAAACAAAACAATTTGAAATGCGAAAATAAAAAAAAAACTTTTCACGAAAACGACAAAATATTGATACGAACTAAAAAATCAAAAAAATTCGAAATCGATTGATATGATTTTTACGAAATCGTACGCAATGAAATTTTGAATATTTATATGTTCAAATCGTTTGAAAAATCGTCAAATAAATATTTTATCAATAATAACAAAATGAAATTGATCAATGTGAATGAAAAAATGAACAAAAATTGACGTATGTTTAAAAATCGCGAACGTTCGTTCAAAACAAAAAGCAATTTGATATCATTGACGTCGTTGCGAAAAAAATCGTAATATCGAAAAAAAAACGTGACAAATCGCGCAAAGTTCGAAATGTTAAAAAAAAATCCGAATGAAAACTATATGTTATTTTCGAATAATGAATTTTTTGAAAACGATGACATAATATGAATCATTTAGAAGAAAAAAATGTTTGTCGAATTTTGTACGATTCATACAAAAGTGATTTCACGCGAAAAATCGAATTTTTTTGTTGCTTTTTTTTTTTTATGTTATTGTTGTTGTTATTGTCGTTTTTTTCTTTTGAGATTTTCGAAAAATGAAAAAAAATCGTATTTATTAACTCAAACTTTCGCATCTTTGTTTCGTTTTGTAAAATTTGATTTGAAATACGAATAAATCATAAATTAATGCAATCAAAAAATAATTGATTGATTTTTTCGTATCGTCGTTTGTAACGCAAACACGATGAAATCGTTTTTCATAATATTGATTTTTCGTAACATAATTCATAAAAACAAATAACGTTCAACGTCGAATTTTTAATTTTCAACAAAAAAAATTTATCGTTTTTTTCAATTCTCATTTCGAAAATCATGTTTTACGAAATTTTTAATTTTTAACGTTATCGATATTACGACATCGAACGATCAAACGTTTTTTTTTGACGTCGTAACGCAACGATCGATTTTTCAAATTTGACGACGAAAACATGAACACGTTCGAAACGTGCATCATTTTTTTCATTTTAACGACGTTGTTTCAAACGTTTAATCAATCAATCAAAATCAAAAAAAATGATTTTGATCATGAAAAATCAAAAAACGACATCGTTTTGAAATTTTGAACAATCGATGATTGTGTTACAATCGATAATTGTGCAACAATCGTTGATTGTGTTGATTGATTCGACTCGAATATTTCGTTTTCGTTCGTCGATGAAAACGATAAATTTGACGACGCAAACATCGAATCGTTTTCATCGTTCATGAAAAAATTCTCATTTTCATTTGATAATTGATCGAATTGTATTTGAATCGTCGTCGCAATCGATGTTATTGCAAACATTGATTGCGATAATAACGATAACAAAATCGCTGAAATTGATAATATTTCAAATTTTCGTCGATTGATTCGCACAAAAAAATACGACGATAAATTGTCAATCGCATCGTCGTGAACACGCGTATCAATTCGATTATCGAACGTAATTGAAATATTGTGTTGTTCAATTATCGAATCAAAACTTGTAACGAAAACGTATTTGTTAAAAAAACATTCGAAAACACGATGCATGTAAATGCAATTGTCGTATGTTTTTTGATTGACGTTTGTGAAAATCATACAAACAATGAACGAACGAATGTTCGAACATTGATTGCATGAAAATTCAATTTTTCGATCGTTACATTAAATCAATTGTTAACATAAATGTTCATCGTACACGTTCAACAAAAAAATATTGAAAATTTGAAAAATTTTTTATTTGAATTAAAATAATTGTCAAGTTTTGAAAATGCGTAATTTGAAAACTATTTTCATTTTCGAAATATTCGATGTTCATTTTTATTGTTGTTCGACGCAAATTCGAATGTTTTTCACGAAATTGCGTCGTCAAACGATTTAGAAATTGTTCATTATTAATCACGATTATCACAAAATTAAATTTTCATTCATCGTCGTTTGATTGACAATTCGAACGCGATCGATATCATAAATTATCGTTGATTCAATCAGTTGCGCATACAAATTGACTGAAAACGAAATTATTTTACAAATGATTCAAAATTTTTCGATCATGTTGTTGTTGTCGAAAAATAAAAAAAATTTGTTTTGTTGACATTCAAATGATTTTAACATTTTTATTTCAAACATTTATTTCGTACACGATTTGAAATCAATTTACGATATTTGCGAAAATTTTCTTGATGATGCGCAATATGATTGTTTATTTGTTTGTTATTTAAAAAAAAAATGTAATGATCAGATTGTTTGACAAAAAAATTTTTCGACAATCGAAACGATATATTCGTCTAAAATTCAAAATTTAATTCTGATTTTGAATTTTGTCAAAATCAATTATGCGTTTCTTGCGACTAGTTTATTATATAAAGTCAAACGATTTTTCACATTAATTTTATTAGTTTTGAATTTTTACAAAAGCAAATTATTTCAATACAACGAGTTTTCGCAACGAGTTTACACAAATGATTTTAATCGTTCGATTTCGTTCATGTTTTTAACGACATGCGTCAATCGTTTCAAATTTTCGATTATTTACAACAGTAACGACAAATCAAAAACGTTAAATTCATTGAAATAATTTGCGCAATTTGTCAAAATTTTTATACGAAATGAATTTCATTCAAATTATCGAAAAACAATTCGAAAATATCGATTTTGATCGCTTTATAATCATTGCAAAATTTCAAAAATCGAAATAATAAAAACGATTTTAAAATCGAAACAAACGACGATTTCAACAAAAACATGTTAAAATATTTTTGTCAAAAATCACGTGACGATTTTAACAAAAACACGCGATTGCAAAATTGTATAAATACAATATCATTCAAAATCAAACAACGATAAAAAATTCACGTTCGATAAAATTAACGAAAAATCAATCAAAATACATTGTATCGTCGACGTTTCGATTCATGTTGTTTCGAATTGATTTTGAAAAATAAACAATTATTGAATCATTTAACAATTGAATTAATTGATCATTTTCAAACAAATTCGTATAATGAATTGTTCAATAAACAATAAACAATAACATCAATAAATTTTTTGCGACGAATTTTGTTGACATTATTATCAAACGTTGTCGTAAAAAATTTTGCATGATTGATTGCAATAAAAAATCAATTCGAAAAATAATGTTTTTGTTGAATTCAAACAATTTCATTTCAAATTTTTAATCGCGAAATTGCAATTTTGAACAACAATCAATTCAAATCATTGATATTTGTTTCGTACGAATAACATTTTCGAACAAAAACGATTGCAAACGTTTTATGAACAAAAATTTTTAAATGTTGATTTGAATCAATCGATTTCGTAATATTGTTTTGAACACACACAATTATCGAAAATCAAAATAAATATATCGATCAAAATTCGATTTTGACATTTTGCGATGCAAAATTTTTTTATCATAAATCGTTTCGAACATTTCGAATTTAAAAAATCAATCGATTTTATTATTTATAATCGAAACAAAATTTTTGTCGTATTCGTACGAATATTTTGTAACGAAAATACGATTTCGCATAAAACGCAAATCGAACAAAAAATTCAAATCATTTGTTTTTATCGAAAATTAAACAATGATTAATCGATAAATTTCGCTTTTTGATTTTAACGTTAAAAAAATCAGCAAAATTTCACAATAAAAAAATAAAAAAAACGAAATCGAAATTTTATAATCAAATCAAAACAAAAACGACAAAACGTTTCACAAAAAAACATTTATCATGCAACAATTCGATTCGATTAAATCGTTCGTGTGAAAATCGACATCGAAAACAAAACAATAAATCATAATGTCAACAATGCAAATTTAAAAAAATATTGATTATAACATTATCGAAATTTCAAAAAACACGATTCAATTGAAATGAAATTATTGAAAAAAAAATTCAAAAACAATCGTCAATTTAACGTATTTGCGACGATTTTTGCAATCAATTCGAATACGAATTTGTCAAATGCGAAAATCACGATTATAATAATTTTTCAAATTTTTCGATATGAATTTAAACAACAATACAAAAATCAAATCAAAAAACGAAAAACAATATTTCGTGTTCGAATAAATTTCAAAACAAAAAAAATAAAAAATTCGATCGATTTTTGACAACGAAAAATTAATTTTTCGAAATGATTTCGTTTTTGTTTTCGATTGTATATCAAACGTGATCGTCGATAAATAAAAAACAATAATATTGAATAATGTATCGATTTTTCAATCGATTAACGATTATTGCACGAAAACATATTTAAAAACATGTGCATACGACGATAAAATCATTGATATTTCGTTGAATGATTTGTTCATTGCGAAATGATATTGATAATGCGCGAATTTTCGAATTTGATCAATAAATGATTGAACAAAAACATATTCAAAAATTTAAAAATAAAATAAACAATGACGACGATTTTCGATGTTCGAATTTGTTTATTGTCAAACAATAACGACAATTTTCGATGTTTAAATTCGTTCATTGTTAAACAATAACGACGATAAAATTATTAACAATTTTGTCGAATGATTCGTTCATTGTCGCAAATTTCGTACGCGTTTTTAAATCAAACAAAAATTAATTATTTTTGATATAATTACATTCGCATTGATAACAAAAAAAAACGTTATTCGTGTAAAACAATTTTTGATCGAACATTTAATAAAAAATTTTGAAATCAATACGAAAATATTGTAAATCGAATGAAATTAAAAAAAAACGTCGTCAATATAAACAATTTTTGATCAAATTTTCGATATGAAACGTATTTGATCAAATTTTTTGATAAAAAACATTTCAAAATATATGTTAATTAAAAAAAATAATACAAATTACAAAAAATCGAAAACGAAATATGAATCAACGATCAAAATATTTCGTTCGAATTAAAATATACGAATAAAAATCAAATTTTTAATATGCAAAACGATTATAAATTGCGAAATATAAATTATTCGTCAAATATTTCGACAAAATCGAAATATGCGAACATAAATCAAAAACTGCAAACAAACATTTCGTTCAAAATTACACAATAAATTATCGTTTCAATTCAACGAAAATTGATATGAATTAACGTTACGTGAATTTAATAATGATTTGTCGAAAAATAAAACATAAAAAATGTTTATATTCAAACGTCGTTTCGTTTTTTGAAAAATTAAAATTAAAAAAAAAAAAATTCGTTAAAATTCACATATTAACAATCAAAAAACATCGACATTGACAAAAAATAAAATCAAAAAATAAAATCAAAAAATAAAATTATACAACGAAAACGTATTTGAAAATCAATAACACGACAAATGCAATTTTTTTGACGATACAATTGATTCGAACAATTATCGATATCGTGACGTGTTCAAAATTTTGTAAAATACATTTCATATAATAAAACAATTGATTCGAATAATCATGTTCGTATTACGATTTCATGTCATTATTTTGTGTTGTTTATTGTTTAAAATTTACGACGTATAAAAAATTAAATCGTGTCAAAAACATTTTCAAAAATTGTTGTTCGATTTAATTGAATTTTGAATATCATAATAAAATAAAAATAAAAAATCGAAAAAATTTCGAAAATTCGATATATCATTTGTTAAAATCGCGATTATTCGATTATATTTCGTTTAATATCATTGCAACGTTCGATTTCTGTATAAAATTCGAAAATAAAAAAATTAAAAAAATAAAAAAAATTCGAATTCGATTTTTTTGTCATTTAATCAATTGTCAATCATCAAATCGAAAATTGTGAATTGTACGAAATCAAATTTTCGATATTGAAAATAACAAATAATGAAATTATTAAATCATGTTTTTTTTGAATCATTCACGAAAATGATTTTCAAATTTTTAACGCAAATTGATTATGAATCGAAAAAAATGAAATAATTTCGAATGCGAAAATCACGATCACAATATTTTTTCAAATTTCAAAATTTTTGATACGAAAATCGCGATTACAACGATTTTTCAAATTTCAAAACAAAACATATTTACACAAGTTCAAAAATTTCGATATCGAAAAATATTAATCATTTCAAGAAATTTCGATGTTAAAAAAAAAACGCATATAAAACATTCAAAATTCAAATCAATAAAACATTGCGAATCGAATTTCGATAAAATTATACAAACAATTCGATTATCGAAACGAATAAATTATGAAAACGATTAATTTGATCACGTCAATATCAAATTTTCGATTGAATTCAACAAATTTATATTTTCGAATATGTTTCGAAATGTGTATACGATTGAACAAATTGATTGAATATATAATTGAAAATGTGCAAATTAATTAATTTTGTAATTATTAATTTAATCATACAATCGTTTTTGTTATACATTTTTTATGTCACATTTTTTGAATTTTACATTTTAATAATTATCATAATTATCAGATTAACATCATTCGTGTATAATTAACAATTTAGCAATCAAACAATTTTCTGAAAAAAAAAACGAAAAAAAGGTTTTTTGAAAATTGAAACGAACATCAAATCGAAAATGAAAAATTGACAATTATACAATTAAATATCGCATTTATGATTGATTGTGTTGTTTTGTTATTACGCATTGTTTCGTTTAAAAAACAAATTCGAATTTGAAAAAATTGAAAATTACAAAAAAAAATTCAAAACAAAATTTCAAAAACAAATTATTTCAATACAACGAGTTTTCGCAACGAATTTACACAAATGATTTCAATCGTTCGATTTCGTTTACGTTTTCAACGACATGCGTCAATTGTGTAAAACATTCAAAATTCAAATCAGTAAAACATTGCGAATCGAATTTCGATAAAATTATACAAACAATTCGATCATCGAAACGAATAAATCATGAAAACGATTAATTTGATCACGTCAACATTAAATTTTCGATTGAATTCAACAAGTTCATATTTTCGAATAAATTTCGAAATGTGTGTACGATTGAACACATTGACTGACTATATAAACAGAAATTTGTAAAATAATTAGTTTTGCAATTATTAGTTCAATCATACAATCGTTTTTGTTATACATTTTTGATGTCACATTTCTTGAATTTTACAAATTGTTTCAAATTTTCGATTATTTACAACAATAACGACAAATTAAAAACGTCAAATTCATTGAAATAATTTGCGCAATTTGTCAAAATTTTCATGCGAAATAAATTTCATTCAAATTATCGAAAAACAATTCGAAAATATCGATTTTGATCGTTTTATTTTCATTGCAAAATTTCAAAAATCGAAATAATAAAAACGATTTTAAAATCGAAACAAACGACGATTTTAACAAAAATATGTTAAAATATTTTTGTCAAAAATCACGTGACGATTTTAACAAAAACACGCGATTGCAAAATTGTATAAATACAATATTATTCAAAATCAAACAACGATAAAAAAATTCACGTTCGATAAAATTAACGAAAAATCAATCAAAATACAATTGTATCGTCGATGTTTCGATTCATGTTGTTTCGAATTGATTTTGAAAAACAAACAATTATTGAATTATTTAACAATTGAATCAATTGATTATTTTCAAACAAATTCGTATAATGAATTGTTCAATAAATAATAAACAATATTATCAATTTACATTTCGCGACGAATTTTGTTAACATTATTATTAAACGTTGTCGCAAAAAATTTTGCATGATTGATTGCAATAAAAAAATCAATTCAAAATAATGTTTTTGTTGAATTCAAAAACAATTTTATTTCAAATTTTTAATCGCGAAATTGTAATTTTGAACAACAATCAATTCAAATCATTGATATTTATTTCGTACGAATAACATTTTCGAATAAAAACGATTGTAAACGTTTCATGAACAAAAATTTTTAAATGTTGATTTAAATCAATCGATTTCGTGATATTATTTTGAACATACACAATTATCGAAAATCAAAATAAATATATCGATCAAAATTCGATTTTGACATTTTGCGATGAAAATTTTTTTCATCATAAATCGTTTCGAACATTTCGAATTTAAAATATCAATCGATTTTATTATTTATAATCGAAACAAAATTTTTGTCGTATTCGTACGAATATTTTGTAACGAAAATACGATTTCGCATAAAACGCAAATCGAACAAAAAATTCAAATCATTTGTTTTTATCGAAAATTAAACAATAATCAATCGACAAATTTCGTTTTTTGATTTTTGTTACGAACATGTCTGACAGATAGATTTGACAAATAAATAGTTGATATGATAAATAATTAAACAAATATGTTTGAATCGAATTATGTTTTAATTTTTGACGAAATTAACGTGATTTGAAATTTGACGTTCGCACATTGTTTACAATTTCATCATTTTGTACATATTTGTTTTTGCAAATTTATTGTTTTCGTTTAGTTAATCAATAATACGTCTATTCAAACACGATTCATGATATTACAATAAGTTTTCAATTTTTATCGCTCGTCGAAATACGCGAACGTTCAAAAATAAAATTTCAAATCGATCAAATTTTTTTGACGAAACAAACGACGAAAAATTCTGCTGATCAAACAAACGATTTGAAAATTTTTTTGACGAAACAACGACGAAGTTTTCGACGATAAAAAAAACGAAAAAATTCGATTAATTTTTTTTTTTTATCATTTTCAATTTTTCATTTTCAGTTATGATTCGAAATCATCACGAAACAATTTTTTTCGAATTTTCTATTTCGATTTAAACAACGTTTCAAAACGTTACGCGTCAACGTGAATCGTATGTTGCATGAAATTAACGACAATTTTTTTGACGAAAATTTCGTTGATCAATTCAAACGTCGTCGATTTGTATCAACGATCGATTTCATAAAAATGAAAAATGAAAAAGTCATTCATTTTTTGAATATCGTCATCATCGATCAATTGAAATGATAAATCAATCATAAAATCGTCGATTTTTTAAAGAAATTTGATCGATTACGCATCGATCGTGACAATTATTTGAACGTTTTGATTCAATATCAGAATTTGTACAATATTGTCAACGTCGATCGTGACGAGTTGATCAATACGAATATCGAATTAAATGAAATTCGTCGAAAATTGAATATTTTGAAAAAGCAAATACGAAAAACAACGTGATTTACTTTTTGATCAAAATCAAAAATTACATTTTTTTTGAAAAAAATTACGACGTTTTGTTGATCAAGATTCGCGATCGTGCACGAAATTTTGAACGTCGACAATAAAAAAAACGACGATAAAATCAACGTAATTAATTTTTTCAAAAAAACAAACGACGTTTCAAAACACATTCAGATTTTTTAAATTCATCGATGAAATAAAATTCACATTTGACGTGTTTGAAAAACAAAAATACACGATAAAATGACGATCAACGTCAACGTCATTACGACACGAACATAATCGCAATCATTATTGTGATTGATTGAATTGAAAATGATGTCGATAATCACATACAATCGATTCGTGATATTGATATAAATCATTTCAAAATTTGACATATGATGTTGAAATTTTTAAACATTATTTACGAAAATTTGATTTCAAACGCAATATGCGTAATCAATTTCGAACATTGATCATGAATATTCAAAATTTTCAATTTTTTATTTCATTTTTTTCGTTTTAATAATTCAATCAATTATAACGAAATCATCAAAATCGAAAAATTGATAAACAAAATTTTCTGAAATTTGAAAAAAATTATAAACGTGTATATTCACGTGAATTTATCACGTTCGACGAAATTCGAATCATTTTGCAACAAATATACAATCGACAATCGAATTTTCGAAAAAAAAAATCGCGACACGTCAACAACGTTTTGAATTGTCTCAATTCAAATCAATCTTTGTCGTTTCGATTTCGATGTTTTTTACAAAATCTGTCATTTCGATTCTTTTCGTGAAATTTACAATTCATTTACATTTCAACGTTGAAATCAAAATTCGTGATTCGATGATCGACAAGTTGATCGTCACGAACAAATGTTTCACATGTGACGAATTGAATCACGTTTGAAAAAAATGTTCGAACGATCACAAACATCAAAAACGTCATTGACACAAAATGCAAATATCGTATATGAATTTAATCGTCGAATCGAATGATTTTGATTCGAAAAATTAACAATTCACATCAAAAACGCGATTGATGAATGTTTAAAAAAATTTTTTATTCATAACGATGATTTGTTTGATTTTTTCATCAAACGATTTTTAATCATCAATTGTACGTTATCATTCAACGATAATAAACATAAATTAAAAATTTTAATAAACATTGATGCAATTGATTATGCATTCATTGATAAAAAAATCGCGCAATTTGTATGCAACATGCTGAACATGAAATTCGTATTTTTATTAAAATCGAAATCATTGATTGAATTCGACGATCGTCAAATTTCATCAATAATTCATGTCATATATTTTAAATTAACGATAAAATTGCATTTCGAATTGATCGTTTTTTTGTTAATCATCGATTTGAATAATTATTCGATAATTTTAAAAAAATCGTGAATGAACAAACATGAAATCATACTGAACATGATTTACGATAAATTGATTTTCAAATCGTTTAAATGCAATCATCATGACAATATATTCAGTCAAATCGTTCAAATTCGACGTTTAAAAATCTTCAAATCAAATCGACGATAAAATGTATTTAATTGACGTCGTGATATTGTATTATTGCAAACGAACAATTCGAAACATATAACGATGATAAAATTTCGATATATCATTTTGATTCGTTTTAAAGTCAAATTTTTGTTTTTTACAATTGAAAATGAATCAAATGTATTCGATTCGAAATGTTTCGAATGTTCAATTCATTCGAACGTCGACGACGATAACGAATCGTCAATTATCGAATCAAATGATTCAAAAATTGATATCACAACAATTACGAAAACGACATTCATCAAAAAAAAATTTGAAAAAACAACGCAATAAACGTTGAAAAATCAAAAAACAACAATTCGAAATTTTTTCATCATCGAAATTGAATTCAGACGATTCAATGAATATCGCGATGATTGATGCAATTTTTTTTGTTTATTCGTCGATTTCAAAAATAAAAAACAAAAAATGCAATGTTTTTTCATTACGATCAATCAAATCGATTTCGCGTTCAAAACATTGCGAACAAATTTTGAATCGTTGAAAATTGCTGTCATGATCAAAAAAATTTTGAAACACGAACAAATCAAATCGATTTTTGAACGCATAATGAAAAAAATATTCAAATATTTCAAACATTTGTCAAAAATATTCGATTTTCAAAAAACAATTGAATTATCATCGTATCGATTTTACGATCACAAAATCGAATTTTTAAACGATAACAGTTTATTGTTTCGAAACAAAATATATTTCTTGTTCGAATTCAAATTTCAAAAATTCAAGAAATATTTGAAAAATAATTTTCAAAAAATTTTATCGTATTCAATCAAATTGCATACGTTTCGTTCGTTTTATTTGCAATCAAGTCGAACGATCAATTACGTTTGTGTGTGAATTATCGACGATTTAATCACATCACGAAACGCAATCGATATTTCATTTTTTTGATCGAAAAAACTTTAATCAAAATGCAAAATTGCAAATATTTGATCAAATTGAATATCATATCGATTTTCAACAAATTTCGAATGAATGAAAAAAATGAAAAATTTATCACGTTCGTTATTTTCATGAAATCATACAAATATCGAATATTATTTTTCGAATTGATCAACGAATTCGCGAATTGACAACATTACATAAACGATTTGTTGTTCAATTTTTTGAACGATTTTTGTCAAATTTATTTAAATGATATTTTCATTTACAGCAAATTCAAAAAAAAGCACATCGTTCACGTTCGTAAAATATTGAAAAAATTCAAAAAAATCGAATTACAAATGAATATTGAAAAATGCGAATTTTTCAAAAAAAAAATGACATTTTTGAACGTCATATTATCGATAAATGATTTTCGCATGAATTCGAAAAAAATAAAAATCATTGTCAATTGAAAACGTTTTACGAATTTGAAAAAAATGCAAATTTTCGTGAATTTCGTCAATTTTTACAGACGATTCATTCGTGATTTTTTGAAAAAATTCGAATTTTCATTCGAATGATCAAAAAATTCGTAATTTCGAATGAATTGAAAAATCGAAAAATTTTCAATTTTTTCAAAAAACGATGACGAAAATTTTCATATTACGACATTACGATCGAATCAAAACAAATCATTTTGAAAATCGATTTTTTTGATTACGTCAATGCAAAAATATTATTTCAATACGACGACGAAAAATTTTGCATTTCGTTGTTTTTTATAATCGCAACATGATTTCAATCGAATGCAATTACGAAATTTATAACAAAAAATTATTAATCATTATTCGTTGTTTAAAACATTGACGTTTTGAATTTGAAAATATCGAAAAATCGATCAAAATTTTCATCGATCACAAAAATTTGAAAATTTTCATAACGTCAAAAAATTAATTTTTCGTCAAATTCGTTGAACAAAATTTTTCGAAATTCAATATTGTCATTCAATTTCAATTCGAAATTCAAAACGTTAAAACAAATGTTTTTGATTCGTATGTTTGATTCACGATTCAAAAACGATATTGACGAACGACATCAATATCGAAAACAAATATTGTTTATTTCAAAACGATTCGAAATTCACGCGATAAAATTTGACGAATTTATTTACGAACGAATTTTTAACTGTCAATAAAATTGACGATGATTGCACGATTTATCGTGAAATCATCGAACAAAATTTCACATCAATGAACGAAATCAATTTACGAAATTGCATTGAAAAAACGATGTTTTATATCGAAAAATCGATTATGAATGTTTGTCGACGTTTTTTTATTCGTTGATTTTTTCAAAAAAATTCATGAATTTTCGATTTCAAAACATTCAAATTTTAATCGCATGAAAAATTTTATACGTCGCGATTATTATTGATTCAACATACGCAAAACGATTCGTCGATACGTACGTAATTGTCATAAATGTCAACGTACGAAAATTTTCAAAAATCGAAAAACGATTTATTCATTTTTTTGATCATATTTTCTGCAACGTTGAATCGACATATTTAATGAATTTTATCATCGAATTGTTCGACGTTCACGATCACAACGTCATTTGCACGATAATCGACAAATTTAATAAAAAACGTCATTACGTGTTTTGTATCGTCGACGACGAAAAATATCAAATATTGAAAATCACGATCAAAATATTTATCAATTACGTGTTTCGTACGCATGAATTATTTTTTTTATAACGTTAAATCGAAAATTTCAATTCATATCATTCGTTTGACAAACATTTTGCAAAATTCTCGACATCAAATGTAAATTTTTCATCGTTTTTCATTCAGAAATCGATGAACAAATCGAAAAAATCAATCAAAATATCGAAAAACAATTGCGACAATATTGCAATTACATGCAAAACGATTGAAACGTTTGATTGTTCATGATCGAATTTGCAAACAACAACGCGATATTTGCAACAACAAAATTATCATCATTTTTCATCAATAAAAATTTTCATTTTTGTATAAATTTTTCATCAAATTTTATTTCGTATGTTACGACGAGAAAACGACTTTTGATCGTCAAAACAAAAAATATCATCGACACGATGCAAAATATTCTCAATTACGTACGAAATCATGCAAAAATGACTCAAAAACGTATGACAATTCAAATCAACAAACATCGAAAAATCGTAAAATACGTCGAAAAAAATTTCGTTTTTCTCGATCGACGAAACATCAAAACGATCAAATCGTTTGACAAATTTGATGACAAAAATTAAATTTTTACAAAATATTAAAACGTATAAACAATTTTTATCGATTCGAATTGTCAGAAATCATGCGAATTTACGATGTGTTTCATTGTTGATTTTTTCGCAAAAATTTTCGTGATTTTTCGAAAATCAAATCAATAAATTTTTCGATTTCGTCATAATCAACGAAAATTTCGAATGAAAAATGAACGATATTTTGAAATTTCGATATCATTACAATCGTTTTCAATATCGTGTCAATTGATCGAATTGATTTCATAATCGAACGTGATATTATGTCGATAACGAAAAATTCGATAATGCTCGCGACGTAATAAACGATTTTCATCGTATTTATTTCACGACAACAAATTTAAAATCGTTCAAAACGTTGATTTCAATATTTCAAAAAATCGTCAACGAATTTGATTTTTCAACGAATCGTCGTCGTTTTCGAAGAAAAATCGTCATGTTAACATTAATCGAAATTATTTTCGATTAACATTTGACGCAACGAATTCAATTTTTATTCATTTGTTTTTGATTTCACGATTTTTATTCAACAATTCAAATTTTATTATTTTTTCGATGTTATTTACAGTCAAAATTTACATCGCATAAAAAATTGAATCGTGTCAAAAACATTTTCAAAAATTGTCGTCAAATTTTATTGAACGTTGAAATGACAATAAAATACTAAAAAATGAAATTTGATGATCGTGAAATTTCAAAATTTTGCAATTATACAATTTGATCAGCAACGTTTTTTACAAAATTTTCAAATTTCAACAACAAATCGTCGAGACGACGTTCGCGAAAAAAAAAAATAATGTTACGAACATGTCTGACAGATAAATCTGACAAATAAATAGTTGATATAATAATTTAAACAAATATGTTTGAATCGAATTATGTTTTAATTTTTTGACGAAATTAACGTGATTTGAAATTTGACGTTTGCACATTGTTTGCAATTTTATCATTTTGTATTTATTTTGTTTTTGCAAACTTATTGTTTTCGTTTAATTAGTCAATAATACGTCTATTCAAACACGATTCATGATAATTTCAACGTTAAAAAAATCAACAAAATTTCATAAAAAAATAAAAAAAAACGAAATCGAAATTTCATAATCAAATCAAAACAAAAACGACGAAACGTTTTACAAAAAACATTTATTATGCAACAATTTGATTCGATTAAATCGTTTGTATAAAAATCGACATCGAAAACAAAACAATAAATCATAATGTCAACAATGCAAATTTAAAAAAAATATTGATTATAACATTATCGAAATTTCAAAAAACACGATTCAATTGAAATGAAATTATTGAAAAAAAAATTCAAAAACAATCGTCAATTTAACGTATTTGCGACGATTTTTGCAATCAATTCGAATACGAATTTGTCAAATGCGAAAATCACGATTATAATAATTTTTCAAATTTTTCGATATGAATTTAAACAACAATACAAAAATCAAATCAAAAAACGAAAAACAATATTTCGTGTTCGAATAAATTTCAAAACAAAAAATAAAAAAAACATTCGATCGATTTTTGACAACGAAAAATTAATTTTTCGAAATGATTTCGTTTTTGTTTTCGATTGTATATCAAACGAATCGTCGATAAATAAAAAACAATAATTTCGAATTTGTTTTTTTTGATTTTTCAATCGATTAACGATTATTTCGAAAACATATTTAAAAACATGTTTTTAAAATCATTGATATTTCGTTGAATTTTTGTTCATTGCGAAATGATTTGATAATGCGCGAATTTTCGAATTTGATCAATAAATCGATTGAAAAACATATTCAAAAATTTAAAAATTTAAACAAAAAATTTTGTTTGACGATTTTCGATGTTCGAATTTGTTTATTGTCAAACAATAACGACAATTTTCGATGTTTAAATTCGTTCATTATTAAACAATAACGACGATTTAATTATCGACAATTTTTCGAATAATTTTTTAACGCAAATTTCGTGAAAAATTTTTAAATAAAACAAAAATTAATTATTTTTGATATAATTATATTCGATTGATTTTTTTATTCGATAAATAATTTTTGATCGAATATTCGATTTAAAACATTTAAAATCAAACGAAAATATTGTAAATCGAATAAATTTTTTTAAAAAAACGTTGTCAATATAAACAATTTTTGATCAAATTTTCGATAAAAACGATTTTGATTAAATTTTTTGATAAAAAATATTTCAAAACATTTGTTAATTTTTAAAAAAATACAAATTACAAAAAATCGAAAACGAAATTTTTTAACGATCAAAACATTTCGTTCGAATTAAAATTACGAATAAAAATCAAATTTTTAATATGCAAAACGATTATAAATTGCGAAATATAAATTATTCGTCAAACATTTTAACAAAATCGAAATTGCAAACATAAATTAAAATTTTGCAAACAAATATTTCAAAATTACACAATTTTATCGTTTCAATTCAACGAAAATTGATTTGTTTGTTACGAAATAACGATTTGTCGAAAAACAAAATTAAAAAATGTTTTTTTTTTGAACGTCGTTTCATTTTTGAAAAATTAAAATTAAAAAAAAATTCGTTAAAATTCACATATTAACAATCAAAAACATTACATTAACAAAAATAAAATCAATTCGTTTGATGAAAAATCAAAAATAAAATTATATAGCGAAAACGTTTTGAAAATCAATAACACGACAAATGCAATTTTTTTTGACGATACAATTGATTCGAATAATTATCGATATCGTGACGCGTTCAACGTTTTTAAAATACATTTTATATAATAAAACAATTGATTCGAATAATCATGTTCGTTTGATTTCATGTCATCATTTGTATCGTTTTTTTTTTCAATTGTTTAAAATTTACGACACATAAAAAATTTTTGCATTTTAAAAATATTTTCAAAAATTGTTGTTCGATTTAATTTGAACGTTGAATATCATGATAAAATTGCAATAAAAAATCGAAAAAATTTAAAAATTTTAATTTTGTTGAAATCGCGATTATTCGATTTTATTTCGTTTAATATCATTGACAAAAAATCGATTTTTGTATTGAAAATTCGAAAATTTTTTTTAAAAAAAAAATCGAATTCGATTTTTTTGTCAAATCAACTGTCAATTTTCAAATTTATATAAATTTTTAAAATCAAATTTTCGATATTTTCAACAAACAAATAAATTATTTGTTTTTTTGATTCACGAAAATAATTTTCAAATTTTTAACGCAAACTGATTATAAATCGAAAAAAATGAAATAATTTCGAATACGAAAATCACGATCACAATATTTTTTCAAATTTCAAAATTTTCGATACGAAAATCGCGATTATGTAAAATTCGTATTAGAAATAATATAATCTAATGAATTATTGACATCAGAAATGTATAATTTGAAATGTAATATATTGATTTATTAATCGTTACAAAACAAATTACGTTTTGCAATTGTTTTTTATTCACATTTTATTTATTTAATCGTACGAATTCGATCGATTTCGATTGACAATATGAACTTGTTGAATTTATCGTTGATCGAATTGTAAAATGATTGAAATTGATTTTTTTCGAAATCATTCGAATTTCGATAATCGAATTGTTTGACGAAATGCGAATCGCATTTTCGAAAATTTTAAAGTTTTTATTTTTACATACGTTTTTTTTTAAATATCGAAATTTCTTGAAATCAACATGCTAACAAAAATTTTGACGTATTTTGTTTGTTTTGACGTGTTTTGTTTGTTTTAACGTGTTTTGTTTGTTTTGATTTTGCATTGATTTGAAAAATCATTATGATCGTGATTTTCGCATTTCGAAATATTTTTGTTCGAATTCAATAATCAATTTGCGTTAAAAATCTGAAAAAATATTTTTTGAATGATTCAAAAAAAACATAATTTGATAAATCAATTGTTTGTTGTTTTCATAATCGAATGTTTGATTTCGTATTATTCACAATTTTCGATATGATGATTGACAATTGATTTGTTGACAAAAAATTCTGAATTCGAACATTTTTTCATTTTTTCATTTTTTTATTTCGAATATCAACATCGATATCATGAAAAAATATGTAACGCGATAAACGTTCATTAATCGCGATCGCATTAATATTCAAATTTCGAAATTTTTTTTATTTCATTTCACATTTTTATTTAACGATTTATCGTTCGATCAAATCGAACAACAATTTTTGAAAATGTTTTTGACACGATTCAATTTTTCATGCGTCGTAAATTTTAAACAATAAATAACACACAAAATTTTGAAAACGAAAATGTGTTAATATGCAATAAATATTTCAATTCATTTTTTTTTTGATTTTCGATGATTTGTTTTTTTATTGATATCAAATTTTTTCGAATTTTCGTTGTGAAATTGTCGTAAAATTTTTCGAAAATGTTTGACAAACGATGCAAATTTTCAAATCGCGTTTTCATAATTTTTTCATTTCACGAAATAATAAAAATCGAATTCGTTGTAAAATTTGTTTGAAATTTCATTTGTTTTGAAAATTTTGTTGTTTTTGATGATTTCGATTTCATAAAATTTTTTCGTGATTTTCATTTTCATGTTTTCGTCGAATTCAATATTTTCAATTTGATAAAAAAATTCAAAAAAATGTGACGTATGCGCGTTTTTTTTTCTTTTAAAATTGAATTTTTTCAAAAAAAAACGTGAAAAACGTCGTGAATGCGTCAACGTTTAAATAAATTTAAACGATAAATTTGATTTCTTATAATTTTCAAATTTTGAAATGAATCAAAAAATTTTCATTTCAATTTTTTGTTTCGTTTAATTTTGATGTTTTTATCGTTCAAATTCACGTAATTTTCGACGTTGTATGACATTGATTTCGTACGTTCGTTTTTATACATCGTTTGTTGTTGTTGTGTCACGAATAAATTGTTTTTCAATATTCGAAATAATTCAATTAAATGTTCAACGTGTTTTTTTGCGAATTTGAATTTAATTTTTTTGTTTTATGTTTTTTCGAAAAACATGCGAAATGAATATTCAAACATAATTTCGAACGAAAAAATATTTGTAAATGCATGTTTGTTGTTGTTGTAAACGAATTCGATCATGAACAACAATTTTATTCAATCATTTTGTTCGAAATTGACGAAAATTCGAAAAATTGTTTCATGACGTTGTTCATTCGTTCGATTTGTTTATCGATTTGAAAATGAAAAACGATTGACAATTTACGTTTGATTTTCAAAACGTAACACAATGCATCGTTGTATTTGAACGTGAAAATAAAATTTCTGTCGATAACGATTGACGAAAAAAAATCGTGAAATCGAATGATTTCGCGAAATAAAATTTCGATCAAATTTTTTGCGAAAATCGTTTTAATTATTGATATGTAATGAATCATTTTCGTTAAACGATTTACAATCATTAAAATCGAATCGTAAATCGTTTCATTTCATGTTTTATTTGAAAAAATTTTGTCACGAAATTCATGAAAAAATCAATTCATTTAAATTCAAAAATCGAAAAAAAAAAAAAAATTCGTCGTATGATTTGTGTCGTGCAATTTTGTTTCGTTTGCAAACGACGCATGTTTCATAATGTTTTTTGATTTGTTGTCGCATTTCAAAAATTTCGATAAAATTTTGATTCGATCAATAATATTTTCGACGTATCAATTTTAACGTTCGTTCGATGTCGAAATGATCAACGAACGAATTATCGTGATATGCACGAATAACGTTTTCACGCAAATTTTTTGAAATGTAAACGACATCGTCGTAATACAAAAATTCATTTTTGTGTTGTCAATTGTTTGTTTTTGTTTTCGAAATAATTAATTTTCGACATATTTCAAAAACGAATTGATTTTTAACGATCAAATCACGAACGAAATTCAACAATGAAAATGTTGATTCGTCGTTATATGTCGTTTTTTTTCGTAAAACAATTTGTATTCGAATTTTATGCATTGCGCATTCAAATACAATCGTTGATTTTAACACAAAAATTTTTTATTTTATGAATGTCACGTTTGATTTTTGTTCAATCGAATGTTTCGAATTTTTTGAATTTTTTGAATCGAATATTTTCGAAATAACGTTGATTGAAATTCGATTTCGTTTTGAATTTTTTGAATAAAATGTTTTCGAAACAACGTTGATTGATTCGATTGTTAAACTATTTAAATGCGATCGACGTTTCATGTTATGCATCGCATTTATGAATCGTTTCATGACATGTATCGCATTCATGATTTTGATCGCATTTATTCGCATTTTTTCGAAACGTTTCGAATTTGCGATCAATAATTTTTGCAATTGTTTCAAAATTTAACGATTGTTTTCGACGTTTTTTTCAATAATCGTTATGTAATCAAATCGTTTTGAAAATTCGTTAATAAAATTTTTGTTATCGAAACGATAATCGATTAAAAAATTATATCGATTCAATTTTTGAATTCATCGAATTTGACGTGACGACAATTTAATTGTAATCATAAATTGTTTCAAATTACGATAATCAATAAAAACAAAAATTTGTTTTTTTGCGTTTTCGAAATAATGTTTTCATTGTTTGAACGAAATCACAATAATCAACAATTTTTTGTCATGAATTTCGTAATGACATTCGATCGAAATCAATTTGCGCGAAAAATACGCAACAAAATGTCAATGATTTTCGTCGTCTTGTTGACATAAAATGATTTTTAAAATTTTGTCGAATGCGTCGATTTCGATTCGAATAACACGTTCGAAATCGAAATGACGTAAAATTGATATTTCGATAAATGTTTTGCGAAATTGTTTGAAAATTTTCAATGTTTCGCTGATCAAAAAAATGTGAATATTCGATAATTTGTTGCGATTTCGATTTTGATTTCGTTTGCGTTTATGAATATTTTTTCGAAATTTTTGCGATTTTTTTAACATAACGATCAAAAATTCAACAATTTTATTGAAATGTTTAATGAATCGTCGATAAAAATTAACGATATCGAAAAATTGCATGATGTCGAAAACGTTGCGAAATACAAATTATTGTTGAATAATTTCGATTTTTTTGTTTTGCATTTTCATTTTTTGAAAAAAAACGACAAATTCAAGAAAATTTATTTCGTCAACGAATCATTTGCATTTTTCAAAAACAATGTATAATTTATTTTTTTTAAAACGATCAAAAATTCATTTGACATCGTCGACATGAATTTCGACGTTTATCGAATAAATTACTATATTATTCAAATATATAATGACGTTAATATCGAAACGAATCGTTAAAATTTTATTGATAAAATTTTGAAACGTCGTCGAAACGTTAATGAAATCGAAAAAAAATACGTTATATTCGAAATGATTATATCGAATACGAAAAATTGTTTTTTATTCGTTTTCATGTTTGATACGCAATCGATGATAAACAACAATCAAATCAATGTTGATATATTTGACGATTTTGTTGAATTTATTTAAATTTTCATCGATTAACGATAAAAAATATTTATTTTTTATCGTGAAAACATTAAAATTTTTGTAATTCACGCATAATCGTAAATTATCGTTTTTTTTTTGACGAACAAAATGAACGTTTTTGCAAAAAATTGTGAAAATCGAATGAAATCGTTAATTAAATGTTTTTCGATGTAAACACGTAATATTCGAAATTCATTTTCGAATAAAAAGTAAATTGATTCATGCGACGATTTTTTGTTTTTTTTTAAATCAATAACATGATCGTTTGAATCATGATTCGATAATTCGTAAATTTTATTTTCGTTATCGAATTTTTCATACGTTTTCAAAATATCGAAAAACGTGATTTTGATATCGAATTTTTTTTTTCATTTCAATCAAAACAAATTTTATTTGAATTCGTTTTGAAACGTGCATTTCATGCATGTCGAATTGTTTGTCAATATACATTCGTACGAACATGAAATACGTTTCGATTTCGTTATCGATAACGTTTATGATCAATTGTTTTAATTCGATGTTTTCGATACGACATGTGATAAAAATGAAATGTTTTTTTTGCAACGTCAAATTTTGATATTGTCGTCGTTTCAATTCATTTTGATTTTCGAAAATTGTATTCAAAACATGTTTAACGTTAAATTTCAATTCAAATTCACGATCAAAAACGATTTTTCGAAAAAACGATTAATCTTTTTGACGTTTGACATTTCGAATTGTACGAAATAAACGTCATAAATTTTCAAACGATGATTGTCAATTGTTATTGCATCACAATTTAAAATTTCAAAACGACGAAAATTCAATTTTTTCGCATAGACATGATTTATCAAATTAATTTTCGTTTTTGTATCGAGTATTGTTTTCGATTCGTTTCAAATCTTGTTTTCGTTTTGTATGTTAATTTTGATTTTGACGCATTTACGAATCACGAATTTTTTAAATTTTTTGCGTCGTTTTTTTTTTTTGTTAACATGATTTTTGTTCATGTTTGAAAAAAACGACGTATCGAAATCGAAATTCGAAAATTTTTTTTTTTTAACGATTTGAACGAAAATCATCAAATCGATTAATTTTTTGATTGTTCAAAAATTTGATCAACGAAAATGATTTTGTTTTTTTTGTTTGTGCAAATTTCGATTTGATAATTTGATTTGTCACAATTTATACAATTATTTTTGTTTTGAATTTTTTTGAATTCGTTGACGAATCAACGATACATTCGAATATTTTTCGATTTGATTGACTCGTGATTCGAATTGATTTTAATATTTTTGATTTTTTTATTTTTGAATTTCGCAATTTTGAATTTTTCGTTTTCGTTTTCAAAATTGTCAATATCGAACGAAATTTTACGTTTTTTGAAACTTTTGAATTTTTTTTTCAAAATTTGAACGTTTTTCATACGTTTAAATCGTTCAAGCAGTTTCGTTTTTGTGAAAATTTTTTTTTTTAAAAAGTATGCAGCGAAATTTCAAACGTAATTCGTCACGAAAATCATTGAGTTTTATTGTTTTCGTGAATTTGAATTCGAATTTCAATTCAGCAAACATATTTATTCGTTCGACATTGTAATTTTTAATCGATTGATTGTGATTTTGTTTGTGTTTGCGATATTTTTTCAAAAATTCTGTTGCAACGTGATTGCTCGTTCGATATCGTTTTTCAAAAAAATTTTGAATTCGTTTCAAATGTATTGTTTGTTTGAATGAAAATCGATTTTTGCGTTTCAAAATTTGTTCGCATTGTTATTTGATTTAAAATAAATATCAACGTATGCGATTTTGATTAAATTCGAAAATTAAATTATGTGATTCACGTTGTTTTGCGTGAATTGATTTTTCATTTGTTTGCAATATTTTTTTCACTTTTTGTAATTTTTTTTTCATATTGATTCGATGTCGTTTCGATAATTTTCATGACGAAAAATTTTCAAACAAAATCAAAAACAAAAATAAATAAAATAAAAACAAATGAAATAAAAATTACAAATTTCGAACGTTCAATATTTCGAATTTGCAATTTGATTTTTTTTTATAATTTTTTTCGATTTGTTGTTTGTAATAAATCAATCAAAAAAATACGTCAATATTTTCGACAAATTCAAAAAACAAATCATTATCAGAATTCGACATGATATATGCGAAACAACAAAATTGTATTTTGTTAAATATACACGAATGACATCATTTTGAAATATGATAACGATTAAAATGTAAAATTCGTATTAAAAATAATATAATTTAATGAATTATTGACATCAAAAATGTATAATTTGAAATAAAATATATTAATTTATTTATCGTTACAAAACAAATTACGTTTTGCAATTGTTTTTTATTTATTTTTTATTTATTTAATCGTACAAATTCGATCGATTTCGACTGACAATATGAATTTGTTGAATTTATCGTTGATCGAGTTGTAAAATAATTGAAATTGATTTTTTCGAAATCATTCGAATTTCGATAATCGAATTGTTTCGACGAAATGCGAATCGCATTTTCGAAAATTCTGAATTCTTATTTCTTACAGATTACAACGATTTTTCAAATTTCAAAACAAAATATATTTACACAAATTCAAAAATTTCGATGTCGAAAAATATTGATCATTTCAAGAAATTTCGATGTTAAAAAAACGCATATAAAACATTCAAAATTCAAATCAATAAAACATTACGAATCGAATTTCGATAAAATTATACAAACAATTCGATTATCGAAACGAATAAATTATGAAAACGATTAATTTGATCACGTCAACATCAAATTTTCGATTGAATTCAACAAATTCATATTTTCGAATATGTTTCGAAATGTGTATACGATTGAACAAATTGATTAAATATATAATTGAAAATGTACAAATTAATTAATTTTGCAATTATTAGTTTAATCATACAATCGTTTCTGTTATACATTTTGATGTCACATTTTTTGAATTTTACATGCGTAACATTTATCGCGAAAAATTCGAACAATATGATTTTTTCAGTCAAATTCGTATGAAATTTTTGTTTTTTTCGTGTAACACGTTTAATTGAATTCGTTTTCATTGTTTTGTGATTTGATGTTCGATAAATTTTGTTTATAATATATGATTCGCATTTATCGTGCTGTGAATCGATTTTTTCGAATTTGAAACATTCGAAATCATCGATAAAATTCATTGTTACAAATTTTTTGACATCGCGTAAATTGAAATATTCAAATCGACGATGTCATTGATTTCAAAAAATAAAAATTTTCGCAAATCGTGTTTTAGTGACAAATTTTCACATATCGAAAATATATGAATTATTTTTTTTTGACGTATATCGATTATGAAAATTTTATCGTCGTTTTCGTCAATGATTTTGAAACGATTTTTTTGACAACGATTTCGCATAATTTTTTTCGAAAATATCAATAAATATGAAATTGTATTCGAAATCAAAACGTATTCAACGTCGATAATGATGTTACAAATTCGTTTGTCGTCGATATTAAATTCGAAAATGATAAATTCGATTTTTTTGATTGTTGCGAAATTTTTCAATTCGTGAAACAATTTTTGTTGTAACACAAATAATTGTTCGTTTCGTTGTCAAAAAAATTCGAATTTTTGAATAAAATTGTCGATTTTGCGATACGTGTTGCACAATTAATTTGAAAAATGAAATTATCAATCGAATACGTTTGATTTTGTTCATTGCAAAATGACGAAATGATGTAATTGAAAACGTATTATTTTCGAAATCTGAAAAATTGAATTTTCGATTGAAAATTTGATTTAAAAATCGAAACAATTGAATCAAATTTGATTCGTTTGATTTTATCGATTTTTTTTTATTTTGTCAATTTTGTTGATTGATACGAAATTGATTTTGTTTAATCAATTTACGATCAAATGTATTTTGATTTCGTAAAATTTTCAATCAAAATACGTTGAAATTTGTTATGATAAAAATAATGTAATTTGTCATAAATAAAAATTTACATATTTCGCATAAATCAATATCACGATTTTTTTGTTTTTATTTTTATTTTTATTTTTATCGTTTTTCGAAAATTTGTTTCGATTGTTTTTGATTGTTCGAATTGAATTTCGATTTTTTTTCATATAAATATTTCGTTTATTTTGATCGATTAACGTTTTGATCATTTCATCGATAATCAATATTTTTTCACGTAATTTGATTTCGTGAATAAAATGAAACATATACGAATTCAAATTTCTAATTAAATTTATACGAAAACGATTGTTCATGAATCAAACAAAAAAATTTTCGTCGATCGTATTAATTTTATTTTTTTATTTTTTCAAATGTTTTGTTCAATCGTCAACGTTTTTGAAATCGACAAACGATTTGTTGCAAATTTTTTTTACAACGAAATCGATAATAATCAAATCGATCGTTTCGTAAAAATTTTTGAATTTCAAAAAAATTTTGGTGTCGTTTTTCATATTTTTGACGTGTGAACGAAATTTCTGTTTAAACGAAATATGCATTGTTGTACAAATTTTGTTATGAACAATAATTTATTTTTTGTGATTTTTTTTGTATTGTTTGTGTTTTGCGTCGTAAATAATTTGTTCAATTTTGATCATAACACGTTCGATGTCGTTTTTTTTGCGTAAATTTGATTTCGCAAATGAAAATAATTTTTTTTTATTTCAAAAATGTAAAATCAAAATTGAGAAAATACGAAACAGAATTTTAATTTTTCGATTCACAAAATGAAATTGTCGATTTTTTTCAATTTCGTAATTTTGTATATTTCAAAAAAAAAATTTTATGATGTTATAGAAAGATTTCTGAATGAATTGAGAAATTAAAAAATGTTTTGTTGTTGAATTTGTGTGATTGCGTTGTTGAAATTTTTCGATTGCATTTTATTAAAACAATATATATAAAATCGATGATTTATTCAATAAATCGTGATTTTCAAATTATTAAAAACGAAAACACGATTCGAATTTATAATTTGTTAAAAGAATTAAAACACATCGATTCAAACATTGAATTGATTGATTAATTAACAAATATTTACGTGAAAACATTGAATATTAATACATGCGACATATGCGATATATGCGATATGCGTTATTGATGATTGAATTCTGAATCAGATGATTGAATTTTGAATGATCTGATCATCTGGATCCTGAATAACACGTGACTAGAATTCTGAAAGGTTCTGAATATTGCACATTCCAACAGATCGTAGCACTACTTTAAGGAGATTTCGCCAATCATTAAACAATAAATAGCATGCAGTCTCTTACGATGGGAGGATTTCAATGTGACTACCCTATGACCCTAGCCGTATTTATTTATCCAGTGCTGCTGTGTCATGTGACAAGCTGACTGACACGTTTTTGCATGCGCCAAAATAACGGTCAAGATCTTCTTAGCTAAGTTCATTTCGAGATTATCATCCATCTTCGTCATTCTGTCATCGTCTTCAATGCACTGCACCTCTGCTTCTTCCTCTCCCTCTCTAGTGTTTTCAGAAATCAGCGACCCAATCACTCACAGCAGTGAGCAGCCATCCAGTGAACCGACCTTGGTTTGAGGTAAAGCATTGAAAGCTGAACAATATTTTACAAGGAACTTCATCTGTAAAGCCTTAATCGGTCATAGCGAGTTTCTAGGCTAAATCTGGCCAATAACGCACTTTGAAATCCAAGCTTCCAAGAGCTAGTTTCGAGAAATGCACCTGATATGCTTTAGCACACAACAGGTTGAGATCATTGACTTGGGACCCGGGACTGTGTAGATGACGGGTACAGATCAATAAAACATAATTCAGACGCCCCAATGTTTCTTTTTCTATGACCAGCTATCCTGCCAATCAGTGCTCGGTAAACGAGCAACCGAGGGTTTCAAGAGGCAAATTTCAACTAAGAGATGAGAGTGACTGGATCTGATATCGCCATGAAGGACGCAATTCTAAAATGGAAGGCAGATACTGGAGTTTTCGCATTAGATCATTGTTCCAAATCCTTTCTAGGCGGTGATATACTCGGCCGAACCCTTCCATGAAACCGGGCACCCGAGGCAGACGTCTACTGAGCCATCGAGAAGAGGCTAAGCGGTGTATATTCCAAAGCGATTTACTTCAGTAGCATGCGGTAAGAGACAGGAGAGAGGTCCTAACGCATGAAGGCGTTCCCTGATTCCAGACACTTTCACTAGACGCAATGGGACTTTGGTCATGTTGCAGGAAGTCGAGCAATACGAACTGATGGGTAGAGTGCCCGGAACGATGATCGCTTTTCTAAGCATACAGGAGTCGGAGAGACCAACGCCGCTCAAAAGCGTTAAAACTCCTGATCGAGGTCAAGAGCTTTGACTTGCAAATTCTGGATCTCGACTCCTTACAAAATGCTAGGCTTTAAACCTAGAAAGGTGTTCGCGCTAGCTTTTATTTCACACATCAGTTCAACAAGAACACTAGAACGTGTAGGAAGTCTACATTTCGACACCTCTATACATAATGAAGATTTTGGGGCATTAGAACACCAGAGTGTCGGGCTTCATCCGACACGGAGTAGAGAACTCGCTTGAGTGTCATGACCACGGACTGAGTGTCGTTCTATATTATTTAATTGAAATTCCCGTAAATATTGTAGTAGGTGTCCTTGCCATTATGATGAACTTTTTTGTATATTCTTTTCGTCTTTCTTAAGCAGTAATTTGCACGACTCGCAGGAAAAGGATGGAAAATTTATCAAGACTCGTAGAAGGTCTCAGAGTTAAAAATAGCCCCAATGAAGGAAGGTACAGACGACAGCCTGGATATGGAGATCCGCTAGAAGCTGTGCAGAGTTTCGGTGCCCAAGGCACGACTCACAGGGATGGAAAGGCGATTCCGACATTCAGAACCTGCAGCTGCAAATCTTGGATCCCACGCGTCAAGAAATACTTTATCCACCATTTGAGCTCGATAGCAGACTGGTAGAGTCATCCCAGTCTCCAGAGACAGTCCCACGGCATCTGCTCAAGAGTTTGGGCTTTCTTCCCAACAGACCCATTTCGAAAGTGATAGCGGACCACGACCAGCCTCAAGCTCCAACTCTCGAGCAAGCGATTCAGGAAGACGATGACTCAGAATCGTGGATCACAACATCCTTTGATTCAACTCCAGATCTCTGTGAACACTCAGTAACACCAGTGCGAGTCGGAAGAAGAGGGTTCTATGATGGCCATTTCCAGATCGCTTTTGGTCATTCACTCTTGGGCAGCTCTATAGCGGATCTATCGGATGATAGCTTGCGCCATCGTTCAACACCAACGGTACGTATATACGGGCGTTCTGCAATCAAACGGTTCCACGGGATAGGGAAACTGACAGAGTCTTTGGTAGAATCGATTGTATCGAGCGAGAGAAGTTTAGTTCTCCGGGATCCGGTATGTCGCCAAGCGCAAGGATTATTCCAGGAAAGAGAAGCTGATGATTAATTCAGTATGGATACCGCCCTGATCCCGAACCTGAAGACACCGGGAGCAAAGCCTCAGCCCTCGACTATTTCCCAAGAACGTCAGGGGTTAGCTTGCGAATCCCCAGAACAAGGAACTACAACATCAGACATCTCCCAACACTCCAAGCCCAAGCAGCAGCATGATACCCCACCACGAGGCTCAACCCTACCCTTCCAAACCGCCCCAGACCCAGAACGCCATTCCATAACCTCAATACCCGTAGACTATAACAGACCTCCACCACCTCAGACAGCATCATTATCAATAGGAGGAAGCACCCTCAACTTTCCATCCCCCACACACCCGAAACCGCTCAGAGAGGCACGGGAATCAAAGCAACACCAACACCAAACCCAAAATAAAACACTCACAGAGGATAATCTCCACAAACTATCACATCCTCCAAACCCCGATAGGCGAATCGAAAACTGGCTAGAAGTCACAAATCTCAACGTCAACGAAGATATCAAAGAAGTTGAGGAGTCAGCAGTAGAGGAATCCTTCCCGATCTGGTCCAAAGCTGTCGTCGAGTCCCCCAGCGTCGGACGCCCGCGCTGCGAGATATCACTAATTCAATGCAGCCGGGGTATTTGGTGGAGGAATAGTTTCTGGCAGGATAAGAAGAGGGAGAGGGGCTGATTGTGAGTTGCTACCTCTGTTCCTGGTAAAAGCTACTCTTCATTAGCTGGAACCCTGCGAGATGTAAGCGATCTGGGACGGCCGGAGTGTTTGCGGAATTGCTAGACGCGAGAAGAGATCGATGGCCTCTGCTCTCGGAATACGGACTCAGATGTTTCTCTCTACGATTCAGGATCTCAACATCATCTATCCATCAACCCCACCCAAATCCTGCACAATCTTTTCGTTCTCACTTCCACGTCGACTCTGCCCTCGGATTACGCAAATCAGAAAAGTACTACCTTGTTTCTCTCTACGTTTCACCATCTATCAACCCCACCCAAATCCTTCACCCTCTTCTCCCCCTCACATCAACCTCAACCACTTCTAACCCCGACCCCCCCCACTACTAAAAAAAAAAGAAAAAGAAACGGGTGGAATACAGCTCCTTCCCATGGAAGTCAAAACTCAATCGCTTCATCTTGTAAACAACATACCAAGAAAGCAGTCGGCTCGGAAAGAGAGAAAAGAGAAAGAAAAAAAGAAGAAAGGAACATCATATTTCAACACCTCCTTTCCATTGAATATATCTTTTACATTAACCTTAACCTAGTAAATAGTTAAAAGTAAAAGAATGAGCGTCCTTCGTGCGTCTCCCATCCCATCCCATCAAATCCAATCTCATGTAACATACACAGCAAACCTCCACCCCCATCCCATCACCAATCCTCCCCCCCATCATTCAGGCGAAAATATACAAAAACATCCCCCAACAAACAGGCCCATGATCCCACAGCATAGAGACGAAAAAAAGTAGAAAGAAAGCACAAACAACGAACCCAAAACAACTTTCGCCCCCGTTCCGCGATCCATGAAACCACAAGGATATGCGTCGACGGAACTGTACCCGCCCATGTTTGCAAAAATCGTTCATGAACCATCAACGTCGTCCCTCATCCTTTCGCCACTCTATTTCACGATGATGTAATACGAGCTGATGGAGTGAGAAAATGAAAAAAAGAAATATCATATGTTACCAGATAATATTCTTTACATTACCCTATCAAAAACAAAAAGAATGAGCGTCCATCCCATCAATCCATCAAACATACACAACAAACCCCCTCCCCACCCCCCAAAAGAGGGAATGAATATACAAAACATGCCCCCCCCCACCTCACAAACCCAACAAAAGCGACAAGAGGCAGAAGAAACCGAGAAACGGCTCACGGGAAAGTAAACATGTAGATAGTAAGCCCGCCTTCCCGCCAGCCCAATAGGAAAAATGGATCTTCTCCCCAAGCACAATCCAAAGTCAATGGACGCCCTCATTCAGCCGAGGCCGAAAGAACAGGAGAAAAAGAAACAGAAAAGAAGCGCCTATATAGTTATCGCGAACCCGTTCATGAGACCCATCAACGTGCGTCAATCAACCATCCCTCGTCCGCGCGCATTCTTTACGATTGATATTACTATAAGCTGGTGTAGGGAGAAAAAGGGGTCAAGTAACCACACTCTCTGCTGCAAGCCTCTCCCCTCTTCTTCATCCTCATCACTACCTCGTCCCTCAACGCACCAGGCATCCCCCTCGTCAAGCCAGTGACTTCGCTCTCATTGCTCTTCAGCGCGGGGCGCATGCCTGCACCACCACCAACAGCAGGAGCACCAACAGCGCTCTCACTCCCACTCAGACTGTCATCCCTCACCTCCCCTCCTCTCAGCCTCCTTCTCCCTCTCCTCCGCCTCAAGGCGCTTGCGCCAATTGGCGAGGCTATCACCAACATGCCATCATTACCGAGCGCAGCGGAAGTAGGCGTGCGCTCGAAGTCGAATTGGGAGCTGGTGCGGTAGTTGCGGTGCGTGCCCTCCCAGTGCGTGCGCAGCGTTTCGAGCTCCGAGGCGAGGCTGTCTAGAGCGACGGAGTTGCGGTTGTTGGTGGTGGTGTGGAGGAGGGGATCGCCGGTGGTGGGGAGGCGCCGAGGTTGAAGGTTGCGTCGGTGGAGGTGCTGTCGTGGGCGCGGGTGGAGATGGAGCTCTGGTTGCGCGAGTGCGCGTGGCCGTTGGTCATCATCTGCTGCGATTGGCGGCGGTAGTTGGTGACCGAGTTGCCGACTTGGTCGAGGAGGAGGGTGACTTTCTGCTCTGCGTCCATGGCGCGGGATTCGAGCATCGAGTTTTCGCTTTTCAGCTGGTCGAGCTCGGAGCGGGCTTGGTGCTGGAGTTGGGACATTTGTTGCTGCGCTTGGTCGTTGTTGTGGCGGTAGAAGTCACGTTGCCGTTGGGCCTCGTATAGCTCCGACTGGACGCCTTCCATTTGGCGTTCGAGCTGGAAGACGGTGTCTTTGACGCTTTCTTGCATCTCGTCAATCTCTCGCCGGAGCTGTTGACGCTCTTGTTCCCATTCTGCTGCTGCTTCTGGGTCGAGTGAGCGCTCCGATCGGGAATGGGCGCTGTCTAGTTCTTTCCGCAAATCACGGTTCTCGCCCTTGTATTTCTGAAGCTCGTCTTTCATCCGCTTGAGCATCTTCTCTGTGCCTTTGACGTAGTGAACCGCAGATTGGTAGTCTGCCTCAAGCTGCTCCAACTTCTCGCGATAGCCTTGATCGGCTTCTTGCATTCTTGTCTCAGCGGTGGATCTGGTCTCTTCATGTGCTCTCAGGCTATCCTCCAATTGCTGCTCTATATCTTTTAGACGATTCTGCTCGGGAGTATCCCGGCGAGAAGCACGGCTCGCACCTCTCTCATCCAACAGCTCTTTGAGGGCGTTGTGCTGAACCGTCAATGCGCTCGTATCACGCTGGTGGCTTTCAAAATGCTGCAAGATGTCGTTGTGCTTGCTCTGGAGCGCTTGATGTTCTCGAACGGTGTCTTGCATTTGCTTCCGAACATTCAAAGTTCTCACGACTGGCCTGCTCCTGGTAAGCCTCCAGACCTGCGATACGCTCTTCGGCCCCACGAAGCTTCTCCGCCGCTGTATCAGCTTCGGTTTGGTGTTGGCGCAGCAGATTGTGAGCGTTCTCAACTTGCTGCTTTAGTAGCACCACTCGTTCCTCAGCCATAGGATCAGAGCGGGTGTCGGGGCTTCGCATTTTGAGTGTTTCGAGGCCAGAGAGCACAGCTGTTCGGTGGGTACGAGCTTCGTTAGCATGGTTTTCGGCCAATTCTTCAGCGTCTCTGAGTCTGCGGCTTGTCGCGTCAAGCTCTGCAGTTCTTTCTTCATGCTCGGCGCGGAGTTGCAGTAGTTTTTGTTCGAGATTTTCTCTTGGCCCTCGCTCTTCTTCGAGCTTTCTCTCTAGCAGCGACGTCTTGTCGTTCGACGATGTTACAGCCTCATGTAAAGATGCGAACGTGACACTGTGTTGATTAGCATTCTCGAGCGCCTCGTCTAGTCTACGACTTAGATCATTCTTATCGACCTCAAGAAGTTCAGCTCGAGAATGTGCTTCGGTCTTTTGCGTAGCATGATCCCGAGCTGCCTTCGAAGTTTCGTGCAGCTCTCTTCGCAGGCTTTCAAGCTCACCCGGATTGTAAGATTGTTCAAAATCCGCGACGCGTTTCTGTGCAACCTCAGCAGTGCCCTCTGCTAATTCTCGTGCCTGTTTCTCGCTCTGGATCTCTGCAGTCATGGCCTGGATGGTGGCACGAAGCTCGTTCTGCGTAGCAAGAGCAACGGCAAGCTGACCAATGTCGCTTGAACGGTCTTCACTCTCCATATCCCTCACACCCTCGGATTGAGGAGTATTAGCAACACTACCGGCTCCGCCATGAGCAGCAAGCTTGGCTTTAGCATAAGCGGCTTCTCGAATTGCAACATCTCTCTGCTGCTCAATTGCTGCTACCTCCTGCGCCGCAGCATTCACCCCGAGCATCAAGAGATCCCTGCACCTCAGCAAGTTGCGCACGCATAGTAATCAGAGCTTCAACGAGAGGTCGGTCATCGTCATCGAACGACTGTACAGCTTTGTCATGCTCAAGAAATGAATTTTCAGAGACATTCGGCTGATAGCCAGCTTCTCGGGCAAGAGCCAATTCCGACTCAAAAACCAAGCATTGCGAGTTCTGGCAGTTTCCAATTCGCCAATCAGAGCTTCCTGCTGATTTGCAAGCTCTTCAAGTTGCTGATGTTGCCGCATTTCCTCGGGATCAGGAATATCTTGACGCACAATGTTTCTTGATTCTTGATTCCGTGACTCTTGATTCCTCGACTCTTGGCGCATATAATTTCTTGAGGGTGGCGTCTCGTCAGCTCCATCATCAAAAGGACTCGGTTCACGCGGCGGTTGTTGGCTTGGAGTAGGGAAATTCTGAATCTCCTCATACGAGTCCTCGGGCGCAGCTTGCCTTGAACGCGACCGGACACCACCGGCATCCATGATTTGCGCTTCCTCAGGGTCTACCATGGGATTCATCATCTTCTGCGGCTGTTGCGCGGTTGGTGTTCGTCTGCCATTCAAGATTGGACTGACTGAACGATTATTGAGGGCGCCTCTTGGACTCTCGCCGGATATTGGTGATACCACTGGAGAGCCGTGTTCCTTCTCATAGGACTCCGTTCTCGACGTGTCTATCTGTTGACCGTAAGGGCTTCGAGCATCTCTTGTAGGCGTTCTGCTCCTCGATCCTGCAGACCCGGCACCCATCACAGGAGCAACACCATTTGGTCTTGGCTGGGGCGCTTGCTGCAATGGTGGTGGTCCTGGACTTTGTGCTGCAGATCGGGCCATTCGAGATCCAGGTCCTGGTGGGGGACCCTGTGGCGGTGGGCCATGCGGCATACCGTGTGGGGGCCGTTCATCATACTTCATGTCTGGTCCCCTTGGGCCCATTCCTTGTACGGCTTCCCCTATTGGTCAAGCTCTCACGAGACCCACTGAATTTCCTTCGTAACCCATCATTCCCTACAGGCACTTCGTGCTCCATCTCGCGGTATAGGACCACGAAGCTGAGGCGCTTGCCTCTCGGCGCTTGGTCGACGATTGCCAGGAACACGCTCACCGGTAGGCGTCTGTTGAATCTGCTGATCGTTCGGATACCTAATCTTTGCCGTATCCAACATGTAGACCAAGCTCAGCTCGCCAGCGTCTCTCGGCGCAGAGCTTGGTTCTCCAGCCAGCACCACTATTTGTTTCCCAAAAGCCGTCATGCTATGACCAGATCGAGGCGAAGGCGAAGGTCCCATATTTTGGAAGGTATACCATCGACGTGAGGTAATCCTGAAAGCTGCAAGATCTCCAAGGTCCGCCCCTTCTTCTGTTCGTCCTCCGAAAATGTACATGACGTCGCCAACCAGGGCGGCAGAGTGACCTTCCCGAGGTGCAGGTATATATCAATGCAATCTAATTGGGTCCAAGTTATTGTACGAGGGTCATAAGACCAGACGTCATTGAACCACTGGGTTCCATTTGTACCGCCGAACCTAGTCACAGTTAGACATCGATTGAAAAATTCCAATGCCTACTTACAGATAAAGCTATCGTTCCAGCTAACAATAGTATGATTCGTTCGCGCAGGGGGTACCTGCCCTCTGGCGGTCCTCCGTCATTTGAATTTTCAACGAGTATTTCCCACCGACTATTGGCGGCTTGAAGAGCATTGAGATCGAAAGCAAATTCAAGTCATTGAAAAAGTAGCCTTCCACCTGTCCACCAAAGACGTAAATTTTAGAGCCTAGAATATTAAGTGTATGGCCATATCGTCCGGCTGGCCGTCGACCGGGAGGCATGGATCGTGACCAATGCCGGGTAGCTGGAAAGTCAGCACGTGCACACAGGACTTGGAAGAAGTCTTACATGTATTAAGGAGGTAAAGGGTATCATCCAACTTATCGCGATCGTCCATCTTGGTGTCTCCACCAAAACGATAAAGGCATTCCAACGAGCAAACTGGCGTGGCCGACACGGGTCCTGGTCCTTCATATGTCGTACCGACCGGATAGCAAGCTAGGGTTGCCACCCCAGCTTCAATCATCCACAGGTCGCCTTTTACGGTAGTACCATTCACCAATCCTCCCATCAGGTAGACGTCGCCTTTTTGGAAGCCAGAGCATTGACAGCTGCGCCATACCGAGGAAATGGATTTGGTTGGGATGAGGTGAATGAAGGCGCCGCTGTGACCACGGATAGAGACTTGCTGGATTAGGTGGAGTTTGGGTCGCAGGTGCATTGAGGGCATTTCTCGGCGGGGTTATACTGCTGGAGAAAGGAATGTCAGCCTCCAGTCGCATTCTGCATAGGCTTGCCATCACCGTCGAGGTCGCATTCTGTAGAACTTTATGATAGTAAGCTATCGCAAAAACATACCTGTACCTCCGCTGGCCCTTCTCCACCCTGCACATCCTTTCCCTGTCCATGATCCGGACTGGGAGTTTTCCCACCCACACCATTAATAGAGTTCGTGATGGAGTGGTTAACGCTACCTCCAGGTGTTTGTACCGGCGTTTGGCCTATTGCGCCAGGTTTGGCCTTCACCCTGTTAGGGTACCAGCGACCCGGGACTCGGCGCTCCATGCCCATCTCTCGACGGCGGTACCACTTTTCGTATGAGGCTCCTTGTCTTTATGTTTCTCCTTTTTGCCGAACAAGAAAGACATCTTGAGTGCGCCGGTTGCGCCGCCTTAGTGCAGGTAAGGCAATGTGTTCAACCCAGGTGCTGCGACCGCGGGGTTTGGTCTTCAGATTATTGGCCGTCTGTAAGAATGAAGGCTTCGTTGCGATATTCGGATTCGGTCGTAAAGATTACAAGTTCAAGGACTATTTTCGTCAAAGTCGTGGGATCCCAGGAGAGCCGCGGGTTCATTGAGAGCACTCAGCTAATGAGGCTCAGCAGCGAGACCGGGGGCGCTCTCCCCTGTCAGTAAAGAGAATAGCACAGGAGAGGGATTGCGCAAATGATGGATGCGCATCTGGTATGAAGATGAAGATACTGGTGGGATATAGATAAGTGAATATGGCGGATTAGGTGGAGGAAGGAGGTTGCGGGTTGAATGGGGGTTGAGGTGAGTGTTCGGCAAGCAAATGGAAAATGATTTTCGTCTGGGAAATCCGGATCTTTGCCGTTCCTGGTTTTTTTATCTAGCCCGTTGAGCCCCAGCCATCTGTGTTCACCCAGAGCCAATCATACAATTCAATCCCTTCTACTATCCCTTTACTGTCACTCCAAACAACAAGATGAAGTACAAATACACAAGGGGAGATTTCACTGACACTTCATAACTACGTTGTTCTAGTGTACCACCGAGTGGGTGCAGGCACCGGTGTGATGTTGGTTCAGGGGTCGATATGGTCGAATTCGAGTCTGGCTCGGCTTTGTCTCCGTTTCACCATCCTCAAACAGTCTAGCCCTTGTGTCTAGAATAAGGGTCTCGCCTCCGAAGTCGAAGATCACGAGATCCAGCACTTGGGCATCAAAGATATACATACATACTTAGACTTCAGCAGCGCTCTCTATAAAACCACCAAATCTACCAAGTACCTACCTATTCACCAAACACTCCTCCCAAAAATCTTCCCCTCCAAAACCAAACACCCACTCGCCACAACCTCCTCGAAGTCCCTCGCCCACCACAAAACCCTCTCCCTCCCCAGTCTGCACCCTCCCCAAACTCCCCACCCAATACGTCCCAACCCCGCTCTGCCCAAACCTCCCCTCAACTCCCTCTGCTCGCTCCCAAGTGCGCCCTCGTCTCTCACCACAATGCCCACGTCCGCCTCGAGCAAGCACTCCAAATCCGTCACGGAGTCCCCAACGTAGATGACCCGCGCTTTCCCCTCCCCTCCCTTTTCCGCAGCCACAAGCCCCCGCAAGCACCGTAGTTTATCCGCCGCGACATACAGCCCCTGCTCCCCGCTTCGCCTAATAACACATCATTACAAACGACATGAACGCCCATCTCCCCACCCAAGACACCATAGATCCAAGCTGGGCCCAGGCTACGCTGAGGACGTGGACCTGCGCTCTTCATTCTCAAACCCCTTGCCCCATCCCCCTCTCACAACACCCCCACCCCCTCCTAACAACCACTCCTCCTCCCCACAGCCCGCTTCCCCTGCCTCCCCAAATCTCCTCCTCCGTCACACCCACAGCCTTGAAAGCCTGACCCCACGCAGGAAAGAGGCGCGTTCGATGGCGCGGAGGCCGTTATGGTGGGATAGCGCTGCAGCTAGAGAAAATGGGTGTGAAATTGGGAGGAAAGGGGGTTAGTAGCGTGATATTGCTCCAAATCAGCTACATACGCGGCTGCGAGAGCATCTGCTGTGGCGGGGGCGTTGGTTGGGTTGGGGGGTGCAGATGGGGAAGCGCAGGAAGACGGTGGTTGGGATGGAGAGGAATTCGGGGAGGGTGGATGTGGTTGTGAGGGTGGAGTCGAAGTCGAGGACGAGGAGGAGGGGGTTGGGTCCGTGCATTTTCCGTTTTCACGCGTATGTAGTTCGGTTGGTTTATTGAAGCCGCGTTTAAACGGTCGAAACGATTGTGGTGACACGGGATGCCGAACCTTGATAGCATCTCTCATGCATGAAAGTGTTTGCTAGTTCTAGGACCGACCTATTGGAAAGGTGATTCACTCGATAGAGAGCGACCAGCATTTCAAAATGCAGCATGCAAACTTCACAGTGGCTGAAACTAACATGATTGCACGTAGAGAGTCGGAAGATAATTGAAAAGTCGTTAGTATCATGCGCAAAACCTCAATCATACGAACATTTGCCGAGCATTCACTGATCTCACTCTCGTGGACAAAAAGAATTCAGGGATTCGGCTGCCATTGGGGTCTTTGTAAGTAGCTGGCCTGCTGTCGAAGCTCGAAAACTAAATCCACCATAGACGCACCACACGGCCAGCCTTCTTTCGACAAAAGACGCTCGAGGGGGAAAGCTGAGAAAACACATGAGCAAGGCATAGCAGCATCATTACCACCCCGGAAGCCGCCCTATCAAATTCCATGCCTTCATAACCATAAGCTGGTAAGATATCCCCGGTGCGTGGATTGTAACCCCCCAATGCAATGGGATGTCCATAGATTGCATTCGTACCGTGCATCAAGCTTCTCCACCTCCAGCCGCTGCGTCTCACATGTCACTCGCCGTTGCTATGCCTGCTCATAAGGAAATTCGTAGGGGGATCCTAAGGAATGGTGCTGGGGATGTGCTGGGGGTTTTTGTTGGTGAAATGTGATTATTGGGAAGGCCGTGATAAATTGTGCAGCGACAACGTTTTCGATGGTTGCTAGTACTTCCGAAGTGTTGAATGCTGATCCGGGTTCTGGTCGCAACTCGTAAGAAGTTGATAGTCCGAGTATAGTGCTGACCAGCGGCGTGCCATTCATGAGCTAAGAATACTGTAG